>JAXQQM020081844.1:0-192600 GCA_034641835.2 Pinus albicaulis | reverse complement strand
TGTGATTCCTCCTAAAACTTCAGAGGAGTCTGAGCTTGTTTAACCCATGCATCTGAACTGAAGTATCACTAATAGCCCTTTCTTGCGACCAAAGCTTTGATACCATGTTGAGAATTGGGAGGGATTAAGGTTAATACAAATTCTCTTCTTGATAATTACTTGTGAGCTTTCTTGTGTTGCTTATATATTCTCTTAGTAAATATTTCATCAAGTCAATTATCAAAATGCACAAGACACGAATGTTAGGTAGGAAAAGCACTTTTATTGTGCGAAGGTAAATCACAAATTTACCTTCCCTACTTTACACTTCAGAATTCATCATAACCCTTATGCTTGTATCTTAGTCCTGATGATGTCACATTCTATCACAATAATGTCATTGTACAGCACCCCAAAACAGATCCGCACCTTATTGTATATATATCAAATTGCTGTAGTATATCAACACTTCTTTAACCCTGATATGAATGCCAAATTTGCCTTTAAATTTGAATCTATACTAGTCTGAAGTTTCATTTGTTGATCTATGTTGTCAAGTCCGAAAAATTCTATCCTTCTATCCGCATTTGGGTACTCTCTGAAATCTGTAACATTCTCTCTTTATATCCACATTTGAATACACTCTGAAATCCGCAGTTTTATTTTAAGAACAATCTGCAATTTCCTTATCATCCACTTTCAAATTGTATCAGGCTGTGATACAATTATGAAATTCACGTTGTATTGGATCATGGTGTATTTGGTGTATCACGTTGTGTCTGAAATTCCTTTTGTATTGGATCTGCACATGCTTCCTGTAATAGATCCAAAAACTCTTCCTGTGATTTTTGGTTCACACTTGTCATCAAATTTGAGAGTAATACACTTTTTTTTAACTGTCTCACTATTATCCTTATTAAAAAAGGTATATATATTGGTGATGACTCAGCTTTTTGGCCAACCAATATGTATTCTTATAGACCGACTTTAATAACTTATAATAGCTTCTTCTTCCATCATTTGAGAGAGGTCAGTTTGAGGAGATTTTCTTCCATAAACTTCTTGGATGTAATACACGGCTTTGAAAAGATCTAGACCATATAGATTCCTTCATATATATATACATGACACATAATTATATTCTATTCCTAGGAGACCCAAACATAGTAGACATCCAGAAGAAGTCTATCTACATAAAAATATTTCTCATGAAACCCATCAAGCAAGTACACCAAAATATGTTTTATTATCTTTGACTTCTTCTTTACATATATACATAATTACATAGTTAACATGAAGACCGACCTAGTTACACTTTTCAACACAGAGATGAATGGATAGATATTATTAACAAGATGGGAAAGGGAGACATATCTCAACTATCATTATCTGTAATCATTGAATTATGCCTTCATCTTTCGAGAGGAAATTCAAGAATCGGGAAAAATGCAAGAGCTCCTATTCTCTCTAGAGTGAATAAATTTGCAACTGGAAGAGTATGTAGGGCATAAATTGGAAATATTCTTAATGAATTTAAAATAGATATCTTAGGGAGTCTTGGTGAACAAATAGAATCCCTGAAATTACAAAACAAGCAAAAAGCTGAAACTGGTGCCTTAACTATTTTCTGTCCTAAATGCAGAAATAAACATGCCTTAAGAGAATGTCCTCTTGATTTAAAAGTCATAGAGACCTGTGTTATTTGTGCAAAAGACCATGAAACAAAAATATGTCCCTCTATAGCAGGTCTTAAGGCGATTTTCCAAGAAGTAGTGGCTCCACATTCCGTAGAACCTCTTTGTTTTGTCTCTAGAAGACCATGGCAAGGGCCACAAACACAAGGTTTTAACAATCAAATGTATACTCAAACCCCACCAAACAATTGGAATTGATCAATGCCATGGTAGCAACCTTGGTACCAACCTCAACCTTGGACACAACGAATGCAAAATCCTTATGTCTAATACTCTCAATATCACCAATATCTACAATCCTATCCAAACTATCCTCCCCAACATTTTCCACAACATAATCAACAACCTCAATTCAAAAATCATAACCCACAGCTTTCATTACCATCTCCACAAAGGCCAAATCAACTACCTCCCCAGCCATTACCAAACCCAAACAAAAAAAATGCTCAATCTGGTTATAACATAGAAGGATAGAATTTTCCAACTTATATGATTACTCCACTAGATATTAATAATGTTCAACTTAGATCTGGTGGGATATTAGAAAGGAAAAATCCCTCTGTTGTTATAAAGGAAAAACATGATCTTGATGAAGAAATTTCTCTACAACAAAATAAAAATTTTGGAGAAGGGACATCCCTTCAACAAAATCAAAATTCTCAAAATAAAAAACAAGAAAATCCAATAAATTTAATTCCTATCATAGATCAACCTTCAGTATCTATTTATAACCCTCATTTCCCTGAAATATTACAAATTGATAGAGAGGTAGAAGAACAAATTATTTTTCCTAACTAATGATTTTAACACTGTTATCAATGAAATAGGTAACCGCATAGTTACCTACTTTTTTTTGGTAGCATAAAAAGCACTCGATTTTGAAAAGTGATGATGCAGAATCACCTTCTTCTTTTTTTGAGCACATTTTTGACACTCTAATATTTTTATTTATGAAGTATGAATATTTGTTTTAAAATGTTAGTGATTTTCATGCTAATTTTGAAATGTATTGATGCAGCATCAACTTTTTTTTTTTAGCGGTGATTTTCATGCTAATTTTGAAACGTATTGATGCAGCATCAACATTTTTTTTTAGAGTGGTGATTTTCATGTTGGTAATAAAACACAAAACTTAGATAAAATATATATATATATATATATATAAATAATAAAAAAAACCAATAAAAATGTAAAAAAAAACAAAATTAACTCATAAAAATAAAAAATTTAAACAAAAATAAATTTTAAAAAAATATATATATATTCGAAAATTATCAAAAGAAATGACAAAATTTGAAAAAAAAACACATAATTTAAAGAAAAAAATAAAAATAAAAACATCAAAAACATTTTTTTCTAATTTATTAAAAAAAACCATATAATTAAAAAAAAAATAGAAAATTTAAAAATAATTTAAATTACAAAATTAAAATTTAGATAAAAAAAATAAAACACAAAAAAGAAAAAATAAATTAAAAAAATGAAATTAAAAAAATAATAAGAAGAAGAAAACAAAAATACAAATTTTAAAATTAACAAAAAACAACAAATTAAAAAAAAAAAACAAAATTTAAAGTTGAAAAAGAAAATTAAAATAAAAGAATTAAAATTAAAAAAAACTATCATTAAAAAATAAAAAAATGGAAAAAACAACCTGCAAATAATTAAAAAACAAATATCCATAAATTTACTGTTTTTTTTTTAAATGAAACAATCTATAAATTTTAAAAATGAAAAACTAAGTAAACTAAAAGATTAAAAAAAAAAAAAAAAATTAAAATCTAATAAATTTAATAAATAAATTTAAAATTTTAAAAAATAAATAATCTAAAATATTAAATTTAAAAACAAAATTTAAAAAAACAAAAAAACAAAAAAAAAAAAACTTAAAATAAAAAAATTGAATTAAAAAAATAATTTTAAATTTTTTGAATTTAAAAAAAAAAAATCAAATTAAAAAAAAAAAAAAATATTATATATATATATATATATATATATATATATATATATATATATATATATATATATATATATATATATATATATATATTTTGATCGTGGTGGCGTCGCTAATCGGCCTCCTACCCAGGTTGCGGCAAAGGTTGGCCGCTGGGCGGGCGGGGAGGCTGCATGCAGCCTCCCCGCCCGCCTAGCGGCCTGCCTTTGCCGCCGCCTGGGCGGGAGGTCGATTCCGGGAATCGCCCTCTCGCGGCGGGAGGTCGATTCCCAGAATCGACCTCTCACCGTCGGAGGGCAATTCTTGGAATCGGCCTCTTGCCCAACGGCTGGCCTCCACCACCACCTGGGCGGGAGGCTGATTGGCGGCGTCACCACGATCAAAAAATTCTTCTTCTTTTTTTTTTTAAATTTTTTATATATATTTTTTTTTAATTTGAATTTTTTATTTATTTTTAATTCAAAAAATTTTAAATTTTTTTTTTTTAATTTAATTTATATACTTGAAATTTAATTTGCATTAATTTTTTTCGTTTTTCTTTTTTTTTTAATTTTATTCATTTGTTTTGTTTTTAATTTTTTTTTTCTAAATTTTGTTAATAATTTTTATTAAATTTTGTATTTTTTATTTATTTAATTGATTTTTTTCTTTTTAATTTTTTTATATTTTTTTTTTATTATTAAATTTTAGGTTTAGCTTTTTCATTTAATTTTTTAAAATTTTGTAAATTTTGTATTTTTTTTTTATTTTTAATTTTTTTTATTATTTTTTAAAGTACATAAAATTTTTATATTTTTTTATTTCAATTAAAATTGTGTATTTAAAATTAGATTTTTTTTTTTTAATTAAACGTAATATTTTCAAATTAATTTCTTTTTTATTTTAATTTTTATTTAATATATTTTATTTAATTTTTTTTTTTCAATTTTTCAATTTTAATTGATTTTAAAGTTTTTAACTTTTTATTTTAACAATGTTTTTTTTTTCTTCTTTATATTTAAAATTTATTTCTCATTTAAAAGTTTATTTGTTTATTCATTTATTTATTAAAATTTAATATATTTTTTAAAATTTAATTTGTTATTTTAATATTAACATTTTTTTTTAATTTAATAAAAGCTAATATATATATTTTTACTTTAATTTCATATATATATATATATATATATATATATATATATATATATATATATATATATATATATATATATATATATATATTATTTTTTATAATTTAAATTTAATTTATTTTTTAAAATTTATTTGTTTTTTTAATATATATTTTTTTAAATTTAATATTTTTATTGTATTTCATTTTTTATTTTTAATTATTTTTTCATTTTTTTACTTTTAATTTCAATAATGTTTTTTTTTCATTTTTATTTTAAAGTTTTAAATTTATTAAAATTTAATATATTTCTTTAAATTTAATTTTTTATTTTAAAATTAAAATTTAAATTTTTTTAATTTAATAAACATTTTCTTTTTCTTTTTTAAATTTAATTTCTATATTTTATTTTTTTATAAATTCTTTCTTTTTTAAACTTGTTTTTCTTTTTAATTTAATATTTTTATTTTGTTTTTATTTTTATTTTTTTATCTCTATATATTTTGAAATTTTAATCTTTAAATTTTTTTTATTTTTTATTTTTTTCTTAAATTTTAGGTTTTTTTTAATGTTTGAATTACAATTTTTATTTTGTTTTTGTTTTTATTTTTATTTTCCTATATATTTTTAAATTTTAAGCTTTAAAATGTTTTTTATTTTTTAAATTAATTTTTTTTCTTAAATTTTAGGTTTTTTTTAATGTTTTAATTTTAAAAATTAAAAAATGTTATTTCTATTTTTTAAAATGACAAAAATATGACACAATTTTTCTTTTTTGTTATTCCAGCATCAACTGGTTTTGTTTTGAGGGTGTTTTTTCAATCCTTTTTTCAAGAAACAAATTTTTTTTTAGCATAATTTGATAAAATGTTGAAATTTGAACTAAAAGGAAAACCAAGTGCTTTTTGGAATACACTTTTTTTGTTTTGGGGGTGTTTTTTCATGTTTTTTGA
The DNA here is from genome assembly GCA_034641835.2 of Pinus albicaulis. Taxonomy (NCBI): domain Eukaryota; kingdom Viridiplantae; phylum Streptophyta; class Pinopsida; order Pinales; family Pinaceae; genus Pinus; species Pinus albicaulis. Next base: position 186,909 of record JAXQQM020081844.1, on the reverse strand, counting down.
GTCTTTTTACGCTAGAGTTCCCGTTTTGAGGTCAGGTTACCTATTTCATCGGTAACACGGTTTTTTCTAGATGAATTGGAAAATGTCTATATCAAAATCCATTTGTTAGAGGCCATTAAATAGATTCATATCCTTTATAAACCAATAAGAGATTTGAGCATAAAAAAATCAATAAGAAAAACAAAAGAAATAAAAAGGATTCAGTTTGTAGGAAATATAGCAGACATTATGATGGAAAAATAGTCATATAATAATATTTGGATCGAGGAAGTCCAGTTCTAAAAACACACATAAATGGTATTGAGATTCAAAATAAATTGGTTGAATTAGGAGAAGCCATGAACATCATGAGCAAACAAACCATGGAACAACTTAGGCTTCCAAATCTTCAGTACACACTAACATTACTGCAATTAGCAGACAGATCAGTAATCAAGCTAGATGGTGTATTAGAAGACATTTATGTGTCCTTTGACTCATGGGAATATACAGTTGACTTTATGATCTTAACTCCTAATAACAAACTAGGGGGACATCCATTGATATTGGGAAGACCTTGGTTAGCTACAGTTGATGCTTTAATTAGTTGTAGATCTAGTGATATGTTTATTTTTTATAGTAATTCAACAAATAAATTCACCCTATATCCTCCAAGAAAAATAATTACAGAAATAGAAAATGAAGAATGGATGGATGATGAAAATGATGTACAACTTCTCTTTACTATTTCTCATATTAGTGAAGAAAGTCAAATTGTAAATTCAATAGAAAATTTTGAAACATCTTCACAATGTGAAGATGATAATAACTTTCAAGAACAATGTAATATTGAATGTTTGTAATCCAGACATATATCTTTATATTCTATGGAATACTTTGGTTACTCTATAGTTGAAATATTTCCAGGAAAATCTTTAAACATAAACAAAAACTTTGAGAAATTCCAACAAGAAGAGTTAATCAAAACATTGAAAAAACATTCTTCTACATATGCATGGGAGTACACTGACATGAAGTGAATTAATCTTGAGACTTGTATACATCATATCTATATTGAGGAAAACTCTAGGCTTATCACACAACCTCAAAGAAGGATGAATCCAAATCTTAGGGAAATTGTGAAATAAGAATTCCAAAAATTATTGAATGTAAACTTCATTTATCTAATTTCAAACAGTTAGTGGGTTTCTCCCTTGGTGATGTCCCTAAAAAGAATGGTATATGGAGGGTAGGAATTTATTATCAAGAATTTAATTAGGCTACTCTAAAAGATCATTTTCCATTTCCTTTCATAGATCAAGATTTTGATACATTAGTAGGGAAGAAATATTTCTCATTCTTAGACGATTTTAGTGGTTACAATCAAATTCAAATAGCACCTGAATACCAAGAAAAAACCACATTCACATGTCCATGGGGAACCTATGCTTACCGAGTACTACCTTTTGGATTGTGCAATGCACCTGCAACATTCCACAGAGTAGTATTAGGAATTTTATATGATTTAATACATGATTGTGTGGAAGTGTATATGGATGATTTTACAGTTTATGGAAATTATTTTGAATAGGCTCTTGAAAATTTGTAAAAATTTCTTAAAATATGTAAATAGGAAAATATTTCATTAAATCAGATTGGTACTTGATTTATCAGAAGTCCAAAAGCATAGAATGGAGAAACTCAATGAGCTTGACGAGATCAGGCAAGATGTAGTTCAAGAGACCAACCTAGTTTAGCAAAAATGGTGTAGATGGCATGAAGAATACATAAAAGAAATAAAATTTCAAGCAGGTGATTGGGCACTGCTGTTCGATTCAAATTTCAAATACTTCCAAGGAAAATTTTAGACTCATTATCTTGAGCCTTATGAGATTGAAAAAGTCCTTGACAATGGGGCAGTCGGGATAAGGACAATTGATGAAGAAAAGGTACATCTTCTTGTGAATGGACATCAACTAAAGATCTATCATAAACCAATTACAAATGAGGAAGTTATTAAAAAAATTCAAGACAATGATGATATGAAGTTGGTGAAGAAGAATCCTTCTTCTTCCCCAACTTAGTTTGCTTTTTACTTTTCATATCTAAAAAAAAGAGAAAAAATAATAATTATATAAGTATGAAAACCAATTAATTATTGGAATCCTTATATAGAAAATACAAGGTGAAAATCAATGCTAATTTCTGATATCTTAAATTTTCTCCCATTCTAGAAACCCCAAATTCCTTGTCCCATTTCTTTTTTAGAAGCAATGAAGGAGTAGCTAAAAAATTGCTACATTTTTGCAGCTCTCAAAATAATTTGCAGTTTTCATCACATTCTTCAGCTCTTATACACTTTTGCAGCCTATTTTAAGCAGTACATATTGAACAAAAGCAAGTGAAGAATCCAATTGAAGATCTTGCTGAAAATATACCCGAGGAATCAAGATAGAAATAAGAACAAAAAAGATTAATTCTAAGGTATGTTACAAAATTTGTTTAAATAATAAGGTTCAAAACCATTAGTGTATATAATTTAGATTATCATATGTTGCCACCTCAAATTGTCATCATTAAAATTTATTGTATTCAGTTCACACCACCAATCCATAATTTTCCACTTCATTTGTATCATATCCCTTAATGGTCAAGATCGGTTTCTTTCATTAATGTTTAGCTGTCCTATCTCATACCCTAACCCGCTTACTCATGTTCCTAAACCCTCACCTGATTACTTATATACCGACACATCTCTACAATATCCTTTTAACATTCTCAACTCAAAGCCAAACCCTCAATCCACTTGGCCGAAGAGGAACAATTTTGAAGGTGAAAAATCCTTACAACAGAGACATGGGTCTAATAGTAAGAACTGATCATGTGGGAGGAAAATTCATGGAAGTTTATCCATAGATGAAGGAAATGCTACATAAGGTACGATGGCTCCATTTCATAGAGAATTTTGATGGGTTCCACAAAGAAGTCACCAAATCCTTCGCAAGATAATTTGAAGAGGCGGAGGTAGAAATTGGGGACATAAAGTTTTCAGTGACACAGTCCTTGATAGCAGAAGCCACAGAACTTCCAAAAACCGGTGAAATATGGTTCAAGAATAGGGAAAATCATGGAGAAGAATGGAATAATTTTTTCTGAAAAATCCAGGTATGGACACTACTATTTTTCAGAAGGGAATTCCCAGTACGGAACTCAAAAAAAAATGGAGGAACATGTTGTTAATTATTCAAAAATTTGTTAGTTGTGAGGGTTGATTTGGTTGTATGTTTTTCTACCATGCCAGACTATTAATTAATTTCATAGAGGACGGAGAAATAAACCTCCCATACTTCCTATTTAACAGCTTAAAGAAAATTTCAAGAAATGTGAAAAAAAAGAATCCAATCCATATAGTACATTGAAAATCCATGCTTATAACCAAGATATAACCATATTATTAACCATTAATACACTCTTAAATAAAATTTTGAAGACACTCTTGCAGCACCTTGTGAATACACTCTTGAAGCTTTGTGAAAACATATCTTGGAGTTGACATTTTGAAGGCACCCTTGGAGACATGATGCTTTGTTAAAGCCCTCATGGAGTAACCTTGGAGATATTTTTTTCGGTGACATGAAGAGAAGTGGTGATTCCTTCTGAGAAGACAAGGTATTCAATGATGAATTAATTTGGATGAGGTACTGTTGAAGATATACAAGGCTCGTTGAAGAATATATTGGAAGTTGTGAACAAACATCAAAATTATCTCGACGAATTGAAGTTGAGGGTTGGATCCTTAGAGGTTGGAGCATCACCGAGACAAGTTTGGTGCCATGGAAGATAGGTTTGGATCCCTAGAGGATAGGAGTCCTCAAGAAACTATGTTGGAGCCCTAGAGGTTGGTGCCTCAAAGTGGCAAGGTCGGATCCTTGGGAAGTCCAATCTTGTGCTTGGAAAAATGTAGGTTGGAGCCTGGGAGATTGTATATTGGATTATTGTATTCGATTTATTTTAAATAAGAGATTAATAAAATAATTTATTCTTATTTTTCATTTTTTGTTCTAATTATAAGTAGTCTAACTGGTAAAAATAACAATTAAAAAGAAATATTGATTCCACCCCCCCCCCCCTCCTGCCCCCCTTGGTATTTCCAATAATTGGATTCAGAACTAGTACCTTCACTCATAATCCTAACAAACTGAAGCTTGATAATTATAACACAAATGGAAAATCCAAGGAAGAAATCCTCCAATCATTCTAAATATGTCTCTTCCTCAACCGTGAAAACTGAAGACAATCAAATTGGGAAAATTCCATTATTCAATGGAAGCTTTGATATATGGAATATGAGAATGAGGAACTTATTAATGGATCAAAGCGTTGAATCATGGGAATCAATGATTACTAAAAAAATGATGGAAGAAGAATCCAAGGAATATAATACAAGAGCGATGAAAGTGACTAGGCTACTAGATCCTATAAAGGCCAAAGTGGAGAAATGTTCATTGTCAAAAGTTATGTGGGACAAAATTCAAGAGGAACATTGACCATGACTACTATTCAATAAAATGATGGAAATCAAGAAGGAAATCCAGAACCCATTAAGAAAGTTGAAAACAAGAGTGAAGACATAAAGGCTAAGGAAGACCTAGAAGATGAAGAAAATAAATTTGACTTCGAAGAATATCTCATGACAAAGCTTATAGCTTCCCTAGAACATCTAAGTAGTTTGAAAAAGGAGAATGATGAGCTTAAGAATAAATCACAAGATGCTTACCATAGACTTGACAATACTAGGAAGGAATTTGACTTATTAAGCTTCACGTGCAAGAAAGAGATAAGGAGCTCATCAAGCTAAAGGAGGATTTTCATCAAAACGAGAAAATATGTCATGAAGAAGTCATATCCATGAAAAATCAATTGGATAAAGCGAAGAAAAAGGAAGATAATTTTTCAAGCCACCTTGAACAAAGACAAAAGCACTTGAAAAAACTTGAAACAGAAATTGGTCAATACAAGGAAGAGGTCTCCTCCCTTAGATATCAACTAGAAGAAGAAAATAAACAAGCACAAAGAGTTGAGAAGGCGATGGAAGATTTGGAACTCATAGAAGGACAAGTTGATGAAACATAAAATGAAAGAAACACCATGACATGCTAACTAGAAGAAAAGGATGATGACATCAGCAAATAAAGATCAGAAATCACCTCACTTAAGGCATAATCATGTGAAGCAACCAATATGAAGAAAGAAATTGAGATTAGTATTCAAATAAGGATGGATAATGCAAGAAAATGAAAGAAGAATTTGATATTCTTAAAAAGGAATTCGATCATATGAACAAGAGCCTAAAGAGCTCTAAAACCCTAGATGACATTCTAAGTCATCAAATATCTCCTCTTGATAAATCAGGTTTTTATTATGCAGGTGAACCTTCAAAGAAGAATGATGCAATCCCTAATGATGCAAACAACAAGGATGTGGAGAAGCTTGGAATATTTATGCCCCTAGTTCCAAAAAAATGAAGGATAAGAGTGAAGATGAAATTGGAAGAAGCACCACTCCAAGAAGATCTTCTTATGTCATAAATGATGCAAGAGGAAATGGATATCAAAATCAAAATCACAGTCATCAAATTCCATGTAAAGTTGTGGTCGGGATCTTGGTACTGAGTTAAGATTACTGTAGAGTGCGAGAAGCGTAAGACTAGTGCAGTTGACCATACTGGAGGGAATCTCTCATGTCATTCTATTAATGGAAAGTGACAATTTTTCTAAGGATGGAAGGGATCCAAGCCCGGGTGGTATGCTTGTAGTCAGTTGGCTTTTTTAGAGTTCCAGTGTAACCAAAAAATTTCATCGAGAAAGATTATGTGAAATACTTCTAGATAAATTGTTTTTATGGAGCGAAAACACTTCTAGTTGAGAAATTTCACCAAATTCATCTAGAATGGAACCTTTTATGTTTTTTTTATACACAACGATCTCAAGAAGTTTTCTGTAGGAGCTGAGAGTGGAAGGAATGGAGCCCATTAAGGCATTATTAAATAAACTCACATATTGTAGGCTTAAGAGGCACCCTAGTTCAGGAGGTATGGAGCCTTCAAGGATATTATTAGAACGATCTAAGAACTGTAAGTCACTTCACTTTCCAAACAAAGGAGGTATGATTCCCATTGTATAATTATCATTAACAACAAAATTGTTCAATTTAACTAAATTTCCAATGTTGTGGGGGATTCTTCCTGTAAGAAAATTGAATGAAAAACTTACATTTGTTAAAATGGCGTAGTTACATATTCTGTCAGGAATACTTCCCACAAATAAATTGGTAGCAAGGTCCAGAGTCTTGAGATGATGGAGTGCACCGAAGCTACTAGGAATGATAGCCATCTGAATTAAGAATGCATTACAAAGATGTTGACTTGTTGCGCACCTACTTACTTTCTTCACCCACCTGTTAGATTTCACTACATATCCTCTATTCCATACTTCACTTAACCCACTTAGGAATCCACAAATTTATTGTGCGAGTGTTGGATCAGATGAACGAATGGATGGAGGTGCGACAACAAACAATAGGAGGTTGGATTTTAGGTAGGTTGGATTTACAAAACCGTGACGCGATAACATCATGTGAAAGTGATGCCCTAGATTTTTTGGCCCGATAAGCTTATTGAGATGATGTTGTTGAGACAATCACAGGAAACACCGAACCAGTTACAGTGTTGATGTTCAACAAAATTTACGTTGTCGTTGTCCCAGTCAGCTAAAACATTAAAGGAATCAATGGCAATTTATTTCTTGAAAGCCATCAAAGCTTAAACATTAGTAGAGTGATATATGTTTGTATCCATAGCAATATTATGTATTGGAAATTTTGGTAGAATAACAATGAGCAAGAAAACATGAAAACAAAGCTGCAAATCAGAGAATCAAACTGAAAAGTCTAAGTAAAACATTAATTATACTTTTTCCATTTTGTATGGATAAAAACCTAAGTAGATCTCATTGAAGGAGCTGCTACAAATTTTGGGTCCTAGTATATACTTGTTTCGTACTCGTGAATCCATATCACACAATCTAATAGAAATTCCCTCCATAAGATCTATTTTTATCACTGAAAATTAATGCCCTGCATAAGATATATTCTTATCACTGAAAATTAATGCCCTGCATAAGATATATTCTTATCACTAAAAATTAATGTTAAAAAACCCAGAGAAAGCTTCTCCCAAGATGAGATGTTTCCTCCAAAATGCGAGCATTTTCTTCCTCATATGGGTTTCAAGAAGGTGGTAGTTAATAGTTAACTATTATTAACTATTAATTTGATGGTTGACTATTGTTCAATCATTTAACATTAAATCTGAAGGTGGAAATTAGTGCGAGGTGGCACCTAAGGGATTTTTTCTTATAGGGAACACCTTACAACGTAAATATAAACATAAAAATAAAATACGTTTATAAAAATAAAATAATAATAATAAAAATGGATAATGGTATTATATATGGTATTGAGAACCTATCATATTAACTCATGGTATTCATGTGGAATATAGCCTAGGGAAATTAAACCATCCTAGATCCATCTTAATTCTTGATCTACCAAGTGATAAATTAAAGGGATCAAATCTCTTGATATGGAAACATATTTTATAGTAAAAAGAGATTTGGTCCCTCTTGGTGCTTTATAGATTTGGAGCTAAGATGGATTTTTCTACATTTTAATTAATTATCTCATTAAATTATTGACAAGTTAATAATCTACATACTAAAGTAGGGTTGTATTTTTATGACTAAGATATTTGTTACATTTTTTTTTAAGAATATTTATGTTTAACCCATTAATTATTTCTATGAATAAAAAGAGCTACTGGGTAGTGTAGTCCCTGCCATTTGAGTGGATGTTAATTTCTTAGACAATTTCAAATTGATATGTGAAGTGGAAAATTTAATTCCGTACTAGCATAAACTTTTGGTGGGTATGTATATTTATTTCTCTCTTGAACTTATTCAATTTTCCATGAAAATACTTGCTTAAATTATGGTTTTAAATAAGTGATGGTAAATAGGTTATGTTTAATTTAGTTGGTTTTCATATGGATCTCATTGAAAATGTTTTCATAAATATTCAGATAACAGTGAGGGCCTAAATATGAGAAGGTAAATATAACTATGAGAGTGTAGTTTGGTTAAATCAGCCTTGTGAGGGCAGAGAGAGAGAGAGAGAGAGAGACTAGAGAGGTAGGAGAGAGAGGAAGAGAGAGAGAGGATGGGAGAGATATGGCGCCGGAGGGGCTGATAGAGGTAGGAAAGAAAAAAGACATAGAGAGAGAGAGGTGGAGAGAGAGAGAGAGAGGAAGTGAAAAGGAGAGGAGAGATAGGGAGAGAAGGGGAAGAGAGGTTCGCACGTCGAGAGATTTGATCCGTCTTGGCGATTGATAAATTAAAGGTTAAGATAGATCTAGGTTGGTTTAGATAAAAAAATTGTACTACACATATAACATTAAAGTATATAACATATAAATAGTAGTTATAAATTAAGATCTATTTTACGATAAAAATTAACATAAATATTGGCTAACCATATTTTAATTTAATTAATAAGCACATAAAAATGTTGTTTATAATATAACAAGATTCTTAACCATGGATATTCATCCCCATTTTACCATTGATATTACTAACTTGTAAATAAGATTTCTTATAATACCATTGGCCAACATCATGACTTATTAATGCCACATGCCAAAAAACCATAACTCATTTCACAATCAAAATATTTTATTTTAATTTAATTTTATAACTTTTTTTTTTCCAAAGGGGTGGTTAGGAAATTTTTATTCAAAAGAAAATATGGTTTTTATACCATAACCCTTACTTATGTTTTCCAACTCCACTTTAATTCTACTTTCATATGTCCAAAACACAAGAATCCTATGCTTATGACATTTTTTTCCTACAATTATGAATAAATTCTTATTATATACTCTGTAGTAAACTCCTAGATAGAGATAGAAGTTACATAACATCACAAACTAAATTAATAGATAAGAAAATGTAAAATAAACTAGCCTTCCAAGCTAGGAACTTCTTCAAAATTGGTGCTCATTAATCAGTCTTTCTACTCCGGATCATGAAATATCTTCCTATTTTTCCTTGTTGTGTCTTCATTGACTTCGACTTATACTAGTGCTAATTGAAATCTTGTGAGAAAAATGTCTTTCATTTCTGCCAATTTGCAATGAATGACTACCATTTCAGTTGTGAATTAAGTCTGTAGACATGAAATTTTGATCTGCATCAATTCAAGATTGGAATTGGTCAATACTTGGAGGTATTTCTAAGCTTTCTCTTCAACCTCATTTCTCTAGTTGAAGGAACTCAATTTCCTCAAAAACTCTTTCCATAATCTATTTGATGTCTAATTTTCAATATTATGAGAAGAGGAAGCAACATTCTCGATGGAGAGCATGCACAACCTCAACACTTGCTTATATTTTCTCACTTGAATTTCCTCTTCTTCTCTAAAACATATTCTTATGATCCAGGTAGATGTTGGTGACCACCCGCCTATTCCACTTGGACCCCCATCACTGTCTCTTTTAGTGTTTCATTTTCCTTAATTGTAGCACAATTTATTATTTTTGGCAGTTTTTCGGGTCCTGGACTTCTAGAGTCGTTTTGAGGTCCTAAATGACATTTTTTGGGAAAACTAGGGCAAACGTGAGTGTTTGATTGATTTTTTCCACTCTAAAGTTGTAGTCCTCAGATAGATATTTCTAATGAGGTATTTTTCACATCAAAAGGGGATCGGATTCCAAAGCTACAACCCCGAAAATTTGATATACGAATTTACCCAAACGGGGACCATATTTTTGGCACTTCATATCCTAGAGTTAGGTTTTTGGATGTTTATGGTTTTGCATTGTTTCTCAATAATAAATAGTCCTTCGACCCTCATTGCAACACATTTCAGAGGCATGTAGTTTCCACATCTCTTCTCATAGATAAACTATCATCACTTGAGCTAGTTTATTTCCATTCTATTTGTAAGCTTATTTCAGTATTTGATATTAATGAAATGAAGTGTTATTTATATTGCATATATATATTTATGGTTATATATATAATTTGTTTCATTCATGTTTAATTTCGGATCATTGGTATTAGAATGGTCTACTCTTTCTTGGTTTTTATTTGCATGTCCCCAATGAGGTCAAGATATAAGGAGTTCAGGATCGAAATGGTCAAACCTTTGCAATACCAAACTCGCAAACCCATACGACCTCACATGGAGGAAGAGAAGAAATACGAGGAGGTAGTATATACTTTCAAAATATTGCTCAAAGAAGCCCTCGTGCGATAGAGGAACGTGATGATGGAAAAATTTTCCCAGATCCTTTTGCAGCTATCCAAAGGTGACACATCTCCTTCTAGCAGCCACTCTGGAAGTGCCACACCCTTCAAGGTACAAGTTAACTTTGAAATCCCCATAATTGAAGGTTAGATATATATGAACATCGTAGATAAATGGTTAAATCGGCTAGAAGGATAGTTTATACTAATGGTTTTTCCAACCGAGAAAAGATTACTTTTTCACTTTTGAAAGTCGCCCCCCACATCAAGGACTGGTGGGAAACCTATTATGAGAATAAATATGAAAGTACACCCTAACTATTTTCAGTCGCACCCACTTGTAATTTGTTCTAGGATGCCATCAAGGATTTGTACTACCCCGTGGGAGCTACGAGGATAAATACATAAAGTGGAACACACTGTGGCAGGGAAGGGACCAAGACATTCTTGATTTTACCAATGTTTTTCACACCCTTCGCACGAAGTTGGGTATCAAGGATTCTGAGCCGAATTTTATACTCATGTACCAGAAATGTCTACACAGGTACATCCAAGATGAGATGGAATTCCTAGACATCTCCTCACTCAACACAACGTACCGATACACTGTCAATATTGAGTATAAATTTAAACATAAAAAGCAAGATTTTGGATCTGCAAATCCGAAGCAAGGGAATGGCACCCCCAAAAGACATAACAAAGGACAAAGCAAAGGTGGGGAAACCCAAGATAACCTATCGAAGTCACAATCAAAGAATAACACCACGAAGATGAAGAAGGACATGGGAAAGTGGTGTGAGTTCCATAATATCTCCACTCACAACACAAGTGAGTGTCGAGTCAAGCAGCCACTAGTGGCTAAGCTAAAGGATTTCGATTCAGATGCATATTCCAACTCTGAGTTAGAACCTGACAATGGTAATGAAGAAGGGAAGCAGAGCATTGACACGAAGCCCTGTGCCATGACGGCCACCACCAAGATCTAGAAGATTGAGCCTGAATATCCATAGGAGGGGGAACACCTCTTCCACTTACAGATGTGGGTGAAGGGTTCTCTGTTGTGGTTCATTATTGACAGCGGGTGCCAAAAGAACCTCATTTCAGTGGAGTTCATCAAGAGTTTGGGCCTATCGACTACAAAAAATCCACAACCATACACCATTAGTTGGCTTCACCAAGGGAGATAACTTCAGGTTAGCCAACAGTGTCATCTTGCCTATAGCATCAAGCCCTTCACAAATCAGGTATTGTGTGAATTTTCTCATCTTTAATTTTGTGATGTATTATTAGGAGAACCTTACTCATGGAAGTGACATGTTGTATGAGTCTAGACGTTGCTCTGTTATGATTTATCTGGGTTATAATTTATACAGAATACCAGAGGTAACCCCACCTTCCTCCATCTCTTTGATATTTGGTAAGAAATGTAGTAAGACCGTCTCCTAGACTGGGAATTATTTTTTCTTTCTAATTCACTCTCAAATTTTTTCGAATATTACAGCGACATCCATGGACTCCTGTAAAGGTTCCTCCATCCAGCATAATCAAGTGGATACAGTCATGGAAGAATATAGGGACATACTCTCCTCGCCCACTTGGGTACCCTTACATTCTTAGGTCAAGCATTCGATCGATATGACTCCTAGAGCACCTCTACCCAATGGGTTGATATATCACCACTCCATTATGGAAAATGAAGATATCAAGCAGTAAATCGAGGAATTTCTAAAAAAATGTCACATATAACCAAGTTCCTCACCTTCTGGGAGCACGATTTTACTTGTACAGAAAAAGTATGGGACCTTGAGGCTTTGGATTGATTATCGGGCACTAATCGATCTTACTTCTGATGCTAAATAAAGAGGGTCTTCAATTTTCAATTCAAGACTGAACAATTTAATCATCAATTTGACAAGTTCAAGTTCATAGTGTGAGGTATATAGTTCCTTTAACTTCTTTAAGGCGTCAAAATAATTTTAGAATGGTGAAATATTGCGACTCACCTCTTCATATAGAGATGCAAAAATCAAGTCATAGGCCTTGCTGTTCTTGTTTTCCCAAATGGAAATCTCCTTATTTGAAGTGCGATTTACAGGTGCATTATCTCCTTATCCTTCACAAACTTCTCTCCACAACTCATTAAAAATTAATTTTGTAGAGAGACACTCTTCAGGATGACACTCTTCGGTGGAAGGAGGCATCGAATCATTGAACCATAAAACATAAATTCAAAGCTAAATGAAGTGTGAAGAAGGTCAAGTCATATGGGTAGAGGTGCGGTGGAGCCGTGGGTCTGAAGTATTTTTGAAGGGGATTTTTGTGGTTTCTGTAGGTTAGGTGAAGATATTAATGCCAATAGGACATGAAACAAGGCGGTATTATACCCAATGGTATCACAACCCATGAATACAACACCAACAGTGCAGGTGGAACACAACAAAGGGACGTTGCACATAGCGTTCAGGTGAAGTTACATTACGGTGGGTCGCGGTGGCATACTGCAACAGGACTGGACTGAAGACCAAGCATGCAATAGGTGTCATGATGATATGAAAAAGTCAGCGGGATGAACAGAGATTCGGATTGCAGCACGGTGGGGTGACATGGTAGTGCAAGCTAAGGGCTACACGGTGAGATAATGAGTTGAGTAGGGCATGTAGGAGCTCCACGATGGTGACGATGTTCGGGAAAAAACAAGCAGGGGCTACATCGTAGTATTTTTGAAGTTCATGACTGGTGCATGAGGTTGAACAACAATTGTGTAAGTCTTTCATAGGTTGCACAAATTGGATAAATTTGTCTTTTTTTGTATTATTGTACACTACTAAATTATAATTGACTGGGCAGACTAATTAAGAAGTTTCCCCTCCCATTTATCATATGTGTGTACACTTTTGAATGATATTTAATTCTGTTACATATGAAGATTAACAAATGAAAGATAAATGAAATAATTTACGTTGCATGATAACACTTAGTTAAAAATTGGTTAAGTGGTGAGTAGGCATAGTATGTGAACTCAAGTAGTGTTGAAACGAAAAATTTCAATGGTGTCGCACCCGCCTATGTGTTGGTTGGAAGACACTGCTAGTGTAGTGGCATGATAAAGAGGGAGGGAGATAGGAGAGAGAATGAGAGAAAGGAAGGAAGAGAGAGAAGAGGGGATATATATGGGGTTGGAGGAGGAAGAGAGGTAGGAAAGAACAAAGACATAGAGATATGGAGGTGGAGAGAGAGAGGAAGTGAAAAGGGAAATATGGAGAGAGAGTGAGGGAGACAGGAGAGGAGGGAGGAGAGAGGAGAGGAGAGGAGAGAGGTAGGGAGAGAAGGGGAAGAGAGAGAGAGAGGGAGACACAAAGATGGAGGGGGGAGAGAGAAGGAGAGAAGTCAAAGAGAGAGAGAGATACATAAAGATGGAGGGGAGAGATATAAGGAGAGAGGGTAGGAATATAATGACAGAGTTGGATGGAAGAGAGAGAGAGGGTGATGAGAGGGGAGAGACAGAGGGAGGTGGGAGAGAAATGAAGGAAGAGAGAGAGGACACAAGAGAGATATGGAGAGAGATGGAGTTGTAGGAGGGGAGAGAGGGAGGGAAGAAGAAATAAATAGAGGGATAAAGTTGGAGAGATAAAGGGAGTGATGGAGAGAGAGTGAGGGAGAGAGGAGAGTGGGAGGAAAGAGATAGAGAAGGATATATATAGGGGGGTGAGAGAGAGAAGGTGAATATATATATATAGAGGGAGGAAGAGAGATAAATATGGATAGAGAGTGTGTGTGTGTTTGGGGAGGTTAGATAGGGATATTATAAATAAGAGATGGTGATATATATAGATATATATGGTGGGGGGGGAGAGAGAAAAAGACAAAGACATAGAGAGTGAGGGATAGGTGGAGAAAGAGAGACAGATAGGGGGGAGAGTGAGTGGGGAAGAGCGAGAGAGTGGGTGAGAGAGATGGAGATAGGCACAAATATGAAGGGGGAGAGGGGGGGAATAAGAAACAGACACATAGATAAAATATAAATATTACATAACCAACCTAGATCCATCCCAACGTTGGATCTATCAAGGGTCGAGAGGGATTAACTATCTCAAGGTGAAAATATTTCCTCAAGTTTTGAACAAAAAAATAGGTTTTCACATCAAGATATTTGATCCCTCTCATCCCTTGATAGATCAATGTTAAGATGGATCTAGGCTGGTTTAGATAAAATAAAATCATACTATACATATCATATTAAAATATATAACATATAAATAGTAGTTATAAATTAATATCTATTTTACCATATAAATTAAAATAAATATGAAATAATGATATTTAAATTTAATTAATAATCACATAAAAACATAATTTACAATATAATGAAATTCTTAACCATGGATATTCACCCCCATTTTACCATGGATATTATTAACTTGTAAATAGGATTTCTTACAATAACATGGGCCAACATCATGAATTATTAATACCACATGCCAAAAAACCATAACTCATTTCAAAATCAAAATATTTTATAAATATTTTATTTCAATTTAATTTTAAAACATTTTTTCTAAAGGGACGGTTAGAAGATTTATATTCAAAAGAAAATCTGGTTTTCACACCATAACCCTTACATATTTTATCTAGCTCCACTATTTCTACTTTCAAATGTTGAAAGCACAAGAAGCCTATTCTTATGAAATTTTTTTCCTACTATTATGAATAAATGCTTATTATATACTATGTATTAAACTCCTAGATACACACAAAAGTTACATAAAATCATAGACTAACATAGAGAAGAAATTGTCAAAGAACTAGCCTTCCAATCCAAGAACTTCTTCAAAATTGGAGCTCATTAATCAATCTTGTTGCTCTAGATCTAGAAATATACTCCCTTTTTTCCTTTCTATTTTTTCATTAGCTTCGACCTCTACTAGTGCTAGTTGAAATCCTGTAACAAACATGTCTTCCATTTCTACCAATTTTCAGTGAATGACTGCCATTTCAGTCTTGAATTAGATTTGTAGACATTGAATTTTAATCTACATCAATTCAAGCCTGGAATTGGTCTACCATTGGAGGGATTTCCAAGCTTTCTCTTCAACCTCATTTCGCTAGTTGAAGGCACTCAATTTATTTTAGAACCCTTTCAATAATATACTTATATCAATACACTAATGAACATTTATGATAAAATTGTTTTATTCCATATATTAAGGTAAAATTCCATTAATACATTTCCTTATTTATAAAAATAAATAAAATTATTTTATTAAATTAATTTGATCTAAAAATAGAATAAAAATATTTTCATATCTCAATGTTGGAAATACTGAGAGGGGGGTGAATCAGTATTCCTTTCAGTTAGAGCATTAGTTAATCTTCAATTATTATCAGTGTTTGTACAATGATAGTAGCAAAAAAGAGGAACACAAATGCACATATTTTTTAAGGTGGAAACCCACTCTGAGACAAAAACCACCTAATGATTTTCTAATAATTCCTTAATATTCAACTCCAATTGAAAATAAAGCTCCAACTTCCTATAATCTAGAAAATAATTCTTCTCCATCTCCCACTGGATGGATGCTCCAACGCCCGATATTCTTTAGTAGTCAACTGAATGGATGCCCCAACACCCAATGAGATACAACTCACCCTAGCACCACCCTACCACCCTATAGAAGAATAAAAGGAGAATGGAGTCATGTACCAGGGAAAATGGTCCACTTTACAATGATATAGAATGATGCAGAAGAAGAAGATATACTAGACCATAACCCCAACTTTGACACAACCACCCAATGATGATCTTAGACATCCAAACACTGCCTCTTCAACCCTTGGCAGATAGACACTAGTACAATTTGTACAATAATGTATTTACAATGACTAAGTACAATGATACCTTTACAATGATTGCATGCAGCGCTGCCCACTTGAAGACTTCATATGATGAGCATTTTGCTGCTGTTATACACCTTGGTTGCTTCTCTTTTCATGCTACCCTCTTCTGCACCTTGCTTTTCTTTTCTGCCCTAGAAAGTCTAGTCCTTTGCAACCTTTGACAACACATGATCTAGATTTTTCCTGCCTTCTAGGAGCTCGATATTGAATCTGGTGTATATCTTTTCTTTAAGATCCTCAATATCTGATTTTCAATCCTATAGTAGTCCTCTGAGCCATCTTTCCAATGCCACAGGTTTGACCCAATTTGGATTCTTCAAGAGAGAGAGATACCCAATCTCTCACAATGCCCTAATTATGGACTGTTTCAGCAGAGTGCACTTGTACGACGTGCCTCATGTCATTGTTTCTTCATTTGGCTCTGAAATTGATAGAGAGAAAATCACAGACTGTGCAATATCTACCAAATTTTACGTAATTCCAATCCGATACTCAAAGAGAGAGTTATGATGAATTTACCAAGGTCACTTATTTGACATGAATTTGAGGAGCCTACAAAAACCCTGACTTCCACAGATCGTATCTCCAAAAATATTGTGCACCTTGATATGAAATTTTTACAGAAACTTCCTTAGGATTTAGGATTTTCCTCATCAAAATATCAGCTTCTGAACCTTCGTATAAAAAAAATTAGAGCGCAAATTCCACGATGACCTGTTTCAGATGGCGAAATCCCTTACCTAAGGAGGAAATGAAGATCACAATTTATATAAATTCTTAGGTTGAGAGGGGCTTCAACAAGTGAATGTGGGAGGGATTTTAGGAGCTTCAAAAATAGTAATTATGACTTTTCAATGACCCATGCCCCAACCCCATGGGGTTTTAGCCCACTAACTGGGGGTACAAACTTCAAACATGAGTATCTCTCAAGCCGTGAAGAATTACATGGCATGCCATATATCAACGGAAACATCTCGAAAAGTAGAAACCATCAAAAGAATTATTGACCTAGAATATATTAATTTGGTAGGTCAAAATTCCCATGCAATATTGGGTTAGCCCCTGGTGCTTCTTGGGTTGACATCAATGACAACCGTTGATCAACACTCAGCACCCCATTATTATTAATATACAAACTTTCTATTAACTTCTTAGATTTTTTTTTATATAATTAACTTCCCAAATTTAAATGATATTTATTTATGTGGTTAATCTATTTGATAACTCACCAAAAAGCATCACACCCTCATACCAAACTCAAATTAACTTACTTTTTTAAGATTTAAATGTTATAAATGAGCAAATCTTTTTTAAATTTTAACCTAAAATAAAAAATAAACAAAAAATTAAATATATGGGGTTTGAAACTATTATGAAGTTAAATTAAATAAAGTGATCATATTTTCATTGACCAAAACAATTTTCTTATGTGCAAATCAAAGTCGTGTAATTCTACCCTTTATCGAGTTCCCCCTAAAGGGTATCCCTTATATTTATGTGTATAAATATGGCAACATTGTGGACATTTATGATCGCACTTATCAACCTCCTCTCCTTGCCCCTCTTGATATCATTTTTTTTCATCTTCTTTGCTTCGAGCAGTTGCAACATTATCTCATAAATATCAAGAAGGAATTATTTCATCGCATAATCTGAAAAATATCAACAAGCATTTGTCATTTTCATGGTGGAGTGGATTACGAGCAACGAGGAGGAGGGAGAGGATTTGATGAACATCGATGATGAAAATGAAGAAAATGAATTCTACCACCCCTATGTAGAAGATGTTTCTACCACCACTCCTCACACCGCACAAAACATCAACATTAGGCTCATCTCTTAAGAATATTTATTGTCGCCAGAAAGAGAGGATTTATGTAATGTGATGGATATCCTTGCTATAAAATAACACCTTGCTCGCAAACTCTTGATTCATTATCGTTGGGATTTTGCAAAATCAGTTGATGAATTTGTAGAAAGAGGTAATGACTCGTTTTTTTCCCAAGAAGGTGTTTATATTAGACAGAAATCCACAAATTTCTCTAGTAGTTACCATCTGCATTTTCAATGCATAGGAAGATTTGAGTGAAGAGGAAACCACAATGATGAATTGTGGTCATGCTTTCTGCAATGTATGTTGTATGAAGCACTTCCTTAGTAGAACGTGTCGCATGAATCTAAATGTAATGCCATTGAACATCGAAAAGAAAGTTAGTAGATGCTTCAATCACTTCCTATTTTGGTCCTATACTGACGATAACGAAAAATTGAAGTGGTGCCGTAGTGTTCCCCATTGTGGAAATGTAGTTCGAGTTAAAGGAGTTGTTTACTGTGAACTCGAGTGCAGTTTTGGACATCAATTTTTCTTTAATTGTTCGGCTCAACCACACTCTCTTTATTCCTATTCAATTTTGAAGGCTTTGGATAAGAAATTTCAAGATGAGTCTGAGACATTAAATTGGATTACAGTTAATACCAAGTCATTCCTCAAGTGTGGGAAGAACATGAATAAATATGGTGGTTGAAACTTGGCGAGTTGTGTATGTGGAAAAAACTTATGTTGGTTGTGTGGTGGTGTTAATAAAAGTACACATACCACAACAATAATTGATGGACACATTTGTGGTCAATATAAAGAAGATCAGGAGAAGGATATTGAGAAGGCACAACGTGACTTGAAAAGGTACACACATTATTACTCCAAACAGTCATAAATAAAATTAATGTTTAACATCTTGAAGACATCATTTCAGTATGGTTCCTTCTCCAGCATGTAGAGGATATTTTTCCCTTACTAAGGATCCCTCATTCACCTCCTAACTCCAAGTATTCTAAGAGAAATCAAAATTTTAAGATCATATATCCTATTTTTGTATCTTAGCTGACCTATACTCAGTCACTCAAGTTGGCCTCCCTCCATAAGACATGTCCCTTCATTCCATAGCCAGATTTATATAAATATAAGCTCTGTCTGTCAATTTTTCTAGCTCAATTTCGTTCAAAAAATTACAAAGGGAGATACATATTTCACAACTTGTGAACTTAGAGGAGAAAAATCATAAGGCTGAAGAGAGCAAGTTTAAAGATAATTTTGCAAATTGTGTTTGGGTTATAAATCATATTTAGATCATATTATATACTCCATTCAAGGCTCGTCTACACCACAGAAGGAGCTCAGATTCAAGCTTGAAATTTCAGATGGTTGAATTGTTATAAAATAAAGGACCCTTGGACCTGTGAACCTAGCCCTTAGAATGGTGGAAACTAGACATGTGGGTAGATCTATACCACTGTTGCGAATTGTAGTCCTCAAACAACTTCAGCCCTAAGGATACTCTATGAAGACTCAAACAAATTTGTTGGGTGTCTCACCTTTTTACCTCACATCATTGATAACACCAATATTTTGCAGCTCATACTACATAAAAAAAGCTAATTGGAAGCTCAGTCATGTGCGCAGTGGCTCAAAGTTTACGTTTTGGGGAGAATATACTTATATAAAGGCTTTTGTAGCTCAAATATACAGTTTTGTGGGTAACAGAATAGTGACAACCTCAAATTTCTAGTTAAGGATAGGGCTCAATCTTGTGAGGAGGTCTCATCATATATATTCCTCATACATGTTGTTTATTCAAATTTGAACCGTCTCCATTACAACTCAGATAATGAGCTCGTTGTGTGGTAAAACTTGACACAAATATGTGATAACAAATTCAAACATAGACTTGTGTGTGGAGGTTCATTAAAACTCACATCCCCTTATGAAAGTGAGAATTGTGGAAGATCAAACTTAAGGGTTTCAGATGTGTGAACAGTCTAAAACTAGTAAAATAATGACACTTGTACAACATGAGTTTGTGATGGGCAGTAAACAAGTTTTGAAGGAAAAAAATATAACAAAGGTTTTGGGCATCATATTTGGAGTTGAGTTTGTTTGAAGACTTTGAAGTTTGGAGAGAATCTTAAAGTACAGTTGAAAAACATTTTCAGTTTTTGGAACAAATATTGAAGCATAATTGTTGAAGAATATCCTGTGAGACAGCCTTGGATATATCCTTTGATGCCTCGTTGAATTTAACTTTCATCTTTTAACATATTTGGAGAAGATTCTTTGTAACGGATCTCACTAAAGCATATTAAATAAAATTTTGAAGAGACTCTTGAAGCACCTTGTGAATAAATAATGGAAGCTTTATGAAAAATTACCTTAGAGTTGACATTTTGGAAGGCACCCTTAGAGACATGATGCTTTCCCGATGTCCTCATGGAATAACCTTGGAGATATTTGTTTGGGTGACATGAAGAGTGTTTATTTTTGGTAGCATCACATGTGCTCTAAGTCTCATATTTTGTGGAGAGGCTTATACTCATGAATTACAAATAACCCAGAAATATTTTTGGGAAATCCCGCCCAGAAATAGCTTTATTGGAAAAATAATTATTTTTAATAAGGACCCTAAGTCTAACTTAGGAAATTAAAATAATAAATGAGTATTAATTTAAAATATGGGTGAAACTTCTAGAAAAAGTAGATCAAGTCTAATATAATCTTAGTCGTTGATTGGAGATCTAATCTCGACCATTTATTTGTCAATGAGATAGCTAGAAAGGAATACTTGAGGGTCATTTGTAAGACACACTGAAAGGATCTAGTGATTGAATTTTCAAATGGAGTAAGTGCTCAGATGAAAAATTTGATCTAAGTGATTCTTGATTGCAATTGAGGGGCAAAGACAATTTTGGCAAGAGAATCTTCTCCTGGGAAAAGGGCTAGGAAAAGAGATGCACAGGAATTCTTAGAGGAGGTTGTAAAAAGTCCATAGGGATTTATGTAACACCCAAAAGGGGTGACACAAGGCCACATAGGCCCCACACAGGGGCAACGTGGTTCTTCAACAGAAAGCCCAAATTCAGTTGGGAAAATCCAAATTTCAGTCGAAAAGGGCTAGCTTGATTTTTTGGAAGGGTTGATAGATCACATAGAAGGGGTAACACATTTCCAGATCTGACTCCACGCAGGCCTATGAAGAGGTAGCACAGAGGGAGCTAGGGTTTCG
The DNA here is from genome assembly GCA_034641835.2 of Pinus albicaulis. Classification (NCBI taxonomy): domain Eukaryota; kingdom Viridiplantae; phylum Streptophyta; class Pinopsida; order Pinales; family Pinaceae; genus Pinus; species Pinus albicaulis. The sequence continues at coordinate 165,617 of JAXQQM020081844.1, read as the reverse complement.
TTAGTTTAGCTACCGATCCACTAGATCAGAGGGGACTCGTAGAGTGAGTTATACTCACTATTTTATTTCTCTATCAATATTATCTACAGTTAATTTTTTCGGTGAGACAATCAGAGTTGTATCCATAATAATTGTTTCTTAATAATAAAACCCTCAGATTTGCTGCACTGGTTTTCCTGCATTGGGTTTTTATGGGGATGTTTGTCCAAAAAAAATAATGTCTTGTGTGTGTGATATTTTTATTTCTCACTTTCTGTTTTCACAACTGTATTTTAATGGGTGAATTTTGATTCAGTAATTGCTTCAATATTTTAAGAAGTAATCTTTAAATAACTTGTTAAATCAGATTTGCAGGTAGGATAAGTAGTTCATCTTGTTAGAGTAGGGATTCCAAATCTAGGATCTAGGAATATTCACATGGTATCAAAGGGTTTATTATGAAATAGGAAGAGTAAATCCAACACAGAGTCGAAGGTCGAAGAGTTGAAAAAAGAAACAAATCAAATCCCCTCAGGGATTACGCAGTCTAGGTCAGGAAGGCTAAAGTTTATGGGGATATATCTCTCTGAGTGAGTTAACAAAGAGGAAATATCTCCATATCAGAATTTTTCCAATACAAAGGGAACACTGCAGAGCCTCAACACAAAACTAGTCGGACACATTTTTTGCAGGTAGAGTTTGATTTCGCCAGGAAGAATTTCGTCAGAAGAAGAAGAAACAACACAGTGAGGGAATTTTCTCTCTTAGGAAGTTCCTAGCTGACGTATTTCAGCTTTTCCAAGATCTAAGTAGGAGATCTAGGAAGAAAATCTACATGCTCCACAAGGAGTGCGTAAGGCTATCCAGCGTTGCGTAGAGAGGGAGGAAGAGCAACATATTCGATAGATTTGATGGCCATGGCAGCTCAAAGGCTTATAGATCCGAATCGGTTGGAGGGTGCCTCCAACTACGTGATCTAGAAGGCAAGGATCTCTTGTCCTCTGGATGAGTATGATCTAAATCTTTTCAGGGATAGCACAACATTTTTCCCTTTAGATCCAGATCCATTGAGGAAGTACAAGGCTGACATGGAAAAGGAAAAAAAGGCTACTCTTGGATGGATTCAAGGATCATATAGTGTCCCATATAGCTGGAAAATATATTTCTAGGAAGATGTTTGAAGCCTTGGCCAAACTATGTTAGGGATATTCTGAGCAGCGAAATATGTACTTTGACCAAAAATTGAGGATGGCGCAGATGTGGAAAGGGGAGCACATTATTCTATTCTTAAGTATACTTCAGGAAATCCATGACCAACTTGCAGTCGTGGGGTATAACCCTTGTCCTACATCGATGGTGATACTATCATTGAATGTAGTCAATGATGATTAGATGGTATTTTTCCAGAGTGTCCAGGGCAAGAAAACCTTTCCAGGCTGGGAAGAGATGTGGGCTTCTCTTCAGCAAGAATAGATAAGGAAAGACTTGGTCAAGTGCAAACTTGAAGGTAGCAGTGGAAGTGGAATGAAGGTGAAGAAGGAGGAGGAATATGAAACTCTTGCATTCAAATGATAGTAGGAGCAGTGGAGACATACGAAATACGTCTCGAAGATCAAGTGTTTCAAGTGTGGTAAACTTGGTCACTATGCTTCCCAGTTTCCATTGAGGCAAAAGGATAAGGATGAGAAACATAATCTGAAGGTTGCAACCCTGAATATTGATGAGGATTAGTACGCCATGAGTGCTAGTGCATCTCCATGAGGGAGATGGGGTGACATTGAGCTACAAGTTTGCAAGAACTTTACTTAGGCAAGATCCTTGAGGATTCCACCTCTTGGATCATGACCTTGCTACGAGTGTCCATGATCAGTAGTAGAAGGTTGGAGGAGTTTTGATTTGGTTTATAGGAGTGCAGAAACAACAGATTCAGCAGTTAGCAACACTAACATCTGAGTAGTGTAGAGCATACTTGCAACAACACAGAGGGACACATTGTAGAGAAGCAACAACACAGTGCTTTAGAGCGAAAGCTTAGAGGTTAGCAGCAGTCAGTGTTTCAACATCGAGATGCATCCTAAACACATTTTTAGAGAATTTTTGGATGTTTTTTGTTTCTTCTCTCAAAAACTGAGTTGCAGGGTGTTAGCACTCCACCAAATCTTCGAAGGCTTAGAAGGAGACCACCAAAGGTAACCACATACCACTTTGACCTAGTAGCTAGCCCTGCTAGGCTGAGAGGCCTCTCTCAATGAGATCAGAACAAAATTGACTACATGATGGATATTTTAGGCTAGATATGCAGATTAGGGTTTGGTTGATTTGGATTTTTGTGCTAGATGAGATTGGACCTCTAGAAACTAGGCTTGAAAACTCATTTAGAGTTACAAGAGAAAAAATTGCAGGGGAATAAAGGGGCAAGGTAGGCAAGCATGAATTACCAAATAGGTTGTGTGGTTGTAGTGTAGGATGATTAGAGAGATCAGGAACAAGCATATAAGTATGCATTCATTCCTTAAGATGAAAATCAACACAACATCATTATCTCATCAAAACAAGGCATGCATTACTCATGAATCCTGCTTAAAAAATTAAGAAAATGAGTGAAAAGCAATATATATTTAATGGAACGATAAATCGTTCAATGGAGTGACTTGCAAAACAGAAACATAGCCACCCAAGCTCACCACATGAATCCCTAAATTTAAGCTGCAAATTTTCTCTGTATTTACTGTATTACGTTGTCATACTGAAATACACTAGCTCAATTTCCAAGAATCCAACCCTTGAAACTGATTAAAAAATACCTCATAGAGCCATTGAGGTCGAAATCCTTCATTGGAGGTCAAATTTTCTAGCAAGAAAGTCAAATACATGCATCTATCAAAATTATGCTACACACTAGGGAGGATACTTAACGAATTCCTCCTCTATCTAACCATCAAGAGACATATCCTCAAACCAATAAATCGAGGATAAGACGCCTATTCAACTCCATTTTTACCATTTAAATTTACATTTTTACTTTTACATTCATCTACTTTCACCTTTTGACTTTTACAAAAGTTAAACTAGAAATTGGAGAAAATTACATTGTGAAAATTTAATTAAAATCTCAGAAAATTATAGAAGCGTAGTGCCATCATGGAGGCCATTTTTAGGCACTTTTTGGAAGTCAAAATTGAAATATGAAAGAATTGTAAACTATATTTATCTGTCTATATTCCATAACATCTTTAATCCTTAAAATTACCCATGGTAAGTCCTTCAAAAATTAATTCTCCCAAGGTGTCGCCAAAAGCATCGCGCCTGCTCCAAAACAGTGGAAAAAGCATAGAAATGAGGTGGTTTTTTGCAATTTTCTTCAAAACCTGATATTTTCATGAAAAAAAATCTCCATATAGGGCATGTAATCATAAATAGGCACCCATAAATGTAAGAAAAAATTCATTTTGATTCCCAGGGAAAAAGGGTCATGCCTCTGCGTGATGCTTCTGTGGAGACCAATTTTCCAAAATTGCCAAAAGTTCGGAATTTTCCAAAAAAACATTTGCAACAATGTGGCTTAAAGATGTATCAATATCTCTTTAACAATAACGTTTTTTGAAAAACCAATAGAGGTTTGTGTTCTTTGGCATGTTATGAACCACATACTCCTCCATTTGTCCAAAATACTTTCTCATTTGCTCACACTCCAAGTTTGAAGTTGATCGTTCAACATTTGCAAAAGTGTCGTGCCACTTTGGCAGAAGCGTCACACCACTTTAAGAGAGATTTTGGAAGTCTTCCCAGAGATATTTGGGGCTGAAAGTGGTATGTTTGGAAATATTAGGATGTCTTCTACAAAATGGAGTCATTAAGCACTGTAAACCCTTCTTCCAAACCCCTAAAAAGTTGATTTAAATACAACTTGTCCAGAATTGCAGAAAATGACTTGGAGAAAGTGTATTGTCGTCATATCTCTCAAACCATAACACCTATGCATAAACTGAAGGAATTTTTTTTCTTTGGTATATTATTGACAAAAACCTCTTTCACTTTTTTAAAATTCATCTCCATTATTTTAGAAACTGATTTTGAAGAAAAATTGTCCTTGTGTCCATTGTAAACCCTAGCAAATGAAAAAAAAACTCTAAATATGATGCCTTGGGTTTGAGTTGACTCAAACCTGGAAAATTTTCCTCCTTTTTTGTAATTTATCTTCTCATTTTCCATGGTTTTTGGTTGTATGATAGAAACCTTAGCTTGATGGGAAGAAAGGAAAGGGTGGAATCTAGGCAAGGAGGGGAAAATGGGACAACAAGTTTAGGGATGGAAAAAGAGGTGATAGGAGTTAGGGAAAAATATGAAAAAAATAGGGGATATAGGGGAGTGTTTTAGGAACATATTTTAAATGTAATTCCTTGAAATGGATAAGGGAAAGATGGGGAAAAGGCTAAAACACAGTCCTAACCCGGAATCTTTACAAAAAATGCAACGATAATTAGGGTTTGATTGAAAATTGGAGTAATGATAGGTATGAATGATATGGAATGATTTGGTAAGGAATATAGGTGATTTATGAAGGTTTGAATGTGATAAAACTAGAGGTTTTCCAGCCGAAATCAACCAAACATCTCAGTAATCCAAAAACTAGTTTGAAAAACCTAAAAGAGGGAATCCACTCTTTGTTGAAGAAATTCACTTGAAGGAGAAGTAAGGAATGTTCACTTACTATTTTGGAAGCACCTAAACCTTTTAACAATGATGAATTGACCCTTATTTTTCCTTCTTATGACAGAATTTGGACATTTATGGTGGCGAATTCAAATACACCTAGATACTGACCTAGGTGAAAACATGGTGACTCACCTAAGACTCTAGATGATAATGGCGACATGACTCATGAAACAATGATGACCATGAGTGAATGGAGGGAGTGGTGGTGACCTAGAAAACAACCAATGATCAAATTTTATAAATGAAAACTTGTTTGAAACTATAAAATTTTACTATGAGATCCTCACAGGACATGGTAAGAGCCCATTGATCAATGGTGACAGGATGTAAACACTGACACTAACATAGTGCAAAGTTAGCAGTGGCAGTGCTAGAAATAGATGCAACGTTTGAGAGGGAGTTCCAGTACAGATGCATTTTTTATCATGGCAGGATAAATAGTAGTACAATGCAGTAGCAACACAATGGTTGATGGGCATCATCAACATCGCATAGGGATATCCTTCAGAGTCACAACATTGTTAAGTAGGGAATATATGTTAGAGCACATTCCTCGCTAAGAGGAGTGTTTATTTTTGGTAGCATCGGATGTGCTCGAAGTCTCAAACTTTGTGGAGAGGCTTAGACACATGCATTACAAATAACCCATAAATAGTTTTTGGAAATTCCACCCATAAATAGTTTTATTGGAAAAATTAATTATCTTTAATAAGGACCCTAGGTCTAACGTAGGAAATTAAAATAATTGATGAGTATTAATTTAAACTATGGGTGAAACTTCTAGAAAAAGAAGATAAAGTCTAATATAATCTTAGTCATTGATTGGATATCTAATATCAACCATTTATTTTTCAACAAGAAGGCTATAAAGGAATACTTGAGGGTCATTTGTAAGACACACCGAAAGGATCTAGTGATCTAACTTTCAGATAGAGAAATTTCTTGGATGAAAACTTTGATATAAGTGATTCTTGATTGCATTTGAGGGGTTGAGACAGTTTTGGAAGTAGAATATTCTCCAGGGCCAAGGAACAACAACAGAGAGGCAGAGGAAGTTCAATAGGAGGATGCGTAGATGCCAGAGGGAGTGATGCAACACCTATAATTGGTGACACAAGGCCATGCAGTCCCCACGCAGAGGCAACATAGTTATTCAACAGGAAGCCTGAATTCAGCCTGGGAAATACTAACCTGATCGAGCAAGGGTTGGATCGATTTTACAAAAGGGATGGAAGATCACGTATAAGGGGTGACACAGTTCTATATCTGACCCCACATAGGCCTACAAAGCTATTGCAGAAAGGAAGTACTGAGGGAGATGGGGTTTCTTCAATTCAACTACCGAATCAACGGGGACTTATAGAGTGAGGTATACTCATTGATTTATTTCTCTGTCAGTATTATTTGTAACCGATTTTTCCGGTGAACAGTTAGATTTGTATCTAGAATAATTGTTTCCTAATAAATAAAACCCTCATATATGTTGCATCGGTTTTCCTGCATTTGGTTTTTCCAATGAAATTTGTCTAGAAACAATGGTGTCCTATGTGTGTGTTTTTTTTCTTGCTCAATTTCTGTTTTCACTAATGTATTTTAATAAATGAAGGTTGCTTCAGTAACTTCTTAGATATTTTAAGAATTAATCTTTAAATAATTTGTTAAATCAAATTTTCAAGTAGGATAAGTAGTTGAGCTTGTTGTAGTATGGATTTTAGATCTAGGATCTAGGAATTCTCACAAAGAACAACAATGACACCTTCTAAGAAGACACGGTTGTCATTGATGAAGTGATTTATAGGAGGCATCATTGAATATAGACAAGGATCGTTGAAGAATATATTGGGAGTCGTGAACAAAAATGAAAAATATCTTGATGAATTGAATTTGAGGGTTGGAGCCTCATAGAGACAAGGTTGATGCCTTGGAAGATAGGGTTGGAGCCCTAGAGGATATGATTCCTCAAGAAACCAGGTTGGATCCTGCACCAGATATAGGGTTGGAGACCTAGATGTTTTTGCCTCAAAGTGACAAGGTCAAAGCCTTGGGAATTCCAAGTTGGAGCTTGCAAAAATACAGGTTGGAGCCTGGGAGATTGAATATTGGTGTCTTCATCTAAGGTTGGAGCCCTATACATTATTGTATTTGATTTATTGTAAAGAAGAGATTAATAAAATCATTTACTCTTATTGTTAACTTAATGTTCTAATTATAAGTGATCTAACTGGTAAAAATAACAATTGAAAATAAATATTGAATCACCCCCCCCCCCCCAATCCCTCAATATTTCCAACAATTGGTTTCAAAGCAAGTACCTTCACTCATAATCCTAACAACTTGAATGTTGATCCTTAGAACACAAATGGAAAATATAAGGTAGAAAGCCTCCAATCCTTCTAAATATGACTGTTCCTCAACTGTGAAAACTGAAGATAATCAAATTGTGAAAATTCCATTGTTCAATGGAAAATTTAATATATAGAAGATGAGAATGAGAATTTATTGATAGCTCAAGGGGTTGAAGTATGGGAATCAATGATTACTAAAAATTTATGGAATAATAACCCAAGGAATATAATGCAAGAGTGATGAAAGCAATATTGAGTGGGCTACCAGATCCTATAAAGGCCAAAGTGGAGAAATGTTCATTGGAAATATTTAAGTGGGACAAAATTCAAGATATTCACTCAAGAGGAGCATTGACCATGACTTCTAGAAAAGAAAATTATGGAAATAAATAATCCTAATATAGAACCCATTAACGAATCTAAAAACAAGAGTGAAGACATCAAGGCCAAGGAAGACCTAGGAGATGAAGAAAATAAAGATGACTTCGAAGAAAATCTCATAGAAAATCTTGTAGTTTCCCTAGAAGATCTAAGTAGTTTGAAAAAGGATAATGAGGAGCTCAATAAGAAATCACAAGATGGTGACCACAGCGTTGACAAGACAAGGAAGGAAGTTGACCTATTTAAGGTTTAGTTGCAAGAAATATTTAAGGAGATGATCAAGCTAAAGGGGGATTGTCATCAAAACAAGAAAAGAAATAATGAATAAGTCATATCCATGACAAATCAATTGGATAAAGAAAATAAAAAGGAATAGGTCTCCTCCCTTAGAGCTAAACTAGAAGAAGCAAAGAAATAATCAAAAGGAGTTGAGAAGGTGATGGAAGATTTGGCATTCATATAAGGACAAGTTGATGAAGCAGAGAAGGAAAGAAACAACATGACATGCCAACTATAAGAATAGGATGATGAAATCAAAAAATTAAGATCATAAATTACCTCACTTAAGGTGCAATCATGTGAAGCAACCAATATGAATAAAGAAATGGAGATTATTATTCAATGTAGGATGAATAATGCAAGAAAATGAAAGAAGAAATTGATATCCTTAAAAAGGAAGTATATCATATGAACAAGGGCCTAAATATCTCTCAAACCCCATATGACATTCTAAGTCATCAAATATCTCCTCTTGATAAATCATGTCTTCGTTATGAAGGTGAACCTCCAAACAAGAATGATGCAATCCCTAATGATGCAAACAACAAGGGTGTAGAGAAGCTTGGAAGAAATATTGATGCCCCTTGTTCCAGAAAATTCAAGGAGAAGAGTCAATGACATTGGAAGAAACCCCACACTAAGAATATTTTAATATGTTGTAAACAATGCAAGAACCAATGGATATCAAAATCAAAATCATAGTCATCAAATTCCATGTAAATTCATGGCCAGGATCTTGGTCTTTAGAGATGATTACTGTAGAGTGCGAGAAGCGTAAGATTAGAACAGTTTCCCAGAATTGATGGAATATCTCTTGTCAATCTATTATTGGAAAGGGACAATTTTATAAGGATGGAAGAGATCCAAGCCCGGGTGGTTGCATCCAGTCAGTTGGTTTTTTTAGAGTTCCAGTCTAACCAAAAATTTTCATCGAGAAATATTATGTGGAATACTTCCAGATAAATTACTTTTATGGAGCAACAACACTTGTAGTTGAGAAAGTTCACCAAATTCATCTAGAATGGAACCTTTTATGTTGTGTTCATACACAATGATCTCAAGAATTTTTATGCAGGAGATGAGAGTAGAAGGAATAGTGCCCGTTAAGGCATTATTAAATAAATGCACATATTGTAGGCTTACGAGGCACCCTATTTCAGGAGGTATGGAACCTTCGAGGAAATTCTTAGAGAGATATAAGACCTCTAATTCATTGCACTTTCCAAACGAAGGAGGTATGATTACCATGATATAATTATGAGTAGCAACAAAATTGTTCCATTTAACTAAATTGCCAATGTTATGGGGGATTCTTCCTATAAGAACATTGAATGAAAAACTTACATTTGTTAAAACCAGTGCAATTACATATGCTCTTAGGAATGCTACTTAAAAATAAATTGGTAGCAAGGTCTAGAGTCTTGAGATGAGGGAGCGCACCCAAGCTACCAGGAATGATACATGCCTGAATTAAGAATGCATTGAAATGATGCTTACTTGTTGCGCACCTACTTACTCTCTCCACCCGCCTGTTCGATTTCACAACCTCTCCTATATTCAATACTTCAATTAAACCACTTAGAAATACCCAAATTTATTGTGTGATCATTGGACCAGATGGAAAAATGGATGGAGGTGTGACAACAAACAATAGGAGGTTAGATTTTAGGTAGGTTGGCTTTACAAAACCATGATGTGATAAAATTATGAGAAAATGACGCCCTAGATTTGTTGGCTTGGTAAGCTCATTGAGACGACGTTGTTGATAGAATCACAAGAAACACTGGACCAATACTAGTGTTGATGTTCAACATAATTTAAACTATCTTTATCCCAGTGAGCCAAAACATTAAAGGGATCAGTGGTGATTGATTTCTTAAATTCCATCAAAGCTTCAACATTAGTAGAGTGATTTATGTCTATAACCATAGAAATATTATTGATTGGAAATTTGGGTAGAATAATAATGAGCATGAAAAAATTAAAACAAATCCACAAATCAAATAACCAAACTGTAAACTCTAAGTAAAACATTAATTATATTTTTTCAATTTTCTATGGAGAAAAACCTAAGTAGATCTCACTGAAGGAGCTGCTGCCAATTTTGGGTCCTAGTTTGTACTTATTTCCTACTCTTGAATCCATTTCACAAAATCTAATAGAATCCCTTACATAAGATCTATTCATACCACTGAAAATTAATCCCCCTACATAAGATCTATTCTTATCACTAAAAATTAATCCCCTGCATAAGATCTATTTTTATCGCTAAAAATTAACATTAAAAAACTCAGAGAAAGATTCTCCCAAGATGAGATGGTTCTTCCAAAATGCGAGCATTTTCTTGCTCATATGGGTTTCAAGAGGGATTTAGTTAATATTTAACTATTATTAACTTTTAATCTAACGGTTGACTATTGTTCAATCGTTTAACATTAAATCTGAAGGGGGAAAGTAGTGCAAGGTGGCACCTAGGGGAGTTTTTCTCAGAGGGAATGCCTTATAGCGTAAATATAAACATAAAAATAAAATAAATGTATAAAATTAAATTAAATTTATAAAAATAAAATAAAAAAAATAAAAATGGCTAATGGAATTGATATATGGTATTGAGAACCTACCATATTGACTCGTGGTATTCATGTGGAATATAGCCTAGGGAAATTAAACCATCCTAGATCCATCTTAACTTTGGACCTACCAAGCACTAAAAGGGATCAAATATCTTGATATGAAAACATATTTTACAGTGAAAAGATATTTTATCCCTCTTGGTACTTTACAGATTTGGAGTTAAGGCGGATTTAGCTAGATTTTAATTAATTATCTCATTAAATTATTAACAAGTTAATAATTTACATAGTAAATTAGGGTTGGATTTCTACAATCAATAAATTTGTTACCTATTTTTTTAATCATATTTATGTTTAACTCATTAATTAATTTTATCAATAACAAGTGATACTAGGCAGCGTAGTCCTTGTCGCTTAATTGGATGTTAAGTTCTCAAAAAAACTGCAAATTGATAGAGAGAGAGAGAGGAGGGGAGAGATATGGAGCTGGAGGGGGAGAGATATGTATGAAAAAAAAATACATAGATAGACATAGGTGGAGAGAGAGAGGAAGTGAAAATTGGAGGAGAGAGGTAGGGAGAGAAAGGGAAGAGAGAGAGTGGGAGACACAGAGATGGAGGGGAGAGAGAGAGAAGGAGAGAGGGAAGAAGATAGAAAAAAATTTGGAGGGAACAAAGGGAGGGATATAGCGACAAAGTTGGAGGGAATATGGAGAAAGAGAATGATGGGAGGGGGAGAGATAGAGGGAGGTGGGTCAGTAAGGGAGAGAGAGCAAGGAAGAGAGAGAGGAATCAAGTGAGAGAGGAGGGAAGAGAGATAGGGAGAGGTAGAGAAAGATATAGATAGATATGGAGAGTGTTTGTGTGTGTTTGTGTGTGTTTTGGGAGGTGAGATAGAGATATAAAGAAGAAGAGATGGTGATATATATATATATATATATATACAGATGGTGGAGGGAGAGACATGGAAAAAGAGAGAGACATAGAGAGGGAGAGGTAGGTGGAGAAAGAGAGAGAGGTAGAGGGGAGAGTGAGTGGGGAAGAGAAGGAGATTGGGGGGGGGGGAGAGAGGGATATAGAGGAGGAGAGAGGGAGGGAGATATACAAAAATATTAAGGGGGGACATGGTGAATAAGAGAGAAACACAGATAAAAATATAGATATTATATAGTATTATATAACCAAACTAGATCCATCTTAACTTTGGAACTATCAAGTGCTAAGATCAAATATCTTAGGGTGAAAATATTTCCTAAAGTTCTGAACAAAAAAATAGGTTTCCACCTCGAGAGATTTGATCCCTCTCAGCGCTTGACATATTAGAGGTTAAGATGGGACTAGCCTAGTTAACATATAAAACAAATCGTACTACACATGTCACAATAAAGTATAAATATATAAATATGATATTATTAACTTGTAAATAGGATTTATTATAATACAGTGGGCCAACATCATGACTTATTAATACAACATGGAAAAAAGCCATAACTCATTTCAAAATAAAATTATTTTATAAATATTTTATTTAAATTTAATTTTATAACTTTTTTTCCAAAGGGACGATTAGGAGATTTATATTCAAAAGAAAATCTAGCTTTTAGGCCATAAGCCTTACAAATTTTGTTTAGCTCCACTATAATTCTACATTAAAATGTTCAAAGCACAAGAATCCTATGCTTATGACATTTCTTCCCACAACTACAAATAATTTCTTATTATATACTCTGTAGTAAACTCCTAGATAGAGACAAAGTGACATAACATCATAAATTGAAATAGAGAAGAAAAATTAAAAAAACTAGCCTTCCAAGCTAGGAACTTCTTCAAAATTGGAGTTGATTAATCAATATTGTTGCTCTGGATCTTGAAATATCTTCCCCTTTTTCCTTGTTTCTTCTTCATTGGCTTCTACCACTACTAGTTCTAGTTTAAATACTACGACAAACATGTCTTTCATTTCTAAATGAATGACTACCATGATTTCCTTTTTAGTCATGGATTAACTTTGTAGACATTCATTTTTGATCTGCATCAATTCAAGCTTGGAATTTCTCAATAGTTGGAGGGATTTCTAAGCTTTCTCTTCAACCACGTTTCTATAGTTGAAAGAAATCAATTTACTCAAAAACCCTTTCGATAATCTATTTGATGTTGACCTTTTAAATGTTATGAGAAGAGGAAGCAACATTGTCCATGGAGAACATGCACAACCTCAACACTTGCTTATGGTTTCTTTCTCGAATTGCCTATGCTTCTCTAAAACATATCGCTATGATCTACGTAGATGTTGGTGACCACCCGCCTATTCCACTTGGACCCCCACCATTGTCTCTTTCCATGTTTCAGTTTCCTTAATTTTAGCACAATTTACTATTTTTGGTAGTTTTTCAAGTCTTGAACTTCCAAAGCCCTTTTGAGGCACTGAATGATTTTTTTGTCAGAAAACCAGGAAAAATATGAGTGCTTATTTGATGTTTTCCACTCGAAATTTCTATTCCTTGGATAGATATTTCTAACAAGGTATTGTGCATGTAAAAATGAGATTGGATACCAAATTTACGACCCTGAGAATTTTATGTACCAATTTAACCAAACGGGGCCCATAGTTTTGGCACTTCATCTCCTAGGCTTAGGTTTTTTTATGTTTAGGTTTTTCCATTGTTTCTCGATAATAAATAGGCCTTCGAGACTTCTTGTAAAATAGTTCAGAGGCATGCAGTTTTCACATCTCTTCTTGGAGATAATCTACCATCACCTGATCTAGTTTATTTCCATTCTATTTGTAACCTTATTTCACTATTTGATATTAATGAAATGAAGTTTTATTTCTGTTGCATCTCAATAGTTATGGTTATATCTGTAATTTGTTTTTTTCTTGTTTAAGTTTGTATCAATGGTATCATAGTGGTCTTCTCTTTCTCAGTTTTTCTTTTCATGTCCTAATGAGGTCGAGCTATAAGGAGTTAGGTCTCGAATTGGTCGAAGCTTTGCAAGGCCAACCTCACAAACCCATAGGACCTCCCATGGCGGAAGAGAAGAAAAATGAGGGGGAAATATATCCTTTAAAAATATTGCTCAAAGAAGACCTCTAGCGATAGAGGAACATGATGACGCACAACTTTTTTGAGATCCTTTAGCAACTACCCAAAGGTGACGCATCTCCTTCTAGCATCCACTCTGGAAGCGACACACCCCTCAAGGTACAAGTTCAATTTGACATCCCGATATTTGAAGTTCAGATAGATGAAAACACCATAGATAAATGGTTAAATTAGCTAGAAGGATATTTTTCTACTCAATGATTTTCCCAACTGGGAAAATATTACTTTTGCACTTATGAAACTCTCCTGCCACATCAAGGACTGGTGGAAAACCTATTGTGAGAAGAAATATGAAAGTACACCCAGACTATTTTAAGTCACACCCACTTGGAATTTATTCTAGGATGCCATCAAGGAGTAGTACTACCCCATCGGGAGCTACGAGGATAAATACATAAAGTGGACCACATTGTGGCAAGGAATAGACCAAGACATGCCTGAGTTTACAAATTTTTTTCATACCCTTCGCATGAAGTTGGGTATCAAGGATTCTAAGTAGCATTTGGTACTCAAGTACTACAACTATCCACACAAGTACATACAGGATGAGATGGATTTCCTAGACATCTCCTCTCTTGGTACAATGTACCGATACACTATCAATATTGAGCATGAATTTAAACATAAAAAGGAAGATTTCAGATCTTCGAATCTGAAGCAAGGGAAAGGCACCGAAAAAAGAAATAGTAAATAAAAAAGTGAAGGTGTGGCAACCCAAGATAACCTGTCAAAGTCAAAATCAAATAACAACACCATGAAGATGAATAAGGACATGGGAAAGTGGTGTGAGTTCCATAAGAGCTCTACTCACAACACAAGTGGCTGTTGGGCCAAGAAGCCACTAGTGGTCGAGCTAAAGGTTTCCAAATCAAAAGCATGTTCTAAATCTGAGTTAGAACCGAGCAAGGGGAATGAAAATTGAAGTATATCATTGATGTAGAGCCTAGTACAACCATGGCCACCACTAAGATCTACAATATTGAGCCTGAAGATCCATAGGAGGTGGAACGCCTCTTCCACTCACAGATGTGCGTGAAGAGTTCTCCACTATAGCTCATTTTCAACAATGAGTGCCAAAATAACCTCATTTCATTAGAGGTCATGAAGCGGCCTATAAACTACAACACATCCATACTTATACACCATCGGGTGGCTTCACCAGGGATGAGATCTTCACTTCAGCTAGTAGTGTCACCATCCCTACAACATCAAGCCCTTCACGAATGAGGTAGTGTGTGATGTTGCTCCTTTTGAAGTTTGTGATGTTATTAGGACAACCATACTCATGGAAGTGACATGTTTTATATGAGTCTAGGCCTCTCTCTCTTATTATTTCTTTGGGTAATAAGTTATACAAGATACTAAACGTAGCCCCACCTTCCGCCATCTCTTTTATCTTTGCTAAGCAATGTAGTAAGATCATCTCCCAAACTGGGAAATTTGTTTTCTTTCTAATTCATGCTCAAAGTAAGGGTAATATTGTAGCCACATCCATTGCCTCTAGGAAGGTGTTGAGAGGAAAATATGTCTGGCCAACAGTAAGGGATCTCCCCGATAAAAAGTCCTGATTAGACTCTAAACCATTTATGATAGGGATCCTGTCCGGGGTGTGGGTTCGGCTACCACTGAATACTCCTTTTCTTGGACATAAACAAGCCCTGTAGACTTATGAACACACGATTATTCGGATGGTTCAAGACAAATGGTTGACGAGCCTTAGTGAACATAAAACACTACAAATAGAAAGATGAGTTAAAGCATGCAGCCAAAGGAAATGATGCTAGCAGCACATCATGAGGGTCATGCTTGTAAAATCTGTTCAAACCATAGAAGAAATAGTTCTTTATGGTTGGATCACCCTTCGCTTCCTTAAGCAGTCTCAAGAGATAAGATAAATGTTAGAAACGGAGTTGCTAACATCTTATAAATAAACAACCTAACATCATTAACACATTTAGTAAGCTGAAATGTATAAATGATATAAGTAGAAAACGAAGATTACTTAATGGTCATAAAGATATCAAACACATAAGGAAAATATTAATAGTGTTAACACATTAATCCTCATAAGATCCAAGATTCAATTCAAAACAAATGCTTGTATTAATTCTTAGAAAAGTGCATTCAATGTTATACAATTCACTTTGATCCTTTGGAGTCCTAAAAAAAAATATCCTTTTATAATTCCTCGAGGGGGGTAGTTATAGGACAAAATTGACCCTTGGGTATCCCTAACTTTTCACCATCCTGACCATTGATATGCTCTGCGACTTGATGGAATCCACAACTTGCGACCTTGGCTATAACTGCGACCTGCGACCCCTTGGTTGTTGCTACCTGCGGCTTCTTCTATTTGTTGCAGTATGTGACTTGGTCATGGGAGCAATTGGGTGATTGTGAGGTCAGGTACATCTACGTGCTGCTATTCCTTGAGGTAAATCTACCATGCCCGATATTCTACAGCCACTGGGAAGACCTGAGGCATATCCTCTCTCAACCTGTGAAGACACTCGAGAGCATTTGGAATCAATGTTTCCCTCTTGATCATGATCTGATTTTCCAGGGAGGCCAGTTTGGTGTAGATCCAGACTGGTTTTACAATTAATTGAACCAGGTTTTCTTGTGATGCTGGCAGGTCTTGAGAGGTGGTTGCTTGCCTTATGGGCTGTAGAAATTCTTGGATATCTTTGGAGACTTCTTCCCATGTTTTCTCTTCACCCAGTGCACCCAGAGATGGAATGTGGTGTACTTCGGCCATTGAGTCAATGCCGATAATCAGATGTTCATATGCAAACATTACTTTCTCCAAATCCTTGATGAGTTTCTCCTTGGATTGTACCTTTATCTGGATTTTGACCTTGTCATTCTAGGTGGTAATCTAATCTTTTCTAGGCGAGGTGGTTGGAGCTTGTGGATACCTGTTAAACCACTCCAGTATTCTTCCCATGGAAGTAGAGGCTTCCCTTAGATGTGTGTTAATCCTCTTGGTTTCTTCTTATGCTTTCAGTAGTGGCATGATGCTTTGTTTTATTGTGAACAGTTCTTCATATACCCATTTCATGGTGGCCTCCAAAGTGACCAGCTCTCCCTGAACAATGAGTGATATTTCACTAGTAGGGGTATTCCTAACCTGAATTTGTTGGACTTCTTCTTGTAGTGCCTTCTTTTCCTGCTCTGATTTAGCTTTCTTTAGCTCAGAGGCTTGTATTTTGTTCTACAAGGAAAAAATTTCTCTACTCATTATGCTTACGTTCTCCTCGGTAGCTGCTGAAAAAGCAGTACCGGCTGATGCGATCATAACCATATTGGTCCTGGTGTCCAAGACTATATCCTTCTCTGTAGTGACTGTAAGGGGTGTAGCAGGGTCCCGTGCCAAACATCTTCTCTTTTCTACTTGATATTGTGTGTGAATTGATCATAGGTAAGTCTTGTCAGATCAGGCACTCCCTCACCTAGATCCTCAGAGGTATCCAATTTCGAGAGGGCAAAGTGCACATTGGTTTCAGGAGTTTTTTGGGGTACCTCGATGTGTGGAAAATTCGTTTATTCTCTGTCTCTAGAGAAGGTGTCTTACTTCCTTCGGTTTCTTTAGAGGAATCTTCCTTTGACTTCCAACATTCTTCATTTCTCCTCTTTTTCTCTATTTCCACTCTATCTTGTTCTTCTTTCAGCTAGTGCTCTGCTTCTACTTTTTCTTGTTCTTCCTTTAGCTGGCACCCAGCTTCTTCTCTAGCCTAATCTTCTTTTAGCAGGTGCTCAGATTCTTCCTTATCCTATTTTATCTTCAGCTAGCACTCAACTTCTACATTTTCTTCCCCTTCTTTCTTCCATTGTTCCTCTTCCTTTTTCCTGCAGTTTTCCTCTGCCCGCTTCTTTCTTTTTCTTCTTTCATTTGTCCTACTCTTCCTTTGCCTTTTCCTCAGCTTCTTCCTCACCGCTGATTCCTCTGGAGCAGCTGCTCTATCTTTTTTGTACTATTTCCTGACTCTCTCTTCAGCTGGGTAATTATTTTTTTGGTAACTCCATTTGAATTTGGCCCGCTTGCAGTTGGCGGGGATGATTCTCTCAGGATCATATGTCTGATGTGCCAAGGGAGGTAGACAAAATCCTCTAACTTTCTCGGCCTCTGCCTCTACTTCCCTGGAATCCTTCACTGTGTACACACCGATAGTGAGTGGCAGAGTGGGTCATGGCTTCTTCTTTCCCTTAGTGAGAACTTTTGAAAAACCCCCTGACATCTGGTAACATGTTTCTTGGAGGAGGAGTTTGCTAGTTACGAACTGGGGCAGTGCGTGAGGAGCCTTGAATGACCCTAAAACTCAGATTAAATTACCATTCATGTCAGGGAACCAGTGGGCTAATTGGGTTATCGTTTCCATGGCTCACCTGGACATGCACGGGGTGTCCTTTCCAAATAGCTTCCCATAGAGAGCGGGGATGAATCTGTGTGCGATTGACTCCATGTCCTGCTTATATCTGGAATCCCAAAACACCATTAGATATTATTGAATTGGACTGCTGTGTTCCAAATCCCAGTTGTGTGCCCACCCCTCAAATTTGTACCTTGAGCATACCACATCCAAAAGGTAAGACGCCATGTGAAATTCTGATGCATACCCTTCATTAAGTGCTAGTGCCGCAAATATGTTTGATCTGAGGGCCTCCACTATCAAGCTAGCCCAGTTGAAGCGGGTGTCATACACAGTAATATAATACATCAAAGAAACCCAAGAACCATTGAAATTTTTTGCATCAGGATGGCCATACATCCTACATAACATTGCAGCTACAAGCTTGTATACCTTCTTGAGACCTGTCGTCAGATATTCCTGGTCCTTCTTGAGCTGAAAATTTTCTGGGTCTTCCCACCACCCCCTTAAGGTTTCAAGAATGGGGACTACATGAGTGGTGGCACACTCATCATTAAAGGTCTGTTCTCAGGCGGGAATCGCATAATAGAATTATGCATCTTGTCCCTTCTGGTTTGCGAATTTCTTCCTGGCATGATCCTGAATAACCCAGATATTTGGGTCGACCTTTTGCAGGATCCACTTGATCAGATCTGCACATGGGAATATAGGTGGGTGGGCACCTGCGTAATGGAGATTGGATATTTTAACCTGTACATACACCTACCGGTCTAGGAGGTCTTCTGGAAATTCAGGCTTTGTAAATTCTTGGTACACCTGATACCAAGTCATATTTTCCCCTCTATCGAAAGTGCAAGTTATGTCTCCATAGATAGGGGAAGAGAAATATGTATTTCCTCCTCTGAGATTTCTATCTCAAGGATTTTTTTCCTTTTGCAAACTTCTATAGGCCTCATATCACTTGAGGCCGACGAGATGGATACACACTCTAGCTCAGCTTAAAGGTTCCCTGGCATGTTCATAAAACAATCCCACGATAATACATATTTCATATTTATAAATATTTGGGCTGTTCCTACCTCTGCTCAACTATTTTCGAGGAAATGGGTGAACCTGCGACCTGGTGACCTTGTGACTGAGTCGGTGGGTCGCTAGGTCGCGTTGGTTTAAACTTTCACAAGAAAGCGACCTAGCGACTTGGCGACTTGCAACTAGGTCGCGAGGTCACTGATTCGCGCTGGTTTAGATCTTCATGAAAGTCCAACCTGGTGACTTAGTGACTCACAACCAGGTCACAAGGTCACTAAGTCGCAAAGTCACGTCACTTTGAAATTTTACGTATATGTGACCTAGCGACTCTGTGACTTAGTGACCGAGGTCGCGGAGTCGCAGGTCGCACTAGGGCTAGGAAGACAGTTTACGCGATGATGAAGACCTTGATCTTGTTTTTTAATCAAAAGGGAGATAGGGTGACACATAAAATCAGGAGCAAGAATTAATTTCGTTATTGAAAGGGCTTAAAGGGGAACTTGAATAGGTTGATGCAAGGGAGGCTTCCAGAGGAGTTATACAAGAACATCAAGCTATGGGGAGTGGAAAGTTACAGCAACAGGATTCATGGAAGACAATAGAAGCTAGGTTGAGGTTTTAAAAAGGGTTAAGGTGAATGAAAAGGAGGCAACAATCAGTCAAAAAAGGAAATAGCAGGAGGATTAGGCAACTTACCCAGGAAAAACGCACTCCAGCTGGCTTGTCAGAGGCATTTTCTTTCTCCATCACGTAGGTCAAAAGTGACCTATGCGACCCTTCTATATATAAAGGGGTTGCACGTGTGGGAAATAAATGAGGCTCACAAGGTCGCAAATGAGTTGCAGTGATGAGATGTGCGACCTCGCAACTCTGCGACCTTGCGACCTAGGGGGTTCATGGGGTCGTAGGATCGCAAGGTCGCAATTGTTTGGTTTCGGGATGATATGCGACCTCGCGACTTTGCAACATGAGGGGTCACAAGGTCGGAGGGTCAAAATTTAAATGAGTTAACCAATTATGTGACTTAGCAACTTGAGATTTTGAAAGAGTGAACTTAGGCTTGACTCCATTTTCAAAAAGGTTAGGGGCTCAAAAATTTAAAAAGGGGAAAAATTTTGGAGGGTGTTGTAGTGGCTACAACAAATCACGATTCACTGGTAGGACCCAGGATCTCTATTGGTGCTTCATCTTGTGGGGTGTGGGGGGTTTAGCCTACTGATCCTTTCACTTAATGGGTCCCAATACCTTCCTTCTCGGGCCTTGTGTGTTTTCTCCACCTATCTGCATGTCCCAGGGTGTTGGTCCACCACATTTTCATTCCTGGAGACTAGACATAAAATATTGGAGTAACCTCAAGGAGTTATAGGATCCAGTATAGTTATTTTGTCCTCATCATGTTGCTCCACTGCCATCCAAACTGGTGGTACTGGTGAAGTCACTACCTAGGAGTCACGGACGTTGCTCTGTTGCCAGCGAGCCTGGTCAGTACCCTGAGGAAGTCGTCGCATCACCTCTTTGTGTAAGAAGCCTTTCTCAATCCTTTACCATTATTAATGTGCTAATTTTCACTTATTTTAAATGTTCTCAGGGAACTTATTCGGTTGTGCTCAAGGAAGTTATTTAATCGTGGCATTCATTTCATGGGCGAATGAGGGATCCCAACTTATTTTTCTTGCAAGAGAGGTTTCTCCTGGTCTATATGAGGACTTTTGGGTTTTCCTAGATATCCTTTTGTCTCCTGAAGTCAGCTATGTCCCCTTTCCTTCTAGTGACAGATTACACTGAGACTTTATTTTGTACAGCAGTCCCCTGGGCTAGCATACTAGGTAGGCTACCTGTGCTTGGTTCCTAGGAATTGGTTGTGTTTCCCCATTGAGTGCATATCACAGGCAAGGTCATGCTACTTTTGCATTTCAGGGGAAATTCTTCACCAGCATAGATTCTGGCACAACATGCCAATTGAGTAACTTCTACATCTCTCCTTCAACTTGGGATGCCAAAGGGAAAGGGCCAATGAGAGCCTGCTTGGAACAAGCGATTTATTGAAAACAAAACAAAAATGAGAAAAAAAAAACAAAAAACAAAAATATGGTACAGGGTATGGTGACGGCCACCCTGGGACTGTTAGGTAAAATAGTGTTTAAGGTCGTGCTCATTTACTGGGAGGACCTCAATTATCCCTTCAAGGGTCTGTAGCCTGTAAGTGTGGGAGCTGACCTTTTCTTTAATTTGGAAGGGACCTGTCCACAGGGCCTATAATTTGGAGTTTTTTCCTTTATCCTCGTGAGCTTTGTCCCATTTGAGGACAAGGTCACCTACTTCAAAAGATTTGTTTCTGACAGACTTGTTGTCAAACCATCATTTTATTTGACTTTGGTGGATGGTGAATATTTCTTGGGTTTTTAGCCTTTCCTCCTCCAGCTTCAACAATGTGTCTATTTAGGCTTGTAAGGTAGGGCAAGGGGTGCCATGAATTTCTTGAGATAATTGAAGGGTTGGGAGAGACAAGTCGAGAGGAAGAATATCCTCTTTGTCGTACACAAAAAAAAATGGGGATGTGCCCAAAGATGACTTGGGTGTGACCCAAACAGCCCATAGAGAATTATGGAGTGCGTTATGCCAATTTCGTTGTTGGGATAGAAGAGTATTTTTGATGATGTAGATGAGGTTCTTATTAGTTGTCTCGACTAACCCATTTCCTTGGGGGTAATAACTAGCAGAGTTTTTAAGCATTATGTCGTTTTCTAGAGCAAACTCATATAATTTAAGAGATGAAAAATATGTTGCATTATCAAAACAAGAGAGGTTGGAATGCCAAACCTGATCATGATTTGTTGGGTGATGAAGGCTATTACCTCTTGATCATTGACTTGATGCAACGGTATTTCTTCAAACCACCTTGTGAAGTAGTCCGTGGCTGTGAGGATGTATCTATGTTTCTTGGAAGAGTGTGGAAACATTTCCCCAATCATGTCAAGCCCCCACTGCTGAAAAGGTTCTTCCACCACAATGGACTGCAATGGGGCAGAAGGTCGTATTTCCTTATTGGCGAACTTTTGACATTGTGGGAATTTCCGGACATAAGCGTGCACATCTTTGAACAAATTAGGCCAATAGAAACCGACACGCATCATCTTGTGAGCAGTGGTATCTCTCACATAGTGCCCACCCGCTGGACCATCATGGAGCTCCATCAAAACTTTCTATGCCTCATCATACTCCAAACAGTGTAGCAGGACTCTGCTGTGGTGTTTGTGGAACAACTTACCCTGCACTAGTTGGTAGGATACAGCGTTCAATGGTAAAAGTGGGGCCCATGGTACCGTGGCTCAGATATTTTTGTAGATCAACGTACCATGAGGAGGTATTCTGTCAGGATATGATATCAGTTTGATACATGTTGATTTTGTGTTCCCAACTCTCTTCTTCACTGCTCCGTGAGTCTGCTGCTTCTGCGGCCATCTGACATAGTCCTTGGCCTTTTATAGTGCGTGTTGGCTTGAATTCCAAGTCATATTCTTGAAGGCACGTCATCCAGTTGCCTTATATCTCGCCTAGCTCTTGCTATATGAAAAGTGAGAGAAAAACTAGGTGAGGCATGAATACTGTGACGTGACTCTTCAAAATATATGGTCTGAAGTGTTTAACTACCTTGTACACTGTGTAATCTTGCTTATCAATATCTGGATGATTGAGCTCGACATCTTGCAACCCAACGCTCCTGAATTATATGGGCCGCTCATCATTGTTGTCATCTTTCTGAGTGAGGACAACAACCAAAGATGAATCTGAGGCAAAGGTGTACAAGATAAAGCCTTTGCTGAAATCTGGACTATGAAGAGTAGGCACTTTCATGATGGCCCACTTGATGTTATTGAACGCTTCTTTTTCATGAGGATTCCATTTGAATTTAGCGTCCTTCTTGATCATACCTTGCAATGGTTTCACAATTTGGACGAAATCTGATATAAATTTTCGCACAAAGTTGATTTTTCCGAGGAAATATTGCACGGCCTTCTTACCGCTTAGGGGCGGTATCTAAGCGATGAATTTTTCACGTTCTGGATCCACTACTATGCCTTATCAATTTATTATGTGCCCCAATAGGTTTCCTTCAGAGACGAATAAAATGTGTTTCTTCTGGTTTAGTGAGATCCTATATTTTCTATACCTTTCAAAAATCTTCTTGAGGTGATGTAGATGCTCAGACCTACATTTTGAAAACATGGTGACATCATCAAGGTATACTACCACGCTTTTCCCAATGAGGCCTCTGAAGGCAATGTCCATGGTTCTTTGGAAGGTCACACCAAAATTAATCAAGCCAAAGGGCATGCGTCTGAATGCGAAATTTCCCCATTTAGTTCTGAATGTGGTTTTTAGCTAGTTGGGGTCAACCACTAGTACTTGATTATAACCTGAAAACCCGTCCAATAAAGAGAACATCTCTGATCTCGATACAGCTTGAAGGATTTGCTTCATAGGGGGCATCGGGTAGTTGTCCTTGTCCGAAGCTCTGTTCAAATTTCGGAAGTCTACGAACAAACGTAGTTCGCTAGATTTCTTATGAACTGGGACCAAGTTTGACACCAAGGTTGAATGTCGGACTTTGAAAATTATACCCACATCCAAGCATTTATTAAGCTCCTTTTGGATCATTGGCTCTAAGGTGGGTGTACTTTTCTCAGTTTCTTCTGGAATGGTTTCACTCCTTCTTTCATGGGTATCACGTGCTGGATGATCCGTGTGGCATAGGTTCATAGCTCGTCATACGTCCAGGAAAACACATCTTGCTATTTATTAAATAACGCAGTGAAATATTTCCTCTCCTGAGGGGTGCATTCATTATCGAGATTGACAAACTTGGGCTCCTTGTCCATCCCAAGATTTATTTATCGATGTGCTAATGTGAAACTTTGAACCTTCGTGTTGGGAGACCCTCAAAAAAAAAAATTGTAAGTCAAACATCTTTTCAAGTGACATGATCCCTTTGGGTATGGGGTTTTCTTTATGATCCCATTGTTCCTTTTGCACGGCATAATCATGATCCTCTTCCTTTATAATTGTGTCTTTGAAGATGTCCCTATTGAGCATGAAATCTAGTACCTGTTGGTCATCATTAAAAATGTGCAGATTAGTGACATTGTCTGGTACAGATGACTTGTAAATAATTTCAATAGAAAATCCATCTCTAAGTGGGATGAACCTAGCAGCAGCATTGGCAAGTGTACCAGCTGATGCATTGTTCATTCTAAGTATGTATTTAATACCAAAAGCGTCAAAAGAAAAAATTAAATTCCATACCTCTTGCTAGTAGCCCTTCAGATGTGGAGACAAGCAATCGATGGTGTTACGTAACTGACGAGTGATAATCTCAGAGTCTCCAATTACTTTTAAACAACGAACTTTGAGATCTATGGATTTTTTGAGCCCTAGCAGCAATGCTTCATACTTGGTTGTATTATTCGTGCACTAGAACTCCGACTGCCAGGAAATTAGAAACTTGTTCTTTTGAGGGTCCAACAGGATATAGCCCGCGCCAGCCCCATCATGGGTTTTGGAAGCGTTGTAGTACAAGGTCCACATTTCATATTCTAATTTGACAAGGCTATCTAAGCACATAGGAGAAGCACTCGAGGTAGTGGTTTATAATGGGTCTTCTACTGAGGCTGAGTGATTGTCAGTGACCAAAAATAGCTCAGACTGAATGTCTCGAGTGATCGAAGATTGGGGAGTTTTGTAGCACCCAAAAATGGATTCTAAGAAACACATACCAAGCTCCTCTTGCACGAAACTGACTGGTCCATTATTTTCATCTAGGTCGGTCACCGTGTGTTTCATGTAAGGCTCAATTTTGACCCGGATTTGATTGTTCCTACCCTTTTAAGGGAGCCATAGCTGGGACCAATCAGTGGCAAAGTATCCTTGTAGCTTGCTAGACCAATCTTTGCTCAACAGAAGACCATAGGCTTCGGGGATATCCACAATTACTATGTCAATGCACTGATGCACCCTAGAATTGGAGGATAGGCAGATAATGGCATTATTTAATTCACCTACTGTAGGAACCTGAGATCAAGTTGAATGATCTTGGCGTAATTTTTCTCATGGTGGATTTTTAAATTCTTGCATATAGACAAGGGCATAACATTCGTGGATGCACCAGAATCAACAAGGCAATTATGGACATTGAAGTTGAAGATCTCGAAGGATATAGGAAAGGTGGTGTGGATCCCCTGGATTTGGCATTCACGGCATTCACGATAGATTGGGGACTAGCAGCAGCTTGGGAAAAAGTGGTGGTCATGGGTTTGGCCGCCGATAGATTGGAAAATGCTTTGAGGATAAGATCTCGCTAGTTAGCTATGCGAGCGAGTTTGTAGAGAGAAATATTGGCCCGTGTCTTCTTCATATCCTCGAAAATGTTATACCTAGAGTCTGTTTGTGAGATAATTTTGGTGGTAGTTTTCGAAGAAACTGATGAAGATTTAGCCTTGGGGCCTTCTCGGAGATTATTTGGGCTAAATTTCTTGGGATTCTTGGTTTGGTTTTCTGTGTTTGGTGGCAGGATTTTCCTTAAGAAAGCTTTTATTTTTTCTTCGAAGGACTGCTCAGGAACTAGGCCTTTTCTTCTCAAGCCATAGTTCTAAGGGGCTTGGACTTAGGGTTGTTAGCCAAGTTTATTATAGTTGTGGAAGGGGGGAATTCCCCTCAGATGACCTCAAAAGTGAGGACAATGGAACCCATATCTTCATCTGGTGGGGAGGCCTCCTCGTTGTCTGAAGTACCCTCCTCCTCTAAATCCCCAGCGGTTTGGTCTTCTAGAATTTTATTCACCACGGTGGTCATGCTATTAATCCACTGGAGGCAATTTTTCTCTGATTGGGAGGCTTGATGGAAAGAACAAAAATTATCCTTGCCGATTTATTCAACGTTGAGGCCAACACTTGAGTTTGACAGAGGCCGGTTCACAGCGGGGTTATTTTTTATGAAGCAAGGTTTCTACATTTTAGCACCTGAGATAGAGTCATTATTCTTCCTCTTCATATCAAAGACCTCGTTGGTCAGTAACTTGAGGGAATTTGTGATACTTTCGAAGTCGAAAGGATCCTTGTCTTTATCTCTAGATTTATGGTTTGAGGATTAGACTCTCTTCGCAGTCGGCTTTTGATCATCCCGACCATCATGGTCAATGGCTCCTATGGATAGCATATCCCTTTCGACAGTGAGGGCAGTGGTGTAATTCTCTACTAGGGTAGCTCTAGCTTCACATTTCACGAATACAAAAATATCCTGAGGGAGAGCTCGCGTGTAGTAGTCAATGGTGATGGAATCATCTGAGGCCATATTTAGCGGGAATTTTTTCAATATAGTAGAGAAGCCTTGATTGAAATATTTGACTTTCTCCTTCTTCTGAAATTTCAAATTACTAAGCTCCGTGAGAAGCATAGAAGGAGTTTTTTCTGCCGAAAACTTTTGAAGGAAAGTACCGCGAAATTGCTCCCAGGAAGAAATGGAAGCAACAGGGAGGGACCGGTACCATGTAGCAACTTTATTTTCTAAAGTATGAGGAAAAATATGGCATGCTACATTTTCATACTGCACCCTCACCATTTGTAAGTCCATGTAAAAGTTTCTTATGTGATCTTCGGCTAGCGTACCCTTTTCAGGGTCGAACATGGGGAGGTGCTTCTCAGGATGTCAGGGCATGTCATGGAGGGGGCCATGGAGAGCTAAATAAGATTGTGCCATCCAAGCTAAAAACTACACGCACCTAGCCTGTTGGTGGCGCGGTATGTAAACATGCCCTATTTCACTTTCATATTCACTCCCTATGCCTGACCTGAATTCTTCGCCCTCATGATGGGACTACATGTCCTGATTTCTCCCTCAGCTCCCTACGTTCCTGATGTTTTTCTAGTTACAAAGGAAAGGGAATCTGTTTTGGTTTCGATTGTGGTGAGGGTGTCCCATATTTCGACCTTTCCCACGACCTCTATCACCACGTCCCCTATTTCCCCGGCCCCTCCCGGCAGCACCCTCGGGCTGGTTATTCGCTAGAGTGTCATCATTCATAGGATGGTTGGGTTGGGTTTCGATGATTTCTGGGCCACCTCCTTCATTCCCTCGGGGACTGTCAGGGGGCTCTACAGAATGATGCTCTACAACATAAACATAATCTTATATCATGAGACCGACCAGCTGAGGTAGGGAATTGACCAGGGCTCCATGACGAGTGTGGTTGGTCGCGGGAGTCCGAGGGTTAACCAAGAAGCTGATGGCTGAGATTTTTTGTAAGACTTTGATGAGATCACGAGCGATTGGGCACGAGGCCCTTAGCTGGTCAAAGGTGACCTTGTAGAAATGGGGTTATTCTTCAAGAGAATGTTGAGGGGGTGGTGGATTGGTGTTTTCGTACACGATTTCCCCCTGCGAGGTTTGCAACAGAATGTTGCTTGTCTTCTGGGAGATTTCCATTCAGGCCCTCCTTCTAACGCCAAATATGTTGATAGGAAAATATATCCAGCCAACAGTAAGGGATCTCCCCGGTAAAAAGACCCAGTTAGAATCTAAATTGTTTATGATAGGGATCCCGTTCGGGGTGTGGGTCTAGCTACTACTCAATAATCCTTTTCTCAGACAAAAATGAGCCCTGCAGACTTATGAACACACGGTTATTCCAATGGTACAAGGAAAATGGTTGATGAGCCTTAATGAACATAAAACACTACAAATTGCAAGATGAGTTAAAGCATGCAGCTAAAGGAAATGTTGTTAGCATCACATCCTGGGGGTCACGCTTGTAAAATTTGTTCAAACCATAGAAGAAATAGTTATTTACGGTTGGAGTACCCTTCACTTCCTTAAGCAGTCTCAAGAGATAAGATAAATGTTAATAACGGATTCACTAACATCTTATAAATAAACAACCTAACATCATTAACAAATTTAGTAAGCTTAAATTTATAAATGATATAAGTAGAAAATGCATATTACTTAATGATAAAGATATCAGATACATAAGGCAAATATTCATAGTGTTAACACATTAGTCCTCATCAGATCCAAGAGTGGAATCAAAATGATTTCTTGTATTCATTCTTAGAAAATTGCATTCAATGCTATAAAATTCTCTTTTCTCCTTTGGAGTCCTAAAAAAAAAGATCCTTTTACAATTCCTCGAAGGGGGTAGTTATAGGAAAAAATTGACCCTTGGGTATCCCTGACTTTTCTCCTTCCTGACCGTTGAGATGCTCTGCAACTTGATGGAATCCATGACTTGCGACCTTGGCTAGAACTGTGACTTGTGACCCCTTGGCTGTTGCTACCTATGACTTCTTCTGTTTGTTGCAATATGTGACTTGGTCATGGGAGCAGTTGGGTGACTGCGAGGTCAGGTACATCTACCTGTTGTTGTTCCTTGAGGTAACTCTGCCATGCCCGATAATATGCAGCTAGTGGGAAGACCTGAGGTGTATCCTCTCTCAACCTATGAAGCCATTCAAGAGCATTTGGAATCAAAGTTTCCCTCTTGATCGTGATCTAATTTTCCAGGGAGGCCAATTTGGTGTAGATCCTGACCGATGTTATGATGGATTGAACCAGGTTTTTCTATGATGCCGACAGGTCTTAAGAGGCGGCTACTTGCCTTATGGGCTGTAGAAATGCTTGGATATCTTTGGAGACTTCTTCCGATGTTTTCTCTTCACCCAGTGCACCCAGAGACGAAATGTGGTGTACTTCGTCCATTGAGTCAATGCCACTAATCAGATGTTCATATGCGGACATTACTTTCTCCAAATCCTTGATGAGTTTCTCCTTGGATTGTACCTTTATCCGGATTTGAACCTTGTCATTTTGGGTGGAAATCCAATATTTTCTAGGCAAGGTGGGTGGAGCTTGTGGATACCTGTTAGAACACTCCAGTATTCTGTCCAAGGCAGTAGAGGCTTCCTTTAGCTGTGTGTTCCTCCTCTTGGTTTCTTCTTGTACATTCAGTAGTGGCGTGACGGTTTGTTTTATTGTGAACAGTTCTTCATATACATGTTTCATGGTGGCATCCAAATTAACTAGATCTCCCTGAACAGTGAGTGATATTTCATTAGTAGGGGTATTCCTAACCTGAAGCTGTTGGACTTCTTCTTGTAGCGCCTTCTTTTCCTACATTTATTTAGTTGTCTTTAGTTCGGAGGCCTATAGTCTATTCTATAGGGACAAAATTTCTCTACTCATTCTACTTACATTCTCCTAGGTAGCTATTGTAAAAGCGGTACCGACTGATGCGATCATAACCAGATTGGTCCTGGTGTCCAAGACTATATCCTTCTTTGTAGTGATTGTAAGGGGTGCAGCAGGGTCCCATGCCAAACATCTTCTCTTTTCCTGCCTGATCTTGTGTGTGAATTGATCATAGGCAAGTCTTGTGAGATGAAGCACTCCCTCATCTAGATCCTCGGAGGTACCCAATTCTGAGAGGGCAAAGCACACATTGGTTGTAGGAGTTGTTTGGGGTACCTCGATGTCTGTCTCTAGAGGAGGTGTCTTACTTCCTTCAATTTCTTTGGAGGAATCTTCCTTTGAATTTCGACTTTCTTCCTCTCACCTCTTTTTCTCTGTTTCTACACTATCTTATTCTTCTTTCAGCTAGATCTCATTTTCTGCTTTTTCATGTTCTTCCTTTAGCTAGCACTCAGCTTCTACTCTAGCTTGATCTTCTTTTAGCTGGCACTCAGCTTCTGCCTTACCCTGTTTTATCATCATCTAACACTCATCTTTTGCCTTTTATTCCTCTTCTTTCTTTCATTGTTCCTCTTCCTTTTTCTTGTGGTTCTCCTCTGCCTTCTTCTTTCTTTGTTCTTCTTTTAATTGCTTCTTTCATTTTTCCTCCTCTTCCTTTGCCTTTTCCTCGGCTTCTTGTTGAGCTTTAGCCTCCTGTTCTCTTAGCTGGGTGGAAGAGTTATGACCTGTACTGGTCCATGGCTTCTTGGATTTGGAGGATGATGCTCCTCCTAGAGTATGGAGTCTTTCTTCTAAAGTCTAGTTATCCTAATATTCCTTATTAGTTGATTCCTCTGGAGTGGCCTCTCTGTGTTTTTTGTACCAATTCCTGACTCTATATTCAGTTGCGAAATCAGTATGCTGGTAGCTCCATTTGAATTTGGCCCACTTGTAGTGGGCATGGATGATTGTCTCAGGATCATACGTCTGGTGTGCCAAGGGAGGTAAACAAAATCCTCTGACTTGCTCGGCCTCTACCTCTACTTCCCTGAAATCCCTCACTATGTACATGCTCATAGTGAGTGGCAGAGTGGGCCATGGCTTCTTCTTGCCCTTAGTGATAACTTTTGAAAAACCCACTAACATCTGGTAACATGTTTCGTGGAGGAGGAGTTTGTCAGTTACGAACTGGGGCAGTGTGTGAGGAGCCTTGAGCGACCTGAAAAATTGGATGAAAGTACCATCCATGTTAGGGAATTAGTGGAATACTCAGGTTATCGTCACCATGGCTCACTTGGACATGCACGAGGTGTCTTTTCCAAATAGCTTCCCATAAAGAGCGGGGATGAAGCTGCATGTGATTGACTCCATGTTCTACTTATATCTGGAATCCCATAACACCATTAAATCTTTGTGAATTGGACTACCATGTTCTAGATCCCAGTTGTGTGCCCACCCCTCAAAATGGCACCTTACGCATACCGCATCCAAAAGGTAATATGCCATGTGAAATTCTGATGCATACCCTTCATCAGGTGCTAGTGCCATAGATATGTTTGATCTGAGGGCCGCCACTATCAAGTTGGCCCAGTTGAGGCCGGTGCTATACACAGTAACATCATACATCAGAGAAACCCAAGCGCCATTGAAAGTGGTTGCATCTGGATGACCATACATCCTACATAACATTGTAGCTACAAGCTTGTAGACCTTCTTGAGACCTCTCGTCTGATATTCCTAGTCCTTCTTGAGCTGGAAATTTTTTGGGTCTTCCCACCACTCTCTTAAGGTCTCAATAATGGGGACTACATGAGTGGTGGACCACTCATCGTTGAAGGTTTTTTCTCGGGCAGGAAGTGCATAATAGAATTCTGCATATTGTCCCTTCAGGTTTGCGAATGCCTTCTCGGCATGATCCCAAATAACCCAAATCTTGGGTCAACCTTTTATAGGATCCACTCGATTAGCTCTGCACATGGGAATATAGGCGAATGGGCAACTGTGTAATGGAGCTTGGATCTTTTAACCTGCACATACACCTGCTGGTCTGGGAGGTGTTCTGGAAATTCAGGCTTTGTGAATACTTGGTACACCTGATACCAAATCATACTATCCCCTTTGCCGAAAGTGTAGGTTGTGTCTCCATATATAGGTGGAAGAGAAATAGTTATTTCCTCCTTCGAGATTTCTATCTCAGGGATTTTTTTCCTTTTGCAAATAGCCAGAGGCCCCATATCACTTGAGGCTGGCAAGATGGATACGCAATCTAGCTCAACTTCGAGGTTCCCTGGCATGTTCATAAAACAATCCCATGATAAGACATATGTCATATTTATAAATATTTGGGATGCTCCTACCTCTACTCAACTATTTTCAAGGAAATGGGTGAACCTGCAACCTGGCGACCTTGTGACTGGGTCACTGGGTCGCTAGGTCGCGTTGGTTTAAAATTTCACAAAAAAGCAGCCTAGTGACTTGGTGACTTGCGACTACGTTGCGAGGTCGCTGATTCATTGAGTCACGCTAGTTTAGATATTCACGAAAGTGAGACCTGGTGACTTAGCGACTCGCGACCGGGTCGCAAGGTCGTTGAGTTATGAAGTCACGTTGCTCTGAAATTTTACATATATGCGACCTAGCAACCTTGCGACTTAGCAACTGAGGTCGCCAGGTCCTAAGGTAGCGGAGTCGCGGGTCGCACTAGGGCTAGGCAGACGGTTTACGCGACGGCGAAGATCTTCATCTTGTTTTTTAATCAAAAGGGAGGTAGGGTGACACATTAAGTGGGAAGTAAGCATTAAGTTCCTTACTGAAAGGGATTAAAGGGGAACTTGAATAGGATGATTCAAGGGAGGCTTCTAGAGGAGGTACATAGGAACATCAAGCTATGGGGAGTGGCAAGTTACAGCAATAGGATTCATGGAAGACAACAGAAGCTAGGTTGACGTTTTAAAAAGGGCTAAGGTGAGGGAAAAGGAGGCAAAATCAATCAAAAAAGGAAACAACGGGAGGATTAGGAAACTTACCGGGGAAAAACACATTGTAGCTAGCTTATCAGAGGTGTTTTATTTCTCTAGCTAGCTAGGTCGAATGAGACCTATGCAACCCCTATATATATATAAAGAGGTCACACGTTTGGATAGTAAATGAGGCTCGAAAGGTTGCAAATGAGTTGTGTTGATGAGATGTGCGGCCTTGCAACCTGGGGGGTCACGGGGTCGTAGGATCGCAAGGTCACAATTGTTTGGTTTTGAGATGATATGTGACCTCGCGCGTTTGTGACATGAGGGGTCACAAGGTCGTAGGGTCACAGATTAAATGATTTAACCAATTCTGTGACTTAGCGACTTGATATTTTGAAAGAGTGAACTTAGGCTTGACTCCATTTTCAAAAAGGTTAGGGGCTCAAAAAATTAAAAAGGGGAAAAATTTTGGAGGGTGTTGTAGTGGCTACAACAGAAGGGTTCCTCCATGCACCATAATCAGGTGGATATGCTCATTGAAGAGTACAGGGACATCTTCTCCTCACCCACAAGGGTACCCTTGCTCTGTCAAGTCAAACATTCGATAGATATGACTCCTAGAGAACCTCTACCCAATGAGTCGATATATCATCGCTCCATTGTGGAAAATGAAGAGATCAAGCAAAAAAAATAAGAATTTCTAAAAAAAGGGCACATCTGACAAAGTTCCTTGCCTTGTGGGAGCCCGATTGTACTTGTATAGAAGAAGGATGGGACCTAGAGGCTCTGTATTGATTATCATACACTAATGGATCTTACTTCTGATGCCAAATCAATAGGGTCATCATTTTTCAATTCAAGACTAAACAAGTTAATCATTAATTCGACAACTTGAAGTTCAAAGTGTGAGCCATATAGTTCCTTTAACTTCTTTAAGGCATTAAAATCATTTGAGAAAGGTGAAATATGGCTAATCACCTCTTTATTTACAAATGATGAAATAAATTCGTAAGCCTTGTTGTTCTTATTTTCAAAAATGGAAATATCCTTATCTAAGGTGGGATTTGCAGGTGAATTATCTCCTTCTCCTTCACAAAATCCTCTCCACAACTCATAAAAAATTAATTGTGTGGAGAGACACTCTTTAGGATGACACTCTTTGGTGGATGGAGGCATCAAATCATTGAACCATAAAATATAAATTCAAAGCTAAATGAAGTGTGAAGAAGGCCGAGGCATATGGGTAAAGGTACGATGGAGCTGTAGAAATGAAGTATTTTCAAAGGGGATTTTTTAGATTTCTGTGGGTCGGGTGAAGAGCCGAATGCCAACGGGACATGAGACAAGGTGGTATTGTATCCAACTGTAGAACAACACACAACTGCAGCACCGAAAGTGCGGGTGAAACACAAGAAAGGGACGTT
This sequence comes from Pinus albicaulis, assembly GCA_034641835.2. Taxonomy (NCBI): domain Eukaryota; kingdom Viridiplantae; phylum Streptophyta; class Pinopsida; order Pinales; family Pinaceae; genus Pinus; species Pinus albicaulis. The sequence goes on along the minus strand of JAXQQM020081844.1, from coordinate 132,237 downwards.
GCACATAGTGTTTGAGCAGAGTTACGTTATGGGGGTCTGTGGTGGCGTAGTGTGACACGACCGGACCAAAGAATGAGCAAGAAACAGGTGTCATGATGACACGACAAAGTCAGCAGGGTGAACAGAGTTTCAAGTTGCAACACAACAGGGTGACATGGTAGTGCACGTCGAGGGTTGCATGATGAGATAGAGAGTCGGGTAGGGCGTGCATGATCTCCATGACGATGATGGAGTTTGGGCATAAACGTGCAAGGGCTACATGGTAGTATTTTTGAAGTGCATGACTAGTGCATGAGGTTGGACAATAATTGTGCAAGTCGTTCATAGGCTATACGAATTGGATAAATTTGTAAATGTTTGTAATATTGTACATTACTGAATTATAATTGAGTGGGAAGACTAATTTAGGAGTTTCCCCTCCCATTTACGATAAATGTGTATACTTTTGAATGATATTTATTTCTGTTGCATATGAAGATTAACTGATGAAAAATAAAAGAAATGATTTTCATTGTATGATAGCACTTAGATAAAATTTGGTTAAGTGTTGAGTATATGTAGTCCGTGAACTCAAGTAGCATTGAAACAAAAACTTTCGGTGGTGGTGCACTCGCCTATGTGTTATTTGGAAGACACCACTAGCGTATGGGCATGATAAAGAGGGAGGGAGGTAGGAGAGATAATGAGAGAGAGGAGGAAGAGAGAGAATAGGAGAGATATATAGGGTTGGAAGGGGGGAGATAGGCAGGAAAGAAAAAATACATAGAGATATAGAGGTGGAGAGAGATAGGAAATGAAAAGGGAGAGATGGAGAGAGAGTGAGGGAGAGAGGAGATGAGGGAAGAGAGAGAAGAGGAGAGGAGATAGATAGGGAGAGAAGGGGAAGAGAGAGAGACACACACACAAATATGGATGGGATAGAGAGAAGGAGATAAGGGCAAGAGAGAGAGAGAGGGAGAAACATAGATTGAGGGGAGTGAGGGAAGGAAAGAGGGAGGGAGATAGTGATAGAGTTGGAGTAAAGAGAGAGTGAGAGAGTGATGTGAGGGGAGAGACAAATGGAAGTGGGAGAGAAAGGGAGAGAGAGGAATGAATAGAGAGAGGACTCAAGAGATAGAGGGATATGTATGGAGTTGTAAGAGGGGAGAGAGGGATGAAAGAAGAAAAAAATAGAGGGAGAAATTTGGAGAGACAAAGGGAGTGAAAAGGGAGGGATGGAGAGAGAGTGAGGGAGAGAAGAGAATGGGAGGCAATAGATATAGAAGGAGAGAGAGAGGGGGGAAGGAAGGGGAAGAGAGAGAGAGGGATAGGGATAGAAATAGATAGATATATATGGAGAGAGAGTGTGTATTCTTTGGGGGTGAGATACAGAGACAAATAAGGAGAGATATAGATTTATTGATATGTAGTTGGAGGGGGGATAGGGAAGAATATATATATAGAGGGAAGAAGAGAAATATGGAGAGAGATAGTGTGTGTGCGTGTGTTTGGAGAGGTGAGATAGAGATATAAAGAAGAAGAGATGGTGGTATATATAGATATATATGGTGGGGGGAGAGAGAGGGAAAAAGAGAGAGACACAGAGAGGTAGGGATAGGTGGAGAAAGAGAGACAGATAGGGGGAGAGTTAGTGGGGAAGAGAGAGATATTAGGGAGAGATAAAGAGGGCGAGAGAGAGAAGGAGAGAGAGATGGGGATAGGCACAAATGCGAAGGGGGAGAGGGGGAATAAGAAAGATACACATATATAAAAATATAGATATTATACAACTATAGTAGATCCATCTTAAGGGATGAGAGGGATCAAATCTCTCTAGGTGAAAATATTTCCTCAAGTTTTGATCACAAAAAATAGGTTTGCACTTCTAGATATTTGATCCCCCTCGACACTTGATAGATCTGACAGTAAGATGGATCTATACTGGTTTAGATAAGGGAAAATCATACTATGCATATCACATTAGAATATATAACATATAAATAGTAGTTATAAATTAATATATATTTTACCATATAGTTTAAAAAAATATATGGGCTAGCCATATTTAATTTTAATTAATAAGCACATAGAAACCTATTTTACAATATAACAAGGTTCTTAACCATGGATATTCACCCCCATTTTACCATGGATATTATTAACTTGTAAATAGGATTTATTACAATACCATGGGCCACCACCATGACTTATTAATACCACATGCCAAAAGCCCTAATTCATTTCAAAATCAAAATATTTTATAAACATAAAATTTTAATTTAATTTTATAACATTTTTTCCAAAGGGACATTGAGGAGATTTCTATTCAAAAGAAAATATAGTTTTGATACCATAACCATTACATATTTTGTCCAGCTCCAATATAGTTCTACTTTCATATGTTCAAAGCACAAGAAACCTATTCTTATGACATTTTTTGCCTACAATTATGAATAAATGTTTATTATATACTTTGTATTAAACTCTTAGATATAGATGAAAGTTACATAACATCATAAACTAAAATAGGGAAGAAACTGTAAAAGAAATAGGCTTCCAAGCCAGGGAATTCTTCAAAATTGGAGCTCATTAATCAATCTTGTTGCTCTAGATCTTGAAATATATTCCCCTTTTTCCTCTCTCTGTCTTCATTGGATTTGAGCTCTACTGGTGCTATTTTAAATTCCACAACAAACATTTCTTCCATTTCTACCAATTTGTAGTGAATGACTTCCATTTGAGTCTTGAATGAACTTTGTAGATATTCAATTTTGATCTACATCAATTCAATCTTGGAATTGGTAAATAGTTGGAGGGATTTCTGAGATTTCTCTTCAGCCTTGTTTCTCTGGTTGGAGGCACTCAATTTCCTTTAGAACCCTTTCCATTATCTATTTGATGTTGAATTTTTCAATGTTATGAGAAGAGGAGCCAACATTCTCCATGGAGAACATTCACAACCTCAAAACTTACTTACAGTTGCTGGCTTGAATTTCCACTACTTCTCTAGAACAAATCACTACTTGGTTTGGATCCCTGAAGGTGAAATATAAACTCCTCCATCGAATATAATCCTGTAGGGTCCTATTGCATAGACTTTCATATCCATCATGAACTTTGATCCCCTTCCTTATCACAATTGAATGCAATCCTAGTTCATCCATGTCTATTTGAATTCAAGATTCTTTTTGGAGGTGAAAACTAATACGAATGAAGTGAGCGAAGAGCTCTGACGTGAGGCATATTGAATGTAAACTCCTCGACCAATTAAAAATTTGAATTCCAATGCAAGGAAATGAAAACAAAGGGAATTTTAAAGGTGACTTCACATTCCATATGTGGATGCGAGATAGAAAGGAGTACTAGAGGGGTGGTGTTCGAGGTCGGGAAATAAATCATGACCACTAAACCATATGGGTTGTCACCTACGTAACCTTTATATTCCAAAAATATACTCACTCTTCAAACCCGCATATATCAACATTTTTAAATGCTCATTAATGCAAACAATTGTTCCATTTTTTTGTTGTGAAGAGGAGTCATGGCAATGGCGAATTTAACATACATATATTATTCAATTTTATAATCCCTTGGTTCTATATTGTTCCTTTATTAGTTAAAGTAATTTTTGTTGAAGTAAAATTCCTTAGAACATGATAAAGTTCAATTTATTCACACTGCTAAGGTTTTAGGAGAATCTAAAACACAATGGGAGATAGGCTGCAATTGTGTTAGCATTTAGCCTCCCAAACTCGCGCAATTACTATCAATCAATCACCAAATATCATGATTTTTTGGGTCTTCTTTTCAATGGTTAGATCTAAAAATTTCCAAAGAGAAGGGAACTCTGCTTGATGTTTGTTTTCCACCCCCAATCCCCAAGCATGTTGTATCTCAAATTTTTCATCGGGGTAAAGGATCACCTCTCCCGCTCCTACCACCTTTCATTTATAACATTTTTAAAAGTAAATCTAAAAGAAAAAAGGTATGGGGGAGAGTGTTGTATGTAAATTTTTGTAAACATTTAAATGTGGGGTAAATTAAAAAATAATAAAAGTTTAAAGGAATGGGGGATATTGATGTATGTAAATGTTTGTAAAAAATTACATGTGGCCTCAATTAAAAAATAATAAAATGTTAAAAATTAATTGCGTGGAGAGGAACTCTTCAGGATAGAATCCTACCAAGTTGTTAAGGATAACATCCCACCAAATTATTAGCACAACCTAACCAGGGGGCATCACATACCACCAACTTATTAGTACCAACTTATTAGTAGAGTGTTACCCGGAGGCCATTAAGGAGAATTGACCTTGTGACCTCTAGCATTAGAAAGGTGCTTTAGCAATGAGAGATGAACTAATTGAGGTAACCTTCGAGACATAGGTATGGAAAATATGTTGTAAATATTTTTACTTGGTGAAAATAAAATAAATAAATAAATTAAATTAAAATAAATGAAATGAAATTTTTTTAATAATGATAATTATCAATAAAACATTTATAATTATATTTATAATTAATAATAAAATCAGTCTAGATCCATCTTAACTTCGAACAGGGATCAAATTTCTTGAGATGAAATCCTATTTTAAAGTGAAAAGAGATTTGATCCCTCTAAACTCTTGGTAGATCCAGTTAAGACTCTAATTATAACTTAATCGAAAAGTGATCAATTTTTTTTAGATGAAAACCTCTTTTAAAGTGAAAAGAGACTTGATCCCTCTAAACTCTTGGTAGATCCAAGTTAAGACAATAATTATAACTTAATATGAAGTTTAATGAAAATAATTATAACTTAAAAAATATATATATAGTTAAATTCATTATTATTATTTTAATCTTTTCAACGTGAGATGTATGGTGAAGTATTTTGATGGGTATAATAGATCAATACCTATCAATATTTTTTAAACATTAAATTTATATCAATATAATAATAAATAACTATTATAAAATTATTTTACTCCATATTTTAATATAAAAATCCATTAACACATTTCCTTATAAAAATAAATAAAATAATTATTATAAAATTGTTTTATTCCATATTTTAATGTAAAATTCCATTAGTACATTTCCTTTTTTATAAAAATAAATAAAACTATTTATCAAATCTTTCAGTGAAAATCACAATGGAGAAATTTGTGTCGATGCATTTCGAACCAGCTAGTTCCATTTATGATCACATTTTATTATCGTCTTTCTCAATTCTCATCGCCCCCCTCTGATAACAATTGTTTTCTTTTCTTTTCCTTCAGCATATAATCACATAAATATTGAGAATGATTTCATTCATTGCATAATCTGATAAATATTGAGATCAAGGATTTTTCATTATCATGGCGGAGTGGATGATGAGAAGTGAGGAAGAGGAGGATAATTTGATGAGCATCCATGAGGAGGAATATGAAGGGGGGAGAGAGGGGGAATATGAGAGAGACACATAGATAAAAATTATAGATATTATATAGTATTATATTACGAGCCTAGATCCATCTTAAGCATTGAGAGGGATCAAATATATTAAGGTGAAAATCGTTCCTGAAGTTCTAAACAGAAAAAATAGGTTTGCACCTCGAGATATTGTATCCCTCTCAACGCTTTCTATATTCGATGTTAAGATGGATCTAGGATGGTTTAGATTTAAAAAAAAAGTCATACTACACATATCACATTAAAGTATATAACATATAAATAGGATATTATTAACTTGTCAATAGGATTTATTATAATACCATGGGCCAACATCATGACTTATTAATGCCGCATGCCAAAAAACCATAACTCATTTCAAAATCAAAATATTTTATAAATATTTTATTTTACTTTAATTTTATAACTTTGTTTCAAAAGGGATAGTTAGGAGATTTATATTGAAAATAAAATCTACTTTTTAGACCATAACCCTTTCATTTTTTATCCATCTACACTATAATTCTACTTTCAGATGTCCAAAGCACAAGAATCATATGCTTATGACATTTTTTTCCTAGAATTATGAATAAATTATTATTATATACTCTGTAGTAAACTCCTAGATAGAGGAAAAAGTTACATAACATCATAAACTAAAATAGAGAAGAAAACGTAAAAAAACTAGACTTCCAAGCCAATAACTTCTTCAAAATTGGAAGCTGATTAATCAATCTTGTTGATTTGGATCTCAAAATATATTCCCTTTTTTCCTTGTTGCATCTTCATTAGATTCGACCTCTAATAGTGCTAGTTGAATTCCTGTGACAAACATTTCTTTCATTTCTACAAATTTGCAATGAATCACTGCCATTTCAGTCATGAATTAACTCTGTAGAAATTCAATTTTGATCTGCATCAATTCAAGCTTGGAATTGGTCAATACTTAGAGGGATTTTTGAGCTTTCTCTTCAACCTTGTTTCTCTAGTTTAAGGCACTCAATTTCCTCTAAAAAACTTTCCATAATCTATTTGATGTCAACTTTTTCAATGTTATGAGAAGAGGAAGCAACATTCTCCATGGAGAGCATGCACAACGTTAACCCTTTCTTATGGTTGCTCACTCTAATTGCCTCTACCTCTCTAAAACATATCCCTATCATCCAGGTGGATGTTGGTGACCACCTTCCTATTACACTTGGACCCCCACCATTATCTCTTTCAGTGTTTTAGTTTCCTTAATTATAGCACAATTTACTATTTTTGGTATTTTTTCAGGTCCTGAACTTCCAGAGATGTTTTGAGGCCCTAAATGAATTTTTTTGGAAAAACTACGGAAAATGTGAGTCATTGTTTGCTGTTTTCCACTCAAAATTTCTAGTCCTAAGATAGATATTTCTGATGAGGTATTTTGAGCGTCAAAAGTAGATCATATGCCAAAGTTACGACCCCGGGAAGTTTATGTACCAATTTACCCAAATGGGACCCATAGTTTTGGCACTTCATCTCCTAGGGTTAGTTTTTTGGATGTTTAGGGTTTTCCATCGTTTCTCAATAATAAATTGGGCTTCGAGCCTTATTTTAACATAGTTGAGAGGCATGTAGACACCACATCTCTTCTCAAAGATAAGCTAAGATCGCCTAAGCTATTTTATTTCCATTATGTTTGTAAACTTATTTAAGCATTTGATATAAATGAAATGAAGTGTTATTTTTGCTGCATCTCTATAGTTATGGTTATATCTATAATTTTTTGTTTTCTTGTTTAAGTTCAGATCAATGGTATCAGAGCGGTCTTCTCTTTGTCATTTTTTCTTTGCATGTCCCTAATGAGGTCAGGATATAAGTATTTAGGGCTTGAATTGGTTGAACCTTTGCAAGAACAACCTCATAAACCCATAGTGCCTCCCATAGCGGAAGATAAGAAATATGAGGGGGAAAGATATCCTTTCAAAATATTGCTCTAAGAAGCCCTTGAGCAAAAGAGGAACGTGATGATGGGAAAATTTTCCTAGATCCTTTAGCTACTACCCAAAGGTAACGCATCTCCTTTCAACATCCACTCTAGAAGTACCATACCCTTTAAGGTACAAGTTCTCTTTCACATCCTCATATTTTAAGGGTAGCTATATGAAAATGTCATAGATAAATGGTTAAATAATCTAAAAGGATATTTTTTTTGCTCATGATTTTTCCAGTGAGGAAAATATTACTTTTCACTTTTGAAAGTCGCCCCTCATGTCAAGGACTTGTGGGGAACATTTTGTGAGAAGAAATACAAAAGTACACCTTGAATATTTTCTATTACAACCACTTGGAATTTGTTCTGGGAGGCCATCAAGGAGTAGTACTACCCCATCGGGAGCTATAAGGATAAATACATAAAGTGGACCACACTGCGGCAAGGAAGAGACCAAGTCATGCCTGATTTTACCAATTTTTTTCATACCCTTCGCACGAAGATAGGTATCAATGATACTGAGTTGAATTTGGTACTCAAGTATTGCGACTTTCTACACAAGTACATCTAGGATGAGATGGAATTCTTGGACATCTCCTCTCTCGAAAAGACATACCAATACGTTGTCAATATTGTGTAGAAATTTAAACATAAAAAGAAAGATTTCTGATCTGCGAATCTAAAGCAAGGGAAAGACACACCCAAAAGAAAGAGAAAAGGAAAAATCCAAGGTGGAGCGACCCACGATAACCTGTCAAATTCACAATCAAATAATAATACCACGAAGATGAAGAAGGACATGGGAAAGTGGTGTGAGTTCCATAAGAGCTCCACTCACAACATAAGTGAGTGTCAGGCTAAGCAGCCACTAGTGGCTGAGCTAAAGGATTTCGAATCAGATGCATGTTTCAAATTTGAGTCAAAATATGACAAGGGGAATGACAAAGGGAAGTATATCATTGAGAGGGAGCCAATTTCCACCGTGGCCACCACCAAGATCTAGAAGATTGAGCTTTGAGATCGAGAGGAGGGGGAACGCCTCTTCTACTCACACATGTGGGTGAAGGGTTCTCCGTTGTAGTTCATTGTTGACAATGGGTGCCAAAAGAACCTCATTTAAGTAGACGTCATGAAGTGTTTGGGCCTATATAATACAACACATCTACATTCATACACAATCAAGTAGCTTCACCAAGGGAGATATCTTCACACCAGCCAGTAGTGTCACCTTCCCTACAACATCATGCCCTTCACAAATGAGGTATTGTGTGATCTTTCTCCTCTTGAATTTTGTGATGTATTATTAGGACAACCATACTCATGGAAGTGACATGTTTTATATGAGTTTAGGATTTTCTCTATTATTATTTCCTTGGGTAATAAGTTATACATGATACAAGAGATAGACCCACCTTCTGCCATCTCTTTGATCTTTTCTAAGGAATGCAGTAAGATCATCTCCCAGACTGGGAAATTTGTTTTATTTCTTATTCACTCTTAGAGTAATGGGAATATTGTAACCACATCCATGGCCTCTGGGGAGGGTTCCTCATTGCACCATAATTAGGTGGATATACTCATTAAAGAATACATGGACATTTTCTCCTCACCCACAAGGGTACCCTTGCATTATGGAAAATGAAGAGATCAAGCAATAAATCCAGGAATTGATACAAAAAGGTTACATCCGACCAATTTCCTTGCCTTGCGAGAGCCCGATTGTACTTGTACAGAAAAAGGATGGGACCTAGAGGCTCTACATTGATTATCAGACACTAATGGATCTTACTTTTGATGCCAAATCAATAGTGTCATCAATTTTCAATTCAAGAATGAAAAATTTAATCATCAATTGGACAACTTCAAGTTCAGAGTGTGAGACGTATAGTTCCTTTAAATTCATTAAGGTGTTAAAAGCATTTGAGAAAGGTGAAATATGGTGACTCGCCTCTTTATTATAGATGTTGAAATCATGGCATAGGCCTTGTTGTTCTTATTTTTCCAAATTGAAATATCCTTATATGAGATGGGATTTGCAGGTCCATTATCTCTTTCTCCTTCACAAACTCCTCTCCACAGCTCATTAAAAATCAATTGTGTGGAGAGACACTCTTCAGGATGACACTCTTCGGTTGAAGGAGGCATCGAATCATCAAACCATAAAATATAAATTCAGAGCTAAATTAAGTGCGAAGAATGCTGGGGCATATTTGTAAAGGTGCGGTGGAGCTGTAGGACTGAAATATTTTCGAAGGGGAGTTTTTGGGTTTCTGCAGGTCGAATGAAGAGCCGAATACCAACGGGACATGATGCAAGGCTGTATTATACCCGACGGTAGCACTACACATGATTGCAGCACCATCAGTGTGGGTGGGACACAAAAAAGGGACGTTGCATATAGTTTTTTGGTAGATTTACATTACGGTGGTCCGCGGTGGTGTAGTTTGACATGACTAGACTAAAGACCGAGCATGAAATTGGTGTCATAACGACACGACAAAGTCAACATGGTGAATAGAGATTCGGGTTGCAACAGGACGAGGTAACGTGGTAGTGCATGTCGAGGGTTGCATGATACGATAATGAGTCAAGCAGGGTGTGCAGGAACTCCATGACGATGATGTCGTTTGGGCATAAACATGCAAGTGCTACATGCTATTATTTGTGAACTGCATGATTGATGCACAAGGTTGAACAATAACTATGCAGGTTGTTCATAGGTTGCAGGAATTGGATAAATTTTTATATTTTTGTAATATTGTACATTACTGAATTATAATTGAGTGGGAATAATAATCAGGAGTTTCCCCTCTTGTTAACTCAAGTAGTGTTGAAATGAAAAATTTCGACGGTCGCACCTGCCTATGTGTTGGTTGCAATACACCACTAGCATAGGGGCATGATAAAGAGGGAGGGAGGTAGGAGATATAATGAGAGAGAGGAAGGAAGAGAGATAAGAGGGGAGATATATGGGATTGTAGGGGGGAGAGAGGTAGGAAAGAACAAATACATTGAGAGATAGAAGGTGGAGAGAGAGAGGAAGTGAAAAGGGAGAGATGGGGAGAGAGTGGTGGAGAGAGGAGAAGATGGAAGAGAGAGAAGAGAAGAGGAGAGAGATAAGGAAAGAAGGGGAAGAGAGAGAGAGAGGGTGGCACAAATATGGATGGGAGAGAGAGAAGGAGAGAAGGGGAAGAGAGAGAAGGAGACATAGAAATCGAGGGGAGAGAGAGAGAAGGAGAGAGGGAGGGAGATAGTGATAGAGTTGGAGGGAAGAGAGAGAGATAGTGATGGGAGGGGAGAGACAAAGGGAGGTGGGAGAGAAAGGGAGAGAGAGGAAGGAATAGAGAGAGGATGGAAGAGATAGAGGGAGAGAGATGGATTTGCATGAGGAGAGAGAGGGAGGAGAGAAGAAATAAATAGAGGGAGAAAGTTGGAGAGACAAAGGGGGTGAAAAGGGAGGGATGGAGAGAGAGTGAGGGAGAGAGGAGAGTGGGAGGCAAGAGATAGAGCAGGAAATAGAGGGGGGGGTGAGAGAAGGCAAAGAGATATAGAGGGAGAGGGAGAGAAAGATATAGATAGATATGGAGAGAGAGTGTGCATGTTTTGGGGGTGAGATAGAGAGACAAATAAGGAGAGATAGAGATATATAGATATATAGTTGGAGGGGAGAGAGGGAGAAGATATATACAAAGGGAGGAAGAGATATAAAAATGGAGATAGAGAGAGGGAGAGAATGTGTGTGTGTGTGTGTGTGTGTGTTTGGGGATGTGATACAAAGATATAAAGAAGATATGGTGATATATATAGATATAGATGGTGGGGGAGAGATATGGAAAAAGAGAGAGACATAGAGAGGTAGGGATATGTGGATAAAGAGAGACAGATAGGGGGGAGAATGGGTGGGAAAGAGAGAGATATTAGGGAGAGAGAGAGAGAATGAGAGAGAGAGGGAGATAGGCACAAATATGAAGGGGGGAGAGGGGGAATAAGAAAGAGACAGAGATAAAAAATATAGATATTATATAACCAGCCTAGATCCATCTTAAGGGCCAAGAGGGATCAAATCTCTCAAGGTGCAAATATTTCCTCATTTTTTAAACACAAAAAAGAGGTTTTCACCTCTAGAGATTTGATCCCTCTCGATGCTTGATAGATCTGAGGGTAAGATGGATCTATGTTGGTTTAGATAAGGGAAAATCATACTATTCATATCACATTAAAATATATAACATATAAATAGTAATAAATTAAGATATATTTTTCCATATAAATTTAAAAAAAAATTGGGCTAACCATATTTAAATTTAATTAATAAGCACATAAAAACCTATTTTACAAGATAACAAGGTTCTTAACCATGCATATTCACCCCCATTTTACCATGGATATTATTCACTTGTAAATAGGATTTATTACCCACATGCCAAAAAACCATAACTCATTTCAAAATCAAAATATTTTATAAACATTAAAATTTAATTTGATTTTATAACATTTTTTCCAAAGGGTCAATGAGGAAATTTCTATTCAAAACAAAATCTAGTTTTCATACCATAACCATTACATATTTTGTCTGACTCCACTATAGTTCTACTTTCATATGTCTAAATCACAAGAAACCTATTCTTATGATGTTTTTTGCCTACAATTATGAATAAATGCTTATTATATACTCTGTATTAAAGTCATACATATAGATAAAAGTTACGTAACATCATAAACTAAAATAGAGAAGAAAATGTAAAAATCCTAGGCTTCCAAGCCAGAGAATTCTTCAAAATTGGAGCTCATTAATCAATCTTGTTGCTCTAGATATTGAAATATATTCCCCTTTTTCCTTGCTCTGTCTTCATTGGATTCAACCTCTACTAGTGCTAGTTGAAATATCGCAACAAACCTGTCTTCCATTTCAACCAATTTGCAGTGAATGACTTCCATTTCAGTCTTGAATGAACTTTATAGACATTCAATTTTGATCTGCATCAATTCAAGCTTGGAATTGGTCAATAGTTGGAGGGATTTCTAAGCTTTCTCTTCAGCCTCATTTTTCTAGTTGAAGGCACTCAATTTCCTTTAGAACCCTTTCCATAATTTATTTGATATTGCATTTTTCAGTGTTATGAGTAGAGGAGTCAACAATCTCCATGGATAACATGCACAACCTCAACACTTACTTACAGTTACCGACTCGAATTTCTATTGCTTCTCTAGAACAAATCACTACTTGGTTTAGATCCCTGAGGGTGAAATATAAACTTCTCCATCAAATATAAGCATGTAGGGTCCTATTACAGAGACTGTCACATCCATCATGAACTTTGATCCCTTCCTTGTCACAATTGAATGCAAGTATGGTTCATCCATGTCTATTCGACTTCAAGATTGTTTTTAGAGGTGAAAATTGATACGAAGGAAGTGAGGGAATAGCTCTAGCATGAGGCGAATTGAATGTAAACTCCTTGACTGATTAAAAATTTGAAGTTCATGCAAGCAATGAAAACAAAGGGAATTTGAGAGGTGACTTCACATGCCATCTATGGATGCAATATAGACAAGAGTACTAGAGGGGTGGTGTCCGAGGTCGGGAAATAAATGATGACCACTAGACCATATGGGTTTTCATCTATGTAAACTTTATATTCCAAAAATAGATTTTCTCTTCAAACCCTCATTTATCAAGATTTTTAAATGCTCATTGATGCAAACAATTGTTCCTTTTTTTCTTTGTTAAGAGTCATTGCAATGGGGAATTTAACATACATCTATTATCCAATTTTATATTCCATTGGTTCTATCTTGTTCCTTTATTAGCTAAAGTATCTGTTGTTGAAATAAATTTCCTTAGAACATGATAAATTTTAATTTTTTCACACTGTTGTAGTTTTAGGATAATATGAAACACAATGGGAGAGAGGTTGCAATTGTGCTAGCATTTAGCCTCCCAAATTGGCGAGATTACTATCAATGAATCGCTAAATATCATGATTTTTTGGATCTTCTTTTGAATGGAAAGCTCTAAAAATTTCCAAAGAGAAATGAACTTCACTTGATGTTTGGTTTCCACTCCCATTCCCCTAGCATATTTTATCTCGAATTTTTCATCAGGGTGAAGGATCACCCCTCCTGCTCCTACCACCTCTAATTTATAACATTTTTAAAATTAAATATAAAATAAAAAAGGTATGGGGGAGAGTGTTGTATGTAAATGTTCGAAAAAATTTACATGTGGCATCAATTAAAAAATAATAAAAGGTTAAAGGTATGGGGGAGAGTGTTGTATTTAAATGTTTGTAAACATTTAAATGTGGCCTCAGTAAAAAATAATAATATGTTAAAATTAATTGTGTGGAGAGACACTCTTCAAGATAACATCCCGCCAACTTATTAGCACAACCTAACCTAGGGGCATCACATACCACAAAATTATTAGTAGAGCATTACCTTGACGCCATCAAGGAGAATTGATCCTCTGACCTCCCATTAGCGAGTTGCTTTAGCAATGGGAAATCAAATAATTTAGGTAACCTTCTGGACATAGTTATGTCAAATATGTTGTAATATGATGTAAATATCTTAACTTGGTCAAAATAAAATAAAAGTAAAAATTAAATTAAAAAAAATAAAGAAAATAATTAATAATGATAATTATCAATAAAACAATTTGACTTCCATAAATTACGTAAAACTAAAACTAAAAATAAAATAAAATAAAAATAGATAAATATATTCATAATTAATAATAAAATCAGTCTAGATCCATCTTAACTTTGAAAAGGGATCAAATTTCCCAAGATGCAAACCTCTTTTAAAGTGAAAAGAGATTTGATCCCTCTAAACTCTTGGTAAATCCAAGTTAAGACAATAATTATAACTTAAAAATAAAGTGTAATGACAATAATTATAACTTAAAATAAAGTTATAGTTCAATTCATTATTATTATTTTAATCTTTTCAACCTGAAATGTACCGTGAATTAAGTGTTTTGATGTGTATAATAGATCAATACCTATCAATATTTTTTAAACATTAAATTTATATCAATATACTAATAAATAATTATTATAAAATTATTTTATTCCATATTTTAATATAAAAATCCTTTAATACATTTCCATATTTCCTTAAAATTTTATAATTTTTTTTCCAAAGGGACAGTTAGGAGATTAATATTCAAAAGAAAATCTAGCTTTTAGACCATAACCCTTATATATTTTGTCCATCTCCACTATAATTCTACTTGCATATGTCCAAAGCACAAGAATCCCATGCTTATGATATTTTTTTTCTACAACTATGAATAAATTCTTATTATATACTCTATATTAAACTCCTAGATAGAGACAAAATTTACGTAACATCATAAACTAAAATAGAGAATAAAACGTAAAAAAAACTAGACTTCCAAGCTAGGAACTTCTTCAAAATTGGAAGCTCATTAATCAATCATGTTGCTCTGGATCTTGAAATATATTCCATTTTTTCCTTATTTCCTCTTCATTGGCTTCGACCTCTACTAGTGTTAGTTGAAATCCTGTGACAAACATGTCTTTTACTTCTGCAAATTTGCAATGAATCAATGTCATTTGAGTCATGAATTAACTCTGCAGACATTCAATTTTAATCTGCATCAATTCAAGCTTGGAATTGGTCAATACTTGTAGGGATTTCTGAGCTTGCTCTTCAACCTCGTTTCTCTAGTTGAAGGCACTCAATTTCCTCAAAAACCCTTTCCATAATCTATTCGATGTTGACTTTTTCAATGTTATGGGAAGAGGAAGAAAAATTCTCCATGGAGAACATGCACAACCTCAACACTTGCTTATGGTTTCTCGCTCAAATTGCCTCTTCTTCTATAAAACATATCCACCCGCCTATTACACTTGGACCCCCACCACTGTCTCTTTCAGTGTTTCATTTTTCTTAATTGTAGGAAAATTTAATATTTTTGGCATTTTTTCAGGTCCTGAACTTCCGGAGCCGTTTTGAGGTCCTAAATGACATTTTTTGGGAAAACTAGGGAAAATGTGAGTCCTTGTTTGATGTTTTCCACTAAAAATTTGTAGTTCTCAGATAGATATTTATAATGAGGTATTTTGCGTGTCAAAAGGAGATCAGATGCCAAATTTACCACCTCAAAAAATTTATGTACCAATTTATCCAAACGGGGCCCATAGTTTTGGCACTTCATCTCCTAGGTTTAGGTTTTTGGATGTTTAGGGTTTTCCATTGTTTATCAATAATAAATAGGACTTCAAGCCATATTTTAATATAGTTCAGAGGCATGCAGCCCCCACATATTTTCTTAGAGATAAACTACCATCTCTTGAGCTAGTTTATTTCCATTCTATTTGTAAGGTTATTTCAATATTTGATATTAATGAAATGAGGTGTTATTTTTGCTACATCTCTATATTCATGGTTATATTTGTAATTTTTTATGTTCATGTTTAATTTAGGATAAATAGTATCGGAGCGGTCTACTCTTTCTGAGTTTTTCTTTCCATGTCCCTAACAAGGTCGAGAAATAAGGAGTTAGGGCTTGAATTGGTCGAACCTTTACAATACCAACTTCACAAACCCATCGAACCTCCCATGGCGGAAGAGAAGAAATATGAGGGGTTAACATATCCTTTCAAAATATCTCTCGAAGAAACCCTTAAGAGACAGAGGAACGTGATGATGAACAACTTTTCCCATCTCCTTCAGTCGCTACCCAAAGGTGACGCGTCTCCTTCCAACATCCACTTTGCAAGCGCCAAACCCTTCAAGGTACAAGTTCACATTGACATCCCCATATTTGAAGGGTAGCTAGATGCGAACGCCATAGATAGATGGTGAAATCATCTAGAAGGATGTTTTTTTGCTCACAACTTTTATAGCCGAGAAAATATATCTTTTTCACTTTTGAAAGTCACCCCCCACATCAAGTAATGGTGGGAAACATATTGTGAGAAGAAATACGAAATTACACCCTGACTATTTTCAGTCGCACCCACTTGGAATTTTTTCTAGGATGCCATCATGGATCAGTACTACCCCGTTGGGAGCTATGAGGATAAATATATAAAGTAAACCACTTTGCGGCAAGGAAGAGACCAATTCATGCCTAAGTTTACCAATGTTTTTCATACCCTTCACACAAAGTTGGGTATCAATGATTCTGAGTGGAATTTGATAGTCAAGTACTACGATTGTCTACATAGGTACATCCAGGATGAGATGGAGTTCCTAGAAATATCCTCGCTCAACAAAACGTATTGATACATTGTCAATATTGATTATAAATTTAAACATAAAAAGTGAGATTTTGGATTTGTGAATCCGAAGCAAGGGAAAGGCACCTCGAAAACAAAGATCAAAGGAAAAATCCAAGGCATGGCGACCCATGATAAACTGTCAAATCTAAAATCAAAGAATAACACCATGAAGATGAAGCAAAACATGGGAAAGTGGTGTGAGTTCCATAAGAGCTCCACTCACAACAAAAGTGAGTGTAAATCCAAGTAGCCACTAGTGGCTAAGATAAAGGCTTTTGAATCAGATGCATGTTCCAACTCTGAGTCAAAACCTGAAAAGGGGAATGAAAAATGGAAGTAGATCATTGACACAGAGCACAGTGCCACCTTGGCCACCACCTAGATCTAGAAGATTGAGCCTGAAGATCCATAGGAGGGGGAACACCTCTTCCACTCACAAATGTGGGTGAATGGTTCTTCGTTGTAGTCCATTGTTGACAACGGGTGACAAAACAACCTCATTTCAGTAGAGGTCGTGAAGTGGTTGGGCCTATATACTACAACACATCCACAAACATACACTATTGGGTGGCTTAACCAAGGGAGAGATCTTCACACCAGCCAACAGTGCCACCTTCCCTAAAGCAATAAGCCCTTCATAGATGAGGTATTGTGTGATGTTTCTCCTCTTGAATTTTGTGATGTATTATTAGGAAAACCATACTTGTGGAAGTGAAATGTTGTATATGAGTCCAGGCCTTGATCTATTATGATTTATTTGGGTATAATTATATAGGATATAGGAGGTAGCCCCATCTTCTGCCATCTCTTTGATATTTGCTAATAAACGCAATAATATCATCTTCCAGACTGGGAATATTTCTTTTATTTTTGACTCGCTCTCAAAGTAAGGGGAATATTGTAGCCACATCCATGGCCTCTTGGAAGGGTTCCTCCATGCACCATAATCAGGTGGATACACTCATTGAATAATACAAGGACATCCTCTCCTCACCCACAAGGGTAGCCTTGCTCTATCAGGTCAAGCATTCGATCAATATGACTCCCGACACACCATACCAAACAAGTCGATATGTCACCACTCCATTATGGAAAATGAAGAGATCAAGAAACAAATCCAGGAATTGCTACAAAATGGGTACATCCGACCAAGTTACTTGCCTTGCGGGAGCCCGATTGTTCTTGTATAGAATAAGGATGGGACCTAGAGGCTCTGCATTGATTATCAAACACTAATGGATCTTAATTCTGATGCCAAATCAATAGGGTCATCATTTTTCAATTCAATACTGAACAATTTAATCATTAACTGGACAACTTCAAGTTTAGGGTATGAGACATATAGTTCCTTTAACTTCTTTAAGGCCTCAAAATCATTTAAGAAATAAGAATTATGGTAACTCACCTCTTTATTTATAGATGTTGAAATCAACGCATAGGCCTTGTTGTTCTTATTTTCCCAAATTGAAATATCCTTATCTGAGGTGGGATTTGCAGGTGCATTATCTCTTCCTCCTTCAAAAACTCCTCTCCACAACTCATTAAAAATTAAATGTGTGGAGAGACACTCTTAAAGATGACACTCTTTAGTTGAAGGAGAAATAGAATCATCAAACCATAAAATAGAACTTCAGAGCTAAATGAAGTGTAAAGAAGGTCGGGGCATATGGGTAAAGGTGCGGTGGAGCTGCAGGACTGAGGTATTTTTGAAGGGGATTTTTTGGGTTTTCGCAGGTGGAGTGAAGAGTTGAATGTAAACATGACGTGACGCAAGGCAATATTATACCCGATAGTAGCACAACACATGATTGCAACACCGAAAGTGTGGGTGGAACGCAAAAAAGGGACGTTGCAAATAGTTTTCAAGCGGATTTACATTACAGTGGTCCACGGTGGCATAGTTTAACATGACTAGACCAAATACCGAGCAGGAAACAAGTGTCACGACGACACTAAAAATTCAACAGCGTGAATATAGAGTCGGGTTGCACCATGACGGGATGACATGGTAGTGCATGCTGAGGGTTGCATGACGTGATAATGAGTCAAGCAGGGCGTGTAGGAGCTCCACAATGATGAAGGCGTTTGGGTAGAAACATGCAGGGGCTACATGGTAGTATTTTTAAAGTGCATGAATGATGCACAAGGTTGAACAATAATTGTGCAGGTTTTTCATAGGCTGTGGGAATTGGATAAATTTGTATATTTTTGTAATATTGTACATTAATGAATTATAATTTAGTGGCAAAGTAATTCAGGAGTTTCCCCTCCCGTGAACTCTAAGTAGTGTTGAAATATAAAAATTTGGTGCTGTCACACCCGCCTATGTGTTGATTGCAAGACACCACTAGCGTAGGGGCATGATAAAGAGGGAGGGAGGTAGGAGAGAGACTGAGAGATAGGAAGGAATAGAGATAAGATGGTAGATATATGGGGCTGGAGGTGGGGGGAGGGTTAGGAAAGAAGAAAGACATAGAGAGATAAAGGTGGAGAGAGAGAGGAAGTGAAAGGGAGAGATAGAGAGAGAGTGATGGAGAGAGGAGAAGAGGGAAGAAAAATAAGAGGAGATTAGAGAGATAAGGAGAGAAGGGGAAGAGAGAGAGAGGGTGACACAATTAGGGAGGGGATAAAGAGAAGGAGAGGAGGGGAAGAGAGAGAGAGGGAGACACAGAAATGTAGGGGAGAGAGAGAAGGAGAGAGGGAGGGAGATAGTGACAGAGTTGGATGTAAGAGAGAGAGATAGTGATGGGAGGGGAGAGACAAAGGGAGGTGGGAATGAAATGGAGAGAGAGTAAGGAATAGAGAGAGAAATCAAGAGATATAGGGAGAGAGACGTATTTGTAGGAGGCGAGAGATGGAGGAAAGAAGAAAGAAATAGAGGGAGAAATTTTGAGAGACAAAGGGACTGAAAATGGAGGGATGGAGAAAGAGTGAGAGAGAGAGGACAATGGGAGACAAGAGATAGAATAGGAGAGAGAGCGGGGGGGGAGAGAGAAGGGGAAGAGATAGAGAGGGAGAGGGAGAGAAAGAGATAGATAGATATGGAGAGAGAATGTGTGTGTTTTGGGGATGAGATAGAGAGACAAATAAGGAGAGATATAAATATGTAGATATATAGCTGGAGGGGGGGGGGGGGAGGGAGAAGATAGATATATAGCGAGGAAGAGAGATAAATACGGAGATAGTGTGTGTGTGTGTGTGTGTGTGTGTGTGTGTGTTTGGGGAGGTGGGATAGAGATATAAAGAAGAAGAGATGGTGATATATATAGATATAGATGGTGGGGGAGATAGAGGGAAAAAGATAGAGACATAGAGAGGTAGGGATAGGTGGAGAAAGAGAGACAAATAGAGGGGAGAGTGAGTGGGGAAGAGAGAGAGAGAGGGTGAGAGATATAATGAGAGAGAGAGGGAGATAGGCACAAATGTGAAGGGTGGAGAGGGGAAATAAGAAAGAGATAGATAAAAATATAGATATTATATAGCCAGCCTAGATCCATCTTAAGGGCCGAGAGAGATCAAATCTCTCAAGGTGCAAATATTCCCTCAATTTTTTAACACAAAGAAGATGTTTTCACCTCTAGAGATTTTATCCCTCTCGACGCTTGATAGATCTAAGGGTAAGATGGATCTATAATGGTTTAGATAATGGAAAATCATACTATGCATATCACAGTAAAATATATAACATATAAATAATGGTTATAAATTAAGATATATTTTACCATATAAATTAAAAAAAAAATACAGGCTAACCATATTTAAATTTAATTAATAAGCACATAAAAACCTAGTTTACAATATAACAAGGTTCTTAACCATGAATATTCACCCCCATTTTTCCATGGATATTATTGAATTGTAAATAGGATTTATTACAATATCACGGGACAACACCATAACATGTTAATACCACATGTCAAAAAACAATAACTCATTTCAAAATCAAAATATTTTATAAATATTTTAATTTATTTTAATTTTATAACATTTTTTCCAAAGGGGCTGTGAGGAGATTTATATTCAAAATAAAATCTAGTTTTTAGACCATAACCATTACATATTTTGTCCAGCTACACTATAGTTCTACTTTCATATGTCCAAAGCATAAGAAACCTATGCTTATGACATTTTTTGCCTACAATTATGAATAAATTATTATTATATACTTTGTAGTAAACTCTTAAATATAGATAAATGTTACATAACATCATAAACTAAAATAGAGAAGAAACTGTAAAAAACTAGGCTTCCAAGCCAAGGAGTTCTTCAAAATTGGAGCTCATTAATCAATCTTGTTTCTCTAGATCTTGAAATATATTCCCCTTTTTCCTTTCACTGTCTTCATTGGATTTGATCTCTACTGGTGCTAGTTTAAATCCCGCAGCAAAAATTTCTTCCATTTCTACCAATTTACAATGAATGACTGTTATTTCAGTCTTGAATGAACACTGTAGACATTCAATTTTGATCTGCATCAATTCAAGCTTCGAATTCGTCAATAGTTGGAGGGATTTCCAAGCTTTCTCTTCACCCTCATTTCGCTAGTTGAAGGCACTCAATTTCCTTCAAAACCATTTCCATAATCTATTCAATGTTGCATTTTTCAGTGTTATGAGAAGAGAAGCCAACATTCTCCATGGAGAACATGCACAACCTCAACACTTACTTACAGTTGTTGGCTCGAATTTCCACTACTTCTCTACAAAAAATCACTACTTGGTTTAGATCCCTGGGGGTGAAATATAAACTTCTCCATCGAATATAATCATGTAGGGTCCTATTGCAGAGACTGTCATATCCATCATGAACTTTGATCCCCTTCCTTGTCAAAATTGAATGCAAGTTTGGTTCATCCATGTCTATTCGACTTCAATATTGTTTCTGGAGGTGCAAATTGATACGAATGAAGTGAGGGAATAGCTCTGACATGAGGTGAGTTGAATGTAAAATCCTTGATCGATTAAAAATTCGAAGTCCATGCAAGCCAATGAAAACAAAGGAAATTTGAGAGCTGACTTCACATTCCATCTATGGATTATAAGATTGACAAGAGTACTAGAGGGGTGGTGTTCGAGGTCGGACAATAAATGATGACGACTAGACCATATGGGTTGTCATCTACATAACCTTTATATTCCAAAAAAAGGCTTGCTCTTCAAACCCTCATATATCAACATTTTTAAATGCTCAATGATGCAATCAATTGTTCCTTCTTCTTTTTTTGTTAAGATTCATTGCAATGGGGAATTTAATATACATCTATTATTCAATTTTATAATCCATTGGTTCTATCTTGTTATTTTATTAGCTAAAGTATCTGTTTTTGAACTCAAATTCCTTAGAACATGATAAATTTTAATTTGTTCACATTGCAGAAGTCTTAGGATAATACGAAAAACAATGGGAGAGAGGCTGCAATTGTGCTAGCATTTAGCCTTGCAAACTGGCGAGATTAATATTAATGAATCGCCAAATATCATGATTTTTTGGATCTTCTTTTCAATGTCCAGCTCTAAATCTTTCCAAAGAAAAAGGAATTTCACTTGATGTTTGGTTGCCACCCCCATTCCCCAAGCATATTGTATCTCGATTTTTTCATTGGGGTGAAGGATCACCCCTCCCACTCCTGCCACCTCTGATTTATAAAATTTTAAAAATTAAATCTAAAAGCAACAAGGTATGGGGGAGAGTGTTGTATGCAAATGTTTGTAAAAATTTACATGTGGCCTCAATTAAAAAATAATAAAAGGTTAATGAATGAATGAATGATATTTTAATGTCCATGAGACTAAAAATAGTCTATGGGACCACCAGCTTGCTTGCTTTTTGCCTTTTTCAATTCAATCCTTTTCTTACTGAAATTGATGATGAGATGACCCAACCTTATAACAGTTCCATCACTGAAAAGGAAATGCCACGGAATTGATGCTAACATACTATGGTAACTATCCCTGATGTCTCTGAAAGCGTCACATTCCAAAATGAAATGTTTTTATGATTCCACTGCCCCAGAAGTGCAAAAAGTGCATACTCTTTCTTCCCAAGCTTCTTTAGGTCACTTCCACCATCCCGTTTCACACTGAAGTTGATGTGAGTTAGTTCTTAATTGAGCTATAAGAACCTTTTCCCCCCACGGAATGCTTGCTCCAATGTATTCTTTTTGTTGGAGATCACAAGTGGGGTTGAATTCCCGAACATAATACTTCTTCTTTCTACCCAACTCTTTTCCCCATATACCCTTACGGAACTTTTCCAACACAAAATTATTTAATTCCTTGCTATTTGAGGGACATGAATTCAAGTAAATATTCCATTTTTGCATCCATTTGTTGTTTTGTCTCATCCATGATTTCTTTCTTTCACTCATACCTTCATTGAAGATAACTTTCGGCCATCTACCATCTCCCATTTTCTCCATTCTCTTTAGGTACCTTATAAGACACACCATGGCAATTGCTTCGATGGGCACTACCCCTGTTTCACTCAGAATTATCTCATAGGGAACCAAACCTTTTATTTTGAACTTGCTCATGATCAAGCATTTTTGAATTTTTTCAATTTGTTTCCATTTTGAAACAGAGATGTTGCTAGCCCACAATTCACACCCATATAATATCACTGGACAAACTAGGTGTCCAAAAAGTACTTTGATTGTGTTCCAATCCCATAACTCTGCCTCTCTACATCTATTTTGAAGTGCATATAATGCTTTCCACCCTCCTAAAATTATTTTCTTTCTACAATCCTCCCAATTAAACTTGTTGTTGAAATCGATCCCGAGGTACTTGTATTCATTTACTTCTTCAAGAATGTTGTCTTGAAAGAAGAACGTATGTCGGCTTTGCTTCCTTTATTAGAGAAAATCATTATATTTGTCTTATTGGTATTGACTTGCATCCCCATTGCTTTACAAAAATGCTCAAGGGAATATAGGTGCATCTACAATCCATGGGCCAATTTAGCAACTAGCACAAGATCATCAGCATATAGAAGAAGCTTTATCACAAACTCCCCCAATTGAACACCCTACCCACCTTGAAAATTTAACCACTCTTCCATTTTGTCAATATATAAACCAAAAAGGGTAGGGGATAAAGGGCAACCTTGCTTGACCCCAATGTCACTTCTCAAACTTTCTGAAATGCCTGCTGAAGTTCTAATCTTGACTTTCACCTCTTCATAAAGCCTATGGACATCAGCTCTATATTGTAAAGGAATTTCAAGTTCTTCCATTCTACGCCACAAATTATCTCTAGGGACCGTGTCAAATGAATTTTTGAAGTCAAAAAAGAAGAAAAATACTTCTTCTTTACTCCCCCAAACATTTTCAACAATGTGTCTCATCGTGATGCCATGATCTATTGTAGAATGCTTCGGCCTAAAACCTGCTTGCCTTTCTACCCTCTTTTCTTTTACTTCTACCCACTCACTGATTCTATTTTCTACCATGCCACTAAAAATTTTTGCAAACAGAGGATTGATCATAATGGTTCTATAGTTGGAAGGATTATTAATGTCTCCTCTTTTAAAAGGGGGAATTGCTAGACTAGTTGTCCAATCCCTTGGGAACCCTTGCTGAATGACATTGTTGAATATTTCCATAATGTGGGGTGCCAAAATGTTCATTCCCTACTTTAGATATTCTTCTTGAAGTTCAATCAAGTCTCTTGCCTTCCCTGCTTTCAACTTTTTAATTCCTACCTCCACCTCCTGTACTGTGAAAATCTTTGTAGATGTGTTGATCCTGGGAGGAGGCTCAACCTCTACTTCTCTTTCATAGAGTTTCCTTGCATAGTCAAACCACTGATTGGCTATAATATGATTTTCAATTTGCTTCTTCCTTGGTTGAAGTGCCTGCCAAAAAAGTTTTGGGTTATTCTTGCCAAGATATATCATCTCTTCTCGCCTTGTTTGCATGAACTCATATTTTTTCTTTTTTAAAATCTGCATATACAACTTTACATTCATCTTCCCCTCTCCTTCCTTTTTCAAGGTTCTCCTTGCCATTTTGCATTCATCATCGAACCATGCATTCACAGGAAAACAATTTGATTCTGATTTCCTTTTTTTGATCTTTTGCACTTCTCAAGCACACCGTGGACCAATTTTCTCCTTTTGAATTGATCTCCTCAACATTTTTTTGAAGATAGTGCAATTTTCTTGTGTTAGAAGAATTTTTCCCCTTAATGCCGGTTGTTGAGAACATTGGGTTTTCCTCCTATTCTGTCTTTCTTCTAACCAGGATAACTTTATATAAATTGGGTTATGATCTGATTTTAAATCCCAAATATGCTTTCCAATCTACTTTATATAAATTGGGTTATGATCTGATTTTAAATCCCAAATATGCTCTCCAATCTTAACTTCAGCTATTCTTTCTATTAGGATTTGTAACCTAATAACATAGTCAACTACACTTGCCCCATTGTATGGGGGAGAGTGTTGTATGTAAATGTTTGTAAATGTTTACATCTGGTTTCAATTAAAAAATAATAAAAAGTTAAAAATTAATTGTGTGGAGAGACACTCTTTAGGATAACATCCCGTCAACTTGTTAAGGATAACATCTTGCCAACTTATTAGCACAACCTAACCCTGGGGGGATCACATACTGCCAACTTATTAGTAGAGCATTACCTTGTGACCTCCCATTAGCAAGGTGCCTTAGCAATGAGAAATCAACAAATTTAGTTAACCTTTAGGACATAAGCATGGGAAATATGTTGTAATATGTTGTAAATATTTTAACTCGGTCAAAATAAAATAAAAAAATTAAAAATTAAATTAAATTAAAATAAAAGAAATAATTTTATAATGATAATTATCAATAAAACATTTTGACTTCCATAAATTACATAAAACTAAAACTAAAAATAAAATAAAATAAAAATCGATAATTATGTTTATAATTAATAATAAAATCAGTCTAAATCCATCTTAACTTCGAAAAGACATCAAATTTCAATTCATTATTATTATTATTTTAATCTTTTCAAAGTGAAATGTATCGTGATCAATGTTTTTCTTAAACATTAAATTTTTATAAATATCTGATAAATAACTATTATAAAATTCTTTTATTCCATATTTTAATATAAAAGTCCATTAATACATTTCCTTATTTATAAAATTAAATAAAATAACTATTATTTTATTTCATATTTTAATATCCAAATAAAATAAAAAAATAAATTAAAATAAAATAAAATAAATTGTAACACCCACGTAAAACTGTTGTAAATTACAATTTTTACCATGTGTTACAAAACAGTTGAACCAAGAATCGGTTAAAAAAGGAACAAATTCTTGAATCGGTTGATCTTATGATACCTTTGAAGTTGATTATTTCTTGTGGAGTTGTGCAGCATTGAGGAATGTCAAATGAATAAGGGTGTTGCGTCTTAAGTGGGTTCTGCTAATTAAATCGGAGGAGGCTCTCTTATTGATGGTTCCCGGAATTTCAGTGGTTCTTTCATATAAGTTTTTATGATGTTTCCAAATAGCTACAACCCATTTTACTTTGTTAGTTCCTCAAAATCGCATCGACGACTGAGGTTTAATGTTTTTTTTTCCACGTTTGAGAAATTTTTATATTAGATTTCAGAGCTAACCCTATTCCTGTCATGACTTTGTCCCAAGTCTGGTCTCGTGCCATGCTCAGATGGGACAAAGGGTCGTGAAGGGTTTTTTTATTGTGCTGTGATAGTGAACTCGAAATATCTCAGTTATGTTGGACCAGGTTCAAATGGACTTGGGGAGTCAGAGTTCGACTCTATATCTTTTGACCCAAGTGAAGCCTTTGCTTTTGGCGGACATGCTTATTCCCCAATTTTCACTTTTTCAGCACAAGGTATTCAATACCGGCTATGTTCGTTTGGCTCAAACCCCGTTATGGTAAGTGATTGAAATATTTGTTAATTTTTATTATATAATATTTTGGTGAGAAGAAAGATATAAGAAAAAGATTATATATATAAATATTTATATAATTTTGTATAGGCAATAAAAATAGAAGATGCATGTTTTATATTTTAAATATATGCCTTTGGAATGAGAGTCGGTTGCCAAGAAAGGGGGATTTTGGCTTACTCTTTTTATTATATAGTCTTCTTTTTTTTGAGTTAAAAGATATAAATAAAGATTATATATAGAATATTAATGATCTTTCTTGAGATAAGTTATCTATATCAAGGAAATGATATCTCATTAGTTTATTGGGATTTGATAAACCAATTTACTGTTAACTATTTGCATAAGAATGGATTTATCTTGGGAGTAGAAGATAAGTCCATTGCGTTAATTCCTTTGTGAGGGTTTGCAATGGTTACAAGTTAACTTTGTTAATTATTTTAAAAGGTCTATCTAGCTCTTATGCCCAAATAAGGGTTAGTCATGCACCTTATTTTTAAAAGAGATTTTCTTGAATAGATTCAAAGAGGGTAACTCTTTAATAAAATATTTACATAAGCAAGAAAATAGAAGAGGAATGCTCTTATTTTAAAAATAGATTTTTTGTACTCATTAAATTATGAAGTGATAACAAGTCTATTCTTGAATAGATAAAAGAGAGTGAATTTTGAATTATTTTCATAGTGAAGAAGAAAAGAGAAGTTTCTCGCATTAATATTCTATTAATTAACCGTGTTGTAAATAGTAATTTATTTAATAAATCCATGAATAAGTTACCATGATAGTGGTAGAGGTTAATGAATTAATAAATCCATGGATAGTATTCATAAATCCATGGGTATTTTTCCATGGGGATGATGGAGATTAATTGTTTCATAAATCCATGGGTAGATTACCATGGTGTTTGCAAACATTAGTTATTTAATCAATCCATGAATAAATTACAATGGTGTTGGTAAAGTTAAGCTATTTAATAATGGTTAAAGGAACTAATTAGTTTTAATCCTTAGATGAATAAACTAAGTGATTATTTTACATTATCATGATTATGATGTTAAATTCCTTTTGGAGGAAGATCTTGCATATACATGCAACATATGTATTAGCTTTTATAGAAAAATAACATACATTTTTGTATGTAGAAGATAGCTTGTAGTATTAAAACTACATTGAATATGATTGTTAGTTTAATATTGAAAATGAGACATGTATTTATATTCTTAATTGCATATTTTTACATATGTTTACATTCTCACTTGCATTGAGATTGTCTTTGGGAAGACTTATGAAGGAGGTTATGTGCTTCGTTGTGTAAGCACTCCTTTAGGGAGAGTCTTTTGGAATCAGTATGCATTCGCGTGCATGGAAGAGACAATTATTTTGTTAACTTGCATTCCATGCTCTAAAAATAATACCTTAAGGGTTGGCTATTTTTATTAAATGTATGCAAGTCACATTCGTAAATATCTTAGCTTATGTATCAGTTTATTTTAAAGAAAAGCTTGGGAGATGTAGCCATGGTCTTGCAGGAATGTGTGCTTATGCAACATAAGCATTATCTATTGTGATGTCCTATAACCAGCACATATGAAGTATGTGTTATTAAAGAGAGAATGACAAGGTAAATGATTAATGTTCGTGCAGATGAGTGCGATTTGCAGGAAGGTCCAATGTACGATGGTCCATTGTAGATACATCCATGCCACCAATATGTGAAGATCTGAAGATATGAAGACCAGAGGGTAAATGGTATCATATTCATTGTAATGGAATTAAGCTAGATATTTGCATATTTCCTTGTAAGATTATATAAACGATGGTTAAGGGATGGTCTCCCTTATAAGCCATCGAGTGATGGGCTGAACACCCTCACGAGCGTTTAATAATAAAATTAAACGTTTGCTGGTTTTCACCCTACGGGGTTTCCAGGGTATATTGGTGTTCAATGATGTGTTTAATTTTTGTGTCCAAATGATGAGGTTGATTCCTCTCTTGTTATGATGTTCATAATGGAAATTATGTGATGGCTATATGAGTAATGAGATGAATGGATGGTTACATCATTTAGTATTAAGTTAACATATTGTATTGGAGGTTGTTAAGGGTTAAGGAGTTTACTATCCTTATTTGTGAAGTTACACTGTGAATGGTTAAACATTCTATGTAATGATGAGTAACTTGTATAAAAAAATTTTAACTCCTTAAATTTCCCTGTGAAGTTGATGGAGTATGTTACAAGTGGTATCAGAGCTAAAGGTTCAAAAACTGGTGCCTTTGGGATTTAGCGAAAAGGAATATAGGGATCCGAGATGAAATGTGCTTATGTGAAGGAAGGCATCGTAATCCGGGTTGAATAAAGAGTTTCAAGAGATAAGTATTATTATCTTTCTTTTCTTGAAACAATAGTTATTGCATTTATGGAAAATACACTGCTTACAAAGTAAATAACTGTTGAGTTAGAGTTTGCTTAAAAAGGATATGTATTTTCCGTGTGCGTGAAAACTTCTATTGTTGTATTGAAGTTCCTTGAAAGGAGTCGGGAATTTGGTTTCTTGAAAAAGAAACATGTGTGTGCTTGAAAAGTTAACTAATATACATTTGATTCTTCTTGAGAGAAATATGTATAAATCTTGTATGTAGAATCTTGCAACTAAAAAAGACAAATATAGAGTAAAATGTGGTTTTACTTAATATGCAAGATTGTGCTAGTTCTTTTGGAAAGTAATAAAGAATTGCTAATATGATAATATTTTAGGAAGATATACCATGGTAAAAGACCAAACAACTATGCTCGTTTTGCTGATAAGAACCCATGTGAGTTCTTGCAAATATTATTAGTACATATCTTGAAAGGTGTGAGCAGTAGTAAAACATAAATAAGTAAACTTGCTTGCCTTTATATATATCTTGTTTAAGAAAAGATGGGAAGCTTGTTTTTCTTTAAAAGGGACTACGTACTTGTGTGTTAAGTGAAAAGGAATCCAAGTTCTTTCTTGAAAATAAATATAGGCTAAAGAGAATAACCTCTTGAATATATTACATTGCTAGATGGATTATGTCAACTTCTTGATTTAGGTATATTAAAGGTTAAGTTAACCTTGTTAGTATTGCGTAGTTTTTATGCATAAAAGAGGCTATCTATGGTAAATTATTGGAAGCAAAGCATGAGCAACTTGCATGTAGAATCATAGAGGACAAGGTTCTTTTCATGGATAGAAGATATATTGAGTATGTTAATACTTTATGCTATCATAACTATTATGTTAGTTTCATTTGGAGTAAGTTCATGCAAAGGAATCCAATAGCTGTATTATATTTCATTCGGAAGAACATAAGTCTATATGTGGAAATGATAAACATGTATTGTTATCATACTATAGAAAATATTCTTTGGCAAAGAAGATGAATTACATGTACAACAACTAAAGTAATGTTTTGGTTTCCTTAAAATATATACATGGTTAATGTGGGTATAATATTTCAAGAATAAGGTATGTATTCTTATGTTTTATTCCATTAGTTTTATGGAAAAGAAAACCATGTTTTGCATGCCTATTATGTTATGTGTCCTCGAAGAGGAATCATGAGTTTGCCTACTCGATTATGTTAAGTACTCTGTTGGGAAATTAAGATTAGAATCTTTATGCATTGTATGCATAGGAACAACAACCAATGTGTTAGCTTTATTATATTTGCATGCTCCAAAGGCAAAAGCTGAAGTGGTGGGTCTTTTGTAAAAGTTTAAGTAAAGCGAATGCACATTGTGTCATTTTCCATTAAAGGAATTTCTTAACAGATATAGTGATTTGTCTTGTACGAATGTGTGCGTGTGTGAAAAATTTCGTAATAATGTGGGAGTTATTTGACATGAATTGATAATTAGTTACTCACACTAATGTAGAGATGTTAGAAGAAAGCATGTTGTGACATTGTATTCACATCTCATATATGCACATGAATAGGTGTTAAAAGATCACTCAAAGATTGATTATTTATTGATTAAGGCTTTATCTAATCATGCTATAAAATCTTGTCGATGTTGCTACAAGAAAACATTGTTGTGGAGGAGCAATGTGAATTCCTGATGAGGATGAGTATTGCAGTAGGGAGAGAAGTCCTTCAAATGAAATAAAGATAAGTATTTTATGTTATTTTATTTTAAGAAGTCTATGCATATGCATGTTGATTCTTTTAAAAAATGAATTGTTACATACATGGCATTGCATGAGATTAGCTTCCATTTAAGAGAGTTTTTAAAAAGTACATGCTATTATAATATACTTTTTCCGGGTAAGAATATGCATATGAGATTAATATGTGTATTATGATTTATTTCTTTAGGAAAGAAAGTATAAAAACATGAAAGAAAAATAGTTACTTTTCATTTGAGTTGGAAAAGAAGTAGTTTTTTTTGCATGCAATAAAATTTCTAAGTTACCATGCACTACTTTAAAAAGATGAATGTGTATAGTGATGGTGTGAGAAATTAATGCATGAATGCAAAAGATAAGGAAAGTCCTTATATAAGATGATAGAGTGTTAAAATTAAATTGAATGAAGTCTCTTAATGGATCAAGTTATGAAACTTGACTAATGACTGGTTGACTAACTAGTGTTTGCATGAGTAGTCATGGATGCATTAAAACTATTGACTAGTTATGAACGAATAACTAATGAAAGTTATATGCACGAATCGATTTTGACTAGCCATTTGAAAGTTGTGAACAAGTGATTATGATAATTGCTTCTAATGTCAGACTGTTGGAACAGAATAGTATGGGAATTGGAAATGTGTGCATAAGATAATATGTGCTTGAGAAATACATATTTACGATTAGCATTATTTCTTATAGTAAGCATGGGTAGCTTAATAGAAACATAAAATCTGTGAAAATAAAACATCGCCAATATCGCAATGTAAATTGCAACAGTAAACATTAAAATATCATGTTTTAATGTACAACACATGTATGTTACTTCCAGGGGGGAAGTTGTGACAGCTTCATTAAAGTTAACTAGTATTAACTAGTTCAAGAAAATTTGTTTAATTCTCTTTTATTGACAAGAAAAAACTTAAATCGTCACTGTTGATGAAGAAAATTATTTAATTTTTTGAAATTAATTAATGAAAGAAAATATTTCTAAGCTGATGGTAAAAATGTTTCCAAGAATAGGAAGTGGTTGGGGACAGTTGGAAAGATAGTTACCTACTCCTCTGAGGATAAGCTGGATCCCCGGGGAGGAGTAGGCGTTATGTGAAATTGGTAAAGGGGGAGTATTTTCTAGAGCTGGTTGGGACCAGTTGAGAATATCTTCCAGAAACCCTTGTAAAGCCAAAAACATCTGAGTATGACTGGAATTGGAGAATTGGACCGGACTGTCCCGAATTTCTCTTCCAGGATTTTCTGAGTGTGACTCGATTGGCCATCTTGATGTCACAGCAGAAGAATCCACTGTTGACCCGTGACACTGTCCAGATTCTGGAGCTAGGGGGCAAGTGGAGCACGTAATAGCCTCACTTGATGGTTGGGAGGACCACATCTTGAAAGACTAAATTTCTAGATAAATATAAAGACATTTTAGTGTGGAAAGATTGATTGTCTGGATGTGGAAAAAATGACTCAATCCTATGGATTAGGAGGAGCATTTTGTTTACCATTGCAGTTCTTATAGTGGAACAAGTTAAGTAAAAGTTGTGTTATATTAAAATGAATTATTGAATGTATAAGTTCATTTATTTTATTACTAATTTGTTTGAATGTCTTAGCAGATGCTAGGATATGACCATGGTGCATTGATTGACCATTGGTATGATGAAGAGAGCTAGGTGCTTTCTAAGTACTTTTTGAAGTACTCTTTGGATGTCTTTAGCAAGAGCTAAGACAGTGTGCACATGATGCATTGATGAGAGGGTTGGTTCTCTCTGACTACTTATGGAAGTACTTTGATTAAAACATCACTTTATATTGAAATAATGTTTGATAGTTGCAATTATTTTCATTTTAAAAACTATGTGATTAACATGATTGAATGGTTAGTCATACATTACAGGCTCTTTCCAGGAAGTGTTGATGGGTGTTCAACCATTCTATGAGAGCTTGCGTAAAAGTCATCATTTCTTTCAATAGTAATTGGTAAGTTCGTATAGAGATTTTCCTATATTTTTTATGAATTTATTAAGGAATAAGCAGTTAGAAATGAAAATGAAATATTCTTTGCGCTATACATGTTTATGACTACGGATAAAAACATTATTGTCTCAATTAAAGGCATTTAAGGAAACGAAAGTGTTTCATTGTGAAGGGAAAGGACTCCCTTTGGGTTGTTTATATTATTATTTCATGAGTATAAGTTTAAACTTCAGTGAGAGAAGCACACCGAGGACGGTGTTCTCTTAAGGGGGGGAGTATGTAACACCCACGTAAAACTGTTGTAAATTACAATTTTTACCATGTGTTAGAAAATAGTTGAACCAAGAATCGATTAAAAATGGAATGAATTCTTGAATCGGTTGATCTTATGATACCTTTGAAGTTGATTATTTCTTGTGGAGTTGTGCAGCATTGAGGACTGTTAAATGAATAAGGGCGTTGGGTCTTAAGTGGGTTCTGCTAATTAAATCGGAGGAGGCTCTCTTATTGATGGTTCCCGGAATTTCAATGGTTCTTTCATATAAGTGTTTATGATGTTTCCAAATAGCTACAACCCATTTTACTTTGTTAGTTCCTCAAAATCGCATCGACGACTAAGGTTTAATGTTTTTTTTTCCACGTTTGAGAAATTTTTATATTAGATTTCAGAGCTAACCCTATTCCTGTCACGACTTCGTCCCAAGTCTGGTCTCGTGCCATGCTCAGATGGGACAAAGGGTCGTGAAGGGTTTTTTTATTGTGCTGTGACGGTGAACTCGAAATATCTCAGTTATGTTGGACCAGGTTCAAATGGACTTGGGGAGTCAGAGTTCGACTCTATATCTTTTGACCCAAGTGAAGCCTTTGCTTGTGGCGGACATGCTTATTCGACCACTTCTTTTTGTGCGGTCAGTGTATTTTTAAGTTGCTATGTTCCAGCCATGGCTCAAATGGGTGTATGGTAAGTGATTGAAATATTTGTTAATTTTTATTATATAATCTTTTGGTGAGAAGAAAGATATAAAGGAAAGGTTATATATATAAATATTTATATAATTTTGTATATGCAATAAAATAGAAGATGCATGTTTTATATTTTAAATATATGCCTTTGGAATGAGAGCCGATTGCCAAGAAAGGGGGATTTTGGCTTACTCTTTTTATTATATAGTCTTCTTTTTTTTGAGTTAAAAGATATAAATAAAGATTATATATAGAATATTAATGATCTTTCTTGAGATAAGTTATCTATATCAAGGAAATGATATCTCATTAGTTTATTGGAATTTGATAAACCAATTTACTGTTAACTATTTGCATAAGAATGGATTTATCTTGGGAGTAGAAGATAATTCCATTAATAAAATATTTACATAAGCAAGAAAATAGAAGAGGAATGCTCTTATTTTAAAAAAGAGATTTTTTGTAATCATTAAATTATGAAGTGATAACAAGTCTATTCTTGAATAGATTAAAGAGAGTGACTTTTGAATTATTTTCATAGTGAAAGAAAAGAGAAGTTTCTCACATTAATATTCTATTCATTAACCGTGTTGTAAATAGTAATTTATTTAATAAATCCATGAATAAGTTACCATGATAGTGGTAGAGGTTAATGAATTAATAAATCCATGGATAGTATTCATGGATCCATGGGTAGCTTTCCATGGGGATGATGGAGATTAATTGTTTCATAAAACCATGGGTAGATTACCATGGTGTTTGCAAACATTAGTTATTTAATCAATCCATGAATAAATTGCCATGGTGTTGGTAAAGTTAAGCTATTTAATAATGGTTAAAGGAACTGATCAGTTTTAATCCTTAGATGAATAAACTAAGTGATTATTTTACATTATCATGATTATGATGTTAAATTCCTTTTGGAGGAAGATCTTGCATATACAGGCAACATATGTATTAGCTTTTATAGAAAAATAACATACATTTTTGTATGTAGAAGATAGCTTGTAGTATTAAAACTACATTGAATGTGATTGTTAGTTTAATCTTGAAAATGAGACATGTATTTATATTCTTAATTGCGTATTTTTACATATGTTTACATTCTCACTTGCATTGAGATTGTCTTTGGGAAGACTTATTAAGGAGGTTATGTGCTTCGTTGTGTAAGCACTCCTTTAGGGAGAGTCTTTTGGAATCAGTATGCATTTGCGTGCATGGAAGAGACAATTATTATGTTAACTTGCATTCCATGCTCTAAAAATAATAGCTTAAGGGTTGGGAGATGTAGCCATTGTCTTGCAGGAATGTGTGCTTATGCGACGTTAGCATTAGCTATTGTGATGACCTATAACCAGCACATATGAAGTATGTGTTATTAAATAGAGAATGACAAGGTAAATGATTAATGTTCGTGCAGATGAGTGCGATTTGCAGGAAGGTCCAATGTACGATGGTCCATTGTAGATACATCCATGCCACCAAGATGTGAAGATCTGAAGATATGAAGACCAGAGGGTAAATGGTATCATATTTATTGTAATGGCTTTAAGCTAGATATTTGCTTATTTCCTTGTAAGATTATATAAATGATGGTTAAGGGATGGTCTCCCTTATAAGCCATTGAGTGATGGGCTGAACACCCTCACAAGCATTTAATAATAAAATTAAACGTTTGCTAGTTTTCACCCTACAGGGTTTCCAGGGTATATTGGTGTTCAATGATGTGATTGATTATTGTGTCCAGATGATGAGGTTGATTCCTTTCTTGTTATGATGTTCATAATGGAGATTATGTGATGACTATATGAGTAATGAGATGAATGGATGGTTACATCGTATAGTATTAAGTTAAGATACTGTAATGGAGGTTGTTAAGGGTTAAGGAGTTTACTATTCTTATTTATAAAATTACAATGTGAACTGTTAAACATTCTATGTAATGATGAGTAACTTGTATAAAAAATTTTAACTCCTTACATTTCCCTGTGAAGTTAATGGTGTATGTTACATAAATAATTTTATAATGATAATTATCAATACAACATAAAACTAAAACTAAAAATAAAATAAAATAAAAATCGATAATTATGTTTATAATTAATAATAAAATCAGTCTAGATCCATCTTAACTTCGAAAAGACATCAAATTTCAATTCATTATTATTATTATTTTAATCTTTTCAAAGTGAAATGTATAATAAGTAAATCAGTAATTTTCTTAAACATTAAATTTCTATAAATATCTCATAAATAACTATTATAAAATTCTTTTATTCCATATTTTAATATAAAAGTCCATTAATACATTTCCTTATTTATAAAATTAAATAAAATAACAATTGTTTTATTTCATATTTTAATATAAATTGCATTAATACATTTTCTTATTTATAAAAATGGATAAATCAATTTTATTAGGTTAGAATGAACAAAATAAAATAAAAAAATTTCAGATTAAAAAATACTTAAAATATTAATATTAATATTCAAACTTTCTATTAGAATTTTTTTTATATAAATAACTTATCAAGTTTAAATAATCTATTCATATTTAACCTAACTATTTGATAACTTATCAAAAAAAATCACATTCTCATACTAAAGTTATATTCCATAACTTACCAAAAAAACAACACTCTCATACCAATTCAAGTTAACTTACTCACTTTTAAGCATTAAATGCAGGGATCCAGACACTTTCTGCAATGTCTGGGCCAAGCACTTTCTTATTAAGATAAACGAGGGGCAAAGCAAGCGGATTAAGTGCATGGATCCTCAATGTGACGAAGAAAGTTGGTGATTGCGAAGTGAACACTAGGGCACCACTTCACTTTCACTTTCTCTTTCTCTTTCTGGTTGTCGTCAATAGGAAGCGATCGATATTACAGGATCCTTATAATGTCTTCGTCACACATGATATTACAATGCACTTAATCCGCTTATCTGACCAGCTTATGTGACCAAGGAGGTGACGCGTCCAGCAGACATTGGTATAAACGCGTCCAGCAGCATAATATATATATGTATGGGGTTCGAAACTGTTA
Organism: Pinus albicaulis; assembly: GCA_034641835.2. Classification (NCBI taxonomy): domain Eukaryota; kingdom Viridiplantae; phylum Streptophyta; class Pinopsida; order Pinales; family Pinaceae; genus Pinus; species Pinus albicaulis. Next base: position 95,576 of record JAXQQM020081844.1, on the reverse strand, counting down.
TAAAATTAAATTAAATAAAAATATCCGGTTTTCATGGGTATACACGGTTTTCATTGACCAATAGGCCTTGGTTATTGCCGTGTAAGTCAGCCCAAGGCCGGAAGAGCATCCGTTATATCATGTTTATAAATAACGAGATCATGGCGGAGTGGATGATGAGGAGGAGGATTTGATGAGCGGGCGGTGAAGAAAATGAAGTTACTTAAGGTGATGGATCTCGTGAAAGAATAACTTGCTCGCACACTCTTCATTCATTAACGCTGGGATTAGTGGATGCATTTGCAGAAAGAGGGAATGACTGGTTGTTTTCCCAAGCGGGTGTCACCATCTGCTTTGTCTGTGCAGAGGAATGTTTGAAGGCAGAGGACACTTTCTGCAATGTCTGGGCCAAGCACTTTCTTATTAAGATAAACGAGGGGCAAAGAAAGCGGATTAAGTGCATGGATCCTCAATGTGACGAAGAAAGTTGGTGATTGCGAAGTGAACACTAGGGCAACGCTGCGAAGCGATCGAAGCGTTGGGCTGCTTCAGGATCCTTATAATGTCTTCGTCACACAAGATATTGCAATGCACTTAATCCGCTTGTCTGTCCCTCGCTTATCTGACCAAGGAAGTGACGCGTCCAGCAGACATTGCAGAAAGTGTGACCACAATCCATCATTGTGATGTCCTCCTCTGCACACACATCACATCACAGATGGTAACTACAGAATTTGTAGATTAATGTGGTCTAATGGTCGCAACACCCGCTTGCGAAAAAAATCACTCAATTTCTCTTTTGGCATATGCATCCAGCAATCGTTAATGTAAATCATGGATTAAGAGGACGCGAGCATGTTTTTCCTTTACATCTGTAAAGATATCTATCATCTTATGTAGGTGTTTTCTCTGTTCGCAAGAGAAAATAAAACGTTAATATGAGCTACCCTAGATCGCCACAACGATGTACAATATTTCTTACCAATATCATTCCATAGTATTGTCGGTATATTTTTTCTTATTGATTTCAAGTTATGCAATATCACATTCTATAGTATTGTCGGTATGTTTTTTGTTATTGATTTCAAATTATGCAGTGCCATTGACGTCAAGCTCATGGGAAGCCAAACCAATATTGCATTTGTAATCATCGTTATTCAATTATTTTCTTTCTGAAATTTTTCTTTCTTCCCTAAAAGTAAGGGAAGGAAAATCCCATTTATAAATTTGACATTTTACAACTTGTAAAACATCGAATTTACACGCTTGTGAAACTTCAAATTCAAGAAAGTTGATTTCTTTGCATTCAGATTAATGGGATTTATACGGCCACAACCTTACCTTGCAAGAAGATGGGACCTCTTCTTTCTTCTAAGGGCAGAAATAAAATCGTTTCTTTAAGGAACAGTTACTACAAATGAAAATATTTGGTTGAAGAAACATGTAACCATGAAGAGCTCAAGCGGAAATTGCATCCTTTACAATGAACCTCCTGTCCTAGGGTGTTGAATCAATCCAGCACAATTCTGTATTAGGGTGTTGAATCACTCTATAAGCTAGCAAACACAATCTTATATTAGGGTGTTGAATCACTCCAGAAGGCAGAAAACACAATTAGGGTGTTGAATCACTCAGAAGCTAGAAAGCACAATTAAGCTAGGGTGAAAGAAAAACATGGTTCTATCATTTATATTTAGATTAGCATTATTTATTTTAAATGTATTATCTTTTGAGATTTTGGATGAAGTGTATGTTTTTTTTAACTTTTTATTAAGTGAAAATTTTCACTATTATCAATAATTTAATTTATTGATAAGATATTATATAAATTAAAATATATACTAGCAATTGCACCACATGTTTCAAAAGAAACGCCGTAAGGAAATAGCATAGGAAAGAGTAGCCTAGAAGAAATAAGATGTTGCAGAAATGGAGCCATCGTGGAGGAATGAAAATAAAATTTTTCTTCCATGAGGCCTATGTGGAAGTTAAGTTAAATATCTTGTGTTATCATGCCAACATGAATGCCTCATGAATAAAGAAATAGATCGTAATTTTCTACCTTCAAAATCAAAGGTTGTTTTGGTGCAATTCCTCCATATTTAATCTTGATCAATTCCTATTGAGTCACCTATGTATTATTTCCTTCATGATCTTTGAAAATATTCAAAATATGACATTTTTCTTTACCACTTATGTCCCTAGTGTCAGCCATGTTATTGTTTTTTCAGTATCGCTGATATGAAATTGGTTTTTTTTTCTTTGTGCAGACAGTACAAAATGTATGGAGAGGTGGCTTTCATCACTTCAAGAGCAGTAAAAATAAGGCGATTGAGAAAATAGATCCAACACCGAGAGAGATTTGGTAGCATTTATGGAGTCGGCGAACATGTCTTGGTCTGTGGTGTTGGCTACTCAGCATAGATTTCTTGATCTTGTGTAGAAGAAATGAATTTTTATTTATCTTATATTACATTAACCATGAAATTGTCAACATTCATGGCACACTTTCCATCACATTTGTAGAGAAAATTATAACAGAGTATCACACAATTATTATCAGAGCTAAATGCTCCTATATGCAACAACGATGAATTTCATCACTCAGTAAAAACAAGGTTATTGAGAAAACAACTCCAACACATTTGTAGAGAAAATTATAAAACAATATCACACTTTTCTTATGAGAGATAAATTCTCCTATATGCAACAATGATGGATTTCATCACTTAAGAGCAGTAAAAACAAGTTTATTGAGAAAATAGCTCCAACACATTTGTAGAGAAAATTATAACATAGTACCACACTTTTCTTATCAGATCTAAATGCTCCTATATGCAACAACGATGGTTTTCATTAGTTCAAGAACAGTGAAAACAAGTTTATTGAGAAAACAACTCTAAATTGAGAGATATTTGGAAGCAACTGTTGAATTGGTGAACATGTATTGCTCTATGGCGTTAGATATTGGGCATAAATTTCTTGATCTTGTATACAATACTATAAATTTGCGTGTAGCTTATATTGCATTAACCAGGAAATTTCCAGCATTTAGGGCACATTTTCCATCACATTTGTAGAGAAAATTACAATAGAGTATCACATTTTTCTTATCATATCTAAATGTTCCTATATGCATCAACTACCTTGTGCCTCATAGTTTAAATTTGTGGAAGGAGGAGGAGAGGAGGAGTGTCACGGTGCAAGCTAGAATATGAAGAGATAATATTTTTTGGGGCTTGAGATAGACTCATTCTCTGCACATTTTGAGTGAGTAAAGATTAATAAAACAAAACTCACAATACTTTTGAATTTTTTAAATAAATATCTTAAAAATTAGAATATCAATTTAATACATTTTACTCAATTACACATTTAACAATATTCATTTAAAAAATACAAATACAAATTACTATCTCTTATCACTTTTTAAATACCCCATGTTTGTAACTTACTCCTAATCAAATAGTGTCAATTTTGTAAATATATAATCTACAAGTTTCACTTTTTATAGCTTTGGTGGAAGGGTAGAGTATCTAAATTCCCTTACCCTTTAAGAAGCATTCTCTATTATTGTACCACCCACCTAGACATCCAATATAGACATCTTAGGTTATTCTAAATTGATCAAGAGTATATAATTTTTAGGGCGGTGTTCTATGTGCACTAAAATTCCCATGAGGTCCATCATTATGTATGGGGTTCATTGCAACCTTGGATCTATTCTGTGGGTTTTTGTGATTTTTTGTTTTTTTCTACAACTTAGTTTTGGTTGTCACCTAGTTATCATGATTCAAAACTCTTGTAATCATCTCAAATCCTTATAGAATTAGGTATATTATGTGAGCTAATGTGATGTTTTGTTTTTCACAATGATTCAAAAATTAGCTATTATACCACAATATTGAATTTCTCGTTGTCTGTTTTGTTTATGAACCCTTTAGAAAAACCACAAGAACATTTGATTTTACACTGTGATCTCCCCAGCATGGGTGGGGGTTTCAAAAATTGGAGAGTAAATTGATTGGTTATTATGATAAATTGTTGTATAAGATGGAAAATTTGGATGATTTGTAGACAATATGGATGTCATAAGAAATATCTCTTTTGAATTTTTTAGTCTCTTTGGCCACCGTGCATATAATAGGATCCGTTCATTGCAACCTTGGATATATTCTGTGAGTTGTTGTGATTTTTTTCTTGTGGCTACAACTTAGTTTTGGTTGTCACCTAGTTATCATGATTCAAAATTCTTGTAATCGTCTGATATCCTTATAGAATTAGGTATATTATGTGAAATAATGTGATGTTTTGTTATACCACAATATTGAATTTCTCATTGTCTGTTTTGTTTATGAACCCTTTAAAAAAACCACAAGAACATTTGATTTTACACTATGATCTCCTCAGAATGGGTGGGGGTTTCAAAAATTGGAGAGTAAATTGATTGGTTATTATGATAAATTGTTGTATAATAAATTGAGTGATTATTGTTTTTTATTTTTTTGTAAATTTCGTAGCACCTTTCTATTTTCATATTTTTAAAGGGAAAGTTGCTATACATATTATATCATTTACTGTAGCCTCAACCTGCTTGAAAGAAACCATGTCTATTGGCCACCACAAATAGTTAAAAGCTAACCAAAACTGATTTTTTTTTTTTCCTTCTAGTTACTGCTTTTATCACTTTACTATGTCCACCCCATAACAGCCCCACTGGCCCACCTAGAAACTATAACTATTAAGTGGTTAATGTTAGGAAATTGTTGTATAAGATGGAAAATTTGCATGCTTTGTAGACAATATGGATGGCATAAGATATATATATTTTGAATTTTTAGTCTCTCTCGCAACCATGCATCTAATAGGATCCATTTCAACTGAAAACGTCAAAAAATCACTGTGTGAATGATAACTTGTGACATTTCTAGCCATTTTCTTTGATTGTGGATCGGGTTATAAACTAGAATATACTCTTAGTATATATTGGATGGAGGGAAATTTTATGATAAACTATTGTTAATTAAAGTGTCAATTTTGTAAAACTATAATCTATAGTAAGGACTGAGTGAGTTTTTTCTTTTGTAATTATTGTTTGAAATTAATAAATAAAAAAATTATAAAAGCTAAAATTATGTAGTGAAAATATTTGTTTAAAATTTCAGAATAAAAAGTTGAGTAAGTTTGATATCATATAATATAAAAATGGTTTACGATTATAAAGTAAAAAACATGTAAGATTTTTTTTAGCTACAATTAGTTAATTAAAGATATGTATATAGTTTTCTTGAAGGGAATAAATTTGATATTCATTAACAAAAAAAACCTTAAAGAGTATGTATGTAGTTACAAAATGTTATGTAGTTAGAAACTATTATTTTTATATAATTAGTTATGTAATTAAAGATTATTTTAGTGTTATTTAAGAAGTAAGAATTATGAACATTGATCATTATTGCTCAAGATAAATCAATTTAAAAATTTTCATTATTAATTTAATTTTCTATATATTAAGAAATACCACTCATGAATAAGAAAACAATTGCAACATAAATAATATATAATAAAAAAAACCATGTATTTTTTAATAATAAAATAGTTGTAACAAAAATAATATAGAAAAATAAAAAAACTATGTATATTTGGATGTATGAAAATTTAAATACATTTTAATAAGTAAAATTTTAAAAGAATAATGGTTCTCTAGCTTTTTCAAATAGTTTGATTAAATAATTGAGTTTAGATCTATATTTACTTATCAAAGGATCAATTCTCTTTTTTTCTTTAAAAACTCCATGGGCTTTCCTCATTCAGCATATTATTATTATAGTGTCAATTTTATAAAACTATAATCTATAGTAAGAACTGAGTGGGTTTTTTCTTTTGTAATTATTGTTTGAAATTAATAAATAAAAAAATCATAAAAGCTAAAATTATGTAGTGAAAAACTTTGTTTAAAATTTCATAATAAAAAGTTGAGTAAGTTTGATATCATATAATATAAAAATTGTTTACGATTATAAAGTAAAAAAGATGTAAGATTTTTTTTAGCTACAATTAGTTAATTAAAGATATGTATATAGTTTTCTTGAAGGGAATAAATTTGATATTCATTAACAAAAAAAACCTTAAAGAGTATGTATGTAGTTACAAAATTTTATGTAGTTAGAAACTATTATTGTTATGTAATTAGTTGTGTAATTAAAGATTATTTTAGTGTTATTTAAGAAGTAAGAATTATGAACATTCATCATTATTGCTCAAGATAAATCAATTTAAAAATTTTCATTATTAATTTAATTTTCTATATATTAGAAATACACTCCAGAACTAAGAAACTAATTGTAGCATAAATAATGTATAATAAAAAAAACCATGTATTTTTTGAATAATAAAATGGTTAACAAAGTAATATAGAAAAACCAAAAAACTGTAATATGTTTGGATTATTAGACCCAAATACATTTTAATAAGTAAAATTTTAAAAAAATAATGGTTATAAACTTTTAAAAATAGTTTGATTAAATAATTACTTTAGATCTATATTATTTATCAAAGTGATCAATTTTCCTTTTACTTTAAAAGAGGTTTGCATATCAAAACATATGATCCCTCTTGGATCTTGGTAGATCCAATTTAATATTGATCTAGGCCATCTTAATTTCCCTCTTTAAATAAACTACATTCCACATGAATACCATGGGCCAATACCATGGGTTGTTTTATAGTTTATTATTATTTTATTTTATTTTATTATTTTTATTTTTTATTGTATTTTGACCTAGTTAAAATGTTCATTACATTATGTCAATATTTTTATTTAATTTATAAACACTTAAAAATAGTTTGATTAAATAATTAGTTTTAGTGAAGGGATCAATTCTCTTTTTACTTTAAAAAAGGCTTTCATATCAAAACATATGATCTCTCTTGGCTCTTGGTAGGATCCAAAGTTAAGATTGATCTAGGTCATATTAATTTCCTCTTTAAATAAACTACATTCCACATGAATACCATGGGTCAATACCATGGGGGTTGTTTTTATATTCTATTATTATTTAATTTTATTATTTATTGAGCTAATGTGATGTTTTGTTTTTCACAATGATTAAAGTGTTATTATACACGTATTTCAATTTATATTCTCACATTTTGACGGTTAAAATGTAGTCTCCACAAACATGGGTGGGGGTTTCAAAAATTGTTAGAAATTGTTGTATAAGATGGAAAATTGGATTGTTTATAAATAATGTAGATTATCACTAGAGATGTCATTTTGAATTTTTAGTCTCTGCGACCAAGTAGCTAATGGTCATTTCAATGAAGACGTCAGCTAAATCACTATGTGAATGATACTTCTGATTTCTTAAATTAATCTATTTTTAATTCTAGATGCCTCAGTACTAACAAAACTATAATTTTATTAAAGATGATGGAGTTTTTCTTTTGTAAGTTTGTTTGGGGGTGAAAAATAAAAAAATTATAAAAGCTAAAATTATGTAGTGAAAAACTTTGTTTAAAATTTTAGAATAAAAAGTTGACTAAGTTTCACATCATATAATATGAAAATTGTTTATGATTATAAAGTAAAAAACATGTAAGATTTTTTAGCTACAATTAAGTAATTAAAGATAAATTTAGTGTTATTTAAGAAATGAGAATTATGAACATTCATCATTATTGCTCAAGATAAATCATGTCCTATGAAATAATTTGGAAATTTAAAAAAGATCACATATTTAAAAAAAAAAATCATTATTAATTTAATTTTCTATATATTAAGAGATACTACTCATCAATAATAAAAAAGTTGTAACAAAAATAATATATAACCAAAAAAACCATGTATTTTTGGAATAATAAAATAGTTGTAACAAAAATAATATAGAACAAGAAAGACTATGTATATTTGGATGTATGAAAATTCAGGTACATTTTATTAAGTAAAATTTTAAAAGAATAATGGTTATAAACATTTAAAAATAGTTTTATTAAATAATTAGTTTAAATCTATATTATAGCAATTCTCTATTTACTCTAAAAGAGGTTTGCACATCAAGACATATGATCCCTCTTGGCTCTTGGTAGATCCAAAGTTAAAATTGATCTAGGCCATCTTAATTTCCCTCTTTAAATAAACTAGATTCCACATGAATACCATGGGTCAATACCATGGGTTGTTTTTATAGTTTATTAGTATTTTATTTTATTATTTTTATTTTTTATTGTATTTTGACCTAGTTAAAATGTTAATTACCATTAGGTCAGTATTTTTTATTTAATTTATAAACATTTAAAAATAGTTTGATTAAATAATTAGTTTATTTCTCAAAGGGATCAAATCTCTTTTTACTTTAAAAGAGGTTTGCATATCAAGACATATGATTCCTTTTGGCTCTTGGTAGATCCAAAGTTAAGATTGATCTATGCCATCTTAATTTCCTTCTATAAATAAACTATGTTCCACATGAATACTAAAGGTCATCCATGTAGGTTCAAACTTTATAGGTCAGTAATATTTCATTTCCTATTTTTATTTTTGTCATTTTATGTTTTATTTTTATTGAGTATGTGATGTTTCAAATGCATTGGATTAAAAAGTCATGCATTATCCACACTATTGAATTTCTCGTTGATAATTTTTGTAGCTGAGCATGCAAAAAAACAAGAACATTCATTTAGTGATCTCCCCAACATGGGTGGGGATTTCAAAAATTGGAGAGTAAATTGAGCGGTTATTGTTAGAAATTGTTGTATAAGATAGAAAATTTGGATGGTTTATAGACAATATGGATGTGATAAGAGATATTTATTTTGAATTTTTTAGTCTCTCTGGCCACCGTGCATCTAATAGAATATACTCTCAGTATATATCGGATGGACGGAAAATTTATGATAAAACTTGTACAAAAAAACCTCTTAGAGCTTTCTCAACTAACTCTATTTTTAATTACCTAATGTCAATTTTGTAAAACTATAATGTACAATAAAGACTGAGTGAGTTTTTTATTTTGTAATTTTTGTTTCGAATTGAAAAATAAAAAAATTATATGAAAAACTTTTTTCAAGATTTCACCATAAAAAGTTTAATAAGTTTAACATCATATAATATGAAAATTATTTATGATTATAGGATAAAAAACATGTAAGATTTTTTACCTACAACTAGATAATTAAATATACATATATATAGTTTTTTTTGAAAGAAATAATTTTGATACTCATTAACCAAAAAAAATCCTCAATAACTACAGAATTTGTAGATTAATGCGATCTAATAGTCGCAACACCCGCTTGCGAAAACAAACACTCAAATCTCCGTAGGAAATCGTTGTAAATTGTGGATGAAGAGGACACGAGCATGTTTTTCCTTTACATGAAAGATATCTATCATCTTATGTAGAACCTCTCTCTGTGCTAGCAATAAAGAATCTTGTGTGATGAACTGGATGGTCTGTGCAGAGACATGCATAGAGGAAGAAGGCTCATCGCGGCTCATCAAATCCTCCTCCTAAACCCTGCTTATCAACAAATCCTTTACGATTCCGTGGCAAACCTTTTCATATTCTGTGGTTGCTATATTAGAAAAGGCAAAGCCTTGGCAGCTATGAGCGGTGAGCAATGAAGATATACCTGGTCATACTGGCAGTGTACAAATATTTCTTACCAATATCACATTATGTGTGCCATTCAATTATGTTTTGTTATTGATTAAATTATACGTTTCTATTCAAATATCAGCTCGTAAGAGTAAACCAATATTGCATTTATAATAATCAATTATTTTCTTTGAAATTTTTCTTTATTCCTAAAAAGTAAGGGAAGGAAAATCCCTTCTCAAGTGTTGGCATTTTACAACTTCTAAAACAAAATAAATTACAGAGCTTTGTGAAACTTCAAATTCAAGAAAGTTGATTTCTTTGCATTCACATTCTTCTCCACGTAAATGTAAATGACATGGGATTTATACGGCCACAACCTTACCTTGCAAGAAGATGGGACCTCTTTTTTAGAAATAAAATCGTTTCTTTAAGGAACAATTACTACAAATGAAAATATTTGGTTGAAGAAACATGTAATCATGAAAGGAAAATAATGAGGAAATTACATCTTTACCAATGAGACCTCACTGCATCTGGAGTCTGTTAGAATCTGTATTAGGGTGTTGAATCACTCTATAAGCTAGCAAACACAATCTTATATTAGGGTGTTGAATCACTCCAGAAGGCAGAAAACACAATTAGGGTGTTGAATCACTCAGAAGCTAGAAAGCACAATTAGGGTGTTGAATCACTCCAGAAACTAGCGAACACAATTTCGCTGAGTTGAAAGAAAAACATGGTTCTATCTCATTTATATTTAGATTAGCATTATTTATTTTTATTTTTAAATATTAAACTATAAAGTTTTATTTAGGTTGAAGAAAAAACAGGTTCTATCATTTATGTTCATATATTTAGATTAGCATTATTTTATTTAAATGTATTAAACCATGAATTTGGATGATGTATTTGATTTTTTTTTTTTTACTTTTAAATGTCCAGTTTTTTCATATTACCAATAATTTAATTCCTTAGTAAAGATAAGATAAAAAATCAATTAATAATAATTTATTTAATTAATAAAATAAATGTTTCTTGGCAGAAAATATTCTAAATTTTATAAAAGGAAAATTAATCAATGTATTAATATTCATGAAAAATCAGATTGAAAATGTAAGCAAACATGTGTGATGATGTAGAGTTGATTCAAACGATTAGAATAAAATTATGGCACAAATTTAGCTTAGTTTCACAGCTCATTCTGTCCAACCACACAAACACTTAATAATGTGTTGTGTTGGTCATTAAAGTATACATTGGACTAAAAAACAAATTATAAACGGGATGTTCTCTGGATTAAAGTTACAAACCCTTTAATATAATTAGTTTGCAAAATTTAGTTATATTTAACACCTCTGTGCTTCTATCAACCATAGTTAATAATGTGTTTGTGTTGGTCATTAAGATATACCATTGGTTAAAACAAATTATAAAATGGATGTTCTCGAGATTAAAGTTACAAACCCTTTAATACGCCAACTAAAAGATATATCATGAATTAATGTGTCTTGTCTTATCCATCATGTATCTCATAGTTTTTGAACACCCTTGGAGTTATATGCAACAATTGGATGTGTTCATGAAACACATCATTTTGACTACCCTCATACATTTTTACAACATGCATCACTGAGGAAAGTCAGATCGAAAATCAGTTGATCATCTTTAAAGTCTTTTAACTATTCCCTCTACCTACTATTGTTCATCTTCAAAATGGTTATTTTCAATTCTTTTTCTGTTGGTGTCAATATTTCTCGGAGCATTCTTTTTATGTTGGTGTCAATATAACCTTACTTTCATTTAGTGTATTTTCGTACTCTCATCCATTCTCATTTAGATTTAGAAAGCAAGGAATCTGACTATAGGTGGCTAACCAATGCACTCCACAGGCTATTTAGATCAAGGCCTGTCCTCCCTTATTCATATGATTTTGCATTTCATATGTTTGGAGATGAGATATTGTGCAATATATGTTGACACCAACAAAAAATGAAGTCAAACAAAATATTTTTGAACGTCATCAATAGTAGTTGGAACTAATGGTAGATACTTTCAAAGGCTATTGAGGGGATTTTTGATCACTGGAGTCTTACAGAAAACCAAAGGAAAGATATTTATCTTAGTGAGCTCACTAATACAAGTTGTGGAAAAATGCATGAATACATTCAAAAATATTTGGTAAGCAATATCGGTGCAACATTAAAATCTATGGCTTTCTCCGCTTCACTTTTGGTGAAACCCAACTCGGTGAAATAGTTGTCAATCCGAGTGTACCAAGCATGAGAAGTTTGCTTCAGCCCATACAGTGCTCTCTTCAGTCGGCACACATGTGATTCACTGTCAAAGATCTCGAAATCTTCTGTATGATCTATGTACACTTCTTCCTCAATAACTCCATTGAGGAATGCAGTTTTCAGATCCATCTGATGAATGCACCACCCCATCTGCGCTGAGAGTGCAAGGATAGATCTAATGGAAGAATACCTTGTGACTGGTGCAAAGGCCTCATCATAGTCATTCCCCTCAATCTGTGAGAATCCCTGGGCCACAAATTTGGCCTTGTACTTCTCCAGACTCCCATCAACAGCTTTCTTTCCCTTGTAATTCCATCTAGATCCAACCACTAATTTGTCAACTGATCTTGGGACTACCTTCCATGCACTGTTCTTGATGATGGAGTCATACTCCTCTACCATAGCATCAACCCGAGTTGTTTTCTACACTGTTTCCTGAAAGGAAGATGGTTCTGTCACAATACACTTTCTCATAAGAGCCATGTATCCAGTAAACCTGTTAGCAGACTGTCTCCGTCTGCGCAGTGAAGTAGGGGCTCCTACATTCTTTGTTGCATCAAGTCTCAATCTATCAGCTTCCGTGGTGCGCCTTCGGCCATTTCTGGTGGATGGCTTAGCATGAGTGTTTCCTACCACTCCATGATCCTCTACATGTGGCTGCTCCACATCTTGAGGCTCATCCTTGGGAACAAAGAGTTCCCCCTCTAAATGCAAATCTAGCTCCCTCTCAAGGGACAATCACATGGATTTATCCTCATCAAATTTTATATCCCATCACACAATAATCATTCTGTTGTTTGGAAAATACACTCGATAGTTGTGGAGAGTTTCAGTTTACCTCACAAATATCCCAATCTCAGTTGTTGGTTCCAACTTCTTCCTAGCGTCTTTAGACACATGCACATAAACAAATGAGCCAAAAATCTTAAAAAGTAAAGCATCGGGTTTCTTACCAATAAAATCCTCTTCTGGTGTACTCGCACCAACTATTCTATGAGGACAACAATTTTTCACATATACCATTTTGTTGCATGCCTTCACCCACAGATGCAACGGTAGGCCCTGATCATGTAGCATCGCTCGTGCTACACCCACAATTGTTCAGTTATTTCTCTCATCAACCCCATTCTGTTGTGGGTTATGAGGTGCTATCAGTTCTATTTGAATTCTTTATTTGCTATAGAATTTATTGAATTTTTTAGAGATTTACTCACCACCATTGTCGCTCGTAAGAGCCTTCACTTGCTTCCACGTGTCTTTCTCCATCGGTGCTTTAAACTCAAGAAACTTTGAGAATTTAACTAAGGGTTCAACAATTGGTATCAGAGCCAAGTTCCTTAGTACCAGTCTAATAGCTGAAAGTAGATCCTAGGTTCCCAAGATGGCTAGTAAAGAAGGATGCTCAACCAATAAAGCCCCTTTCTTCACTGGTGAAAATTATGCTTTCTGGAAAATCAGAATGAGGACATACGTAATGTCTCTAGGAATAGAAGTCTGGGCTGCAGTGGAATTAGGATATGCCCCAAAGGGAACTGACACAGAGAAAGAAAAAAAACAAGATTTTGTGGCTAAAGTAAAAGCCATGAATGCCATCTTGAATGGATTATGTGAAGCAGAGTTTATTAAAGTAATGCACAAAGACTCTGCCAAAGAAATATGGGATACTCTTGAGAACATACATGAGGGAGACAAGAAAGTAAATACTGCTAAACTTCAAGTCTATAGAGCCCAGTTTGAGAACTTAAAAATGAATGATGATGAAGACATTGCCAGTTTCTTCCTGAAAGCTACAGAAATTATTAAAAATATGAAAGCTCTTGGAGAAAAAATGCCAGAAAGTATAATTGTACAAAAGATTCTAAGATCTCCTCCATCCAGGTTTAATCCAAAGGTGTCTGCAATAGAAGAAACAGCTGATTGGGAGACCTTGACCATGAACCAGCTACTTGGAAATCTAACAGCCTATGAAACGAGGCTCCCACAGAAGAAGCCAAGTACGAGCGAAGCAACCTTTAAAACAGAAAAGAAGAAAGAAGAAGAGGGAGACATATGCTCTTGCTCGGATGAAGAAGAGGAAAATTTTGTCAAGAAATTGGATAGAGGCTCGGGTAAATACAAAGGTAAACTCCCCTTCAAATGTTTTAACTGTGGAAGAGTGGGACACTATGTTGCCAAGTGTCCTCACAAGAAAGTAAGGAATCAGGCTCAAGAGTCAGAGAAAAATAAATCAAAGAACTGGCAGAAAGGAAAGAAGTTCAGCAGAAAATCCCTCTATGCTCAACAAGACAGCAGTACATCTGAAGATTCAGATGAATCCTCAAGTGAAGAAGGAACCTCTGAATTCTTATTGATGACCATAGAAGAACTTGAAGGTCTCTTGCTAGAAGATGAAGAAGAAGAAGGTGAAGTTGACCTTGAGGGGGAGCTAAGAAGTGCTCTAGAAGAGATTGATAGACTCAAACTGAAATTTAGAAAACAAAAGGACATTCTCCTCAAGTATGTACGAGAAGAACAGAATCCAGAAGTCCTTAAGCAGCTAAAGATAGAGCTTGAAGAAGCCAAGAAGATAGTGGATGTGTTACTTAAGCAAATCAAAGAAAAAACTCAAGAACAAGAAAAGTTGGAAGAAGAAGTAGTATGTCTCAGGAAGAAATTAGAAAATGCTCAAAGGAAAGTGGTTATAAACTCTTCTCAAACAATAATCTCTAGTAAGTTGAATGAAATGTTGGTTGCTCAAAGATCCCCTATGATAAAGACTGGAATAGGCTATGAAGGAGAATCAAGTAAAGGAAAAGAAAATGTTGACAGAGAAATTATTTTTGTAAAAGCAAAGAAGAATGATGAAGCAGCTCAAACAATTCCTACAAAAGAAGAAAGCTGCAATAAGGAAGACAAAGATCAGAAGAAACCATTAGTGGCAAAGAATGTAATAAATACTAAGACCCCTGAATATGTAAAATTTGGAAACCATCAAAGGAGATTCTTCCCTCCAATAAATAATGCCACCTGTTATGTCTGCCACAAGCTGGGACACATTGCTACATATTTTCATGAAAGGAGGAGTAATTCAAACCAGCAAAAGATGAAAACATTGAAGAGACTACCCCAAGCAACCAAATGGAAGAGACAACGTTACATTAGGTATAAAAATAGTTTCTATGGTTACTGTTTTTATTGTAAGGAATTTGGCCATAAGATCATTGAGTGTAGAAAGTATGGACAAAGATTGATGTTAAACCCCTCAAGAAGGTTTATGAATCAAAGAAATTTTGGTCATACTCATAATTCTACAAAAACTATGATCAAATGTTGTGTATGCAATCAAGTTGGACATATACCCTCTAAATGTCCTCTAATAAGATATAGTTCATCACCTCACAAAAGATACCAAACAATAGGATGCCTGCAGTGGATAAAGAAGGTGAATAAATGTGACTTGGCTCTAACTGCTCAAGACCTGAAAAGCCAGTGGTATTTGGATAGTGGTTGCTCAAAACACATGACTGGAGACAGAAGCAAGTTTATAACTCTTGATGAAAATAAATCTGGCAATGTCACTTTTGGCAATGACAAATTAGGTAAGATCAAGGGAAAAGGCTCAGTCAGCATAGACAATGGCAGAGGAAAGGCCCAAGATGTACTATTTTTAGATGGGCTGAAAGAAAATTTACTGAGTGTCAGTCAGATGTGTGACAAAGGTTGCGAAGTTCTATTTAGAGCACAAGACTATGAAGTCAGATCAAGCACCACCGGTAAGACTCTACTCAAAGGTGTTCGAACAGAGAGCAATGTTTACATTATGAAAGAGGAAGATGAAGCATGCCATCTTAGCAAACTTGAGGAGTCATGGTTATGGCATAGGAGACTGGGACATCTCAGCTTCGATCATATCATCAGACTGAGTAAAAAGAAAGCAGTCAGAGACATGCCAGAAATAAAGAGGCCTTCTAATACCATATGAAAATCTTGTCAATTGGGTAAACAGACCCGCACATCCTTTAAGGCCGAAGAGGAGTTGTCAATAAGAAGACCACTCTAGCTTGTGCACATGGATCTATGTGGACCTGCAAGAACTAAAACACCAAGTGGAGAATCCTACTTCATGCTGATAATGGATGATTTCTCCAGAATGACATGGGTTGCTTTTCTGAAGAATAAATCAGAAGCTCTGGAAAAATTCAAAATATTTAAGGCATTAGCCGAAAATAAGACAGGATGCAAGCTAAAATGCAGCAGATCAGACAGAGGAGGTGAATTCACAAATTATGACTTTGCTGACCTATACAATGAACATGGCATAAAACAACAATTTACTATTGCAGGGACACCTCAACAGAATGGAGTAGCAGAGATACAAAACAGATATGTTCAACAAATTGCCAGAGCCATGATGCAAGAGAACAATATTCCTCAAACCTTCTGGGCAGAAGCAGTGCAGATAGCAGTACATATCCTTAATAAAGCTCACTTAAGGCCAAGCAGTGACAAGACTCCCTACGAAATGTGGCATGGAAAGCCAGCTTCAATCAAACATTTCAAAATCTTTGGCAGCAAGTGTTACATAAAGAATAATGATGAAAATCTTGGAAAATTTTATGCAAGGGCATATGAAGGAATATTTCTAGGATATGCATCCAAAACCAAAGGGTACAGGTGCTACAACAAGACACTTCGGAAAATAGTAGAAAGCATTGATGTGAGATTTGATGAAGAAATTCAAAACAATACAAGAGATAATGACTGCTGCAGTCCATCAGATAACCATGAAGAAGAAGACCAGAATGATGATGAAACAAGCAAGACTACAGAAGATGAAGAGCTGAGCTCGAAAGCCCCCTCAAGATACACTCAGAAGAATCATCTCGAAGATCAAATCATAGGAGATAAGAAAGCAGGGGTCCAGACAAGAAGGCAGCTAACAGAACAAACTGAAGAGGTATACATAGCCATGTTGTCACAAATAGAGCCAAATAAATTTGAAGAAGCCAGCAAGGACAAGTCTTGGGTAAAAGCAATGAATGAGGAATTGGACCAAATTGAAAAGAACAATACCTGGGAACTAGTTCCTAGACCAATTGAGAAAAATATCAATGGTTAAAAATGGGTATTCAAAAACAAAATGAATGAGAAAGGACAAGTAATCAGAAATAAAGCCAGATTGGTCTGCAAAGGGTATTCACAAGTCGAAGGACTTGATTATGATGAAACATTTTCCCCTGTAGCCAGAATGGAAGCTATCAGAATGTTCCTGGCATTTTCATGCTACCAGAATTTCAAGGTATATCAAATGGATGTAAAATCTGTATTTCTGAATGGAGACTTAGAAGAAGAAGTCTACATGGAACAACCAGAAGGCTTCTCATTGACAGACAAAGAAGATTATGTGTGCAGACTGAGGAAGGCCCTATATGGACTGAAACAAGCTCCTCGTGCTTGGTACTCAAGACTGGATAAATATTTGCAAAAACAAGGCTTTAAGAGAGGTGGAGTAGACAGTAATCTATATATAAAAGCCCATGAAAATGAACTCCTGATTGTTGTTGTATATGTTGATGACATTATGTTTGGAAGCAACAGAGATGAACTAGCAAAATGATTTGCAAAAGAGATGAAATTAGAGTTTGAAATGTCCATGATTGGAGAGCTCAGTTTCTACTTAGGAATTCAAATTCAGCAAAAGAACACATGCACATTCATATCATAGGAAAAGTACTTAAAATAAATGTTAAAAAAATTCAAAATGGAGGACTGCAAACCTACGTCAACTCCCATGACCACAGGATGTAAACTGTGTGCTAATGATGGGTCTGCTAATATAGATAAAAAACTCTACAGATCCATGATAGGAAGTCTGTTGTATCTGACTGCATCAAGACCATACATCATGCTAGCAGTAGGACTAGTGGCTATATATCAAGCAGCACCTAGACAAAACCATCTTCTCGCCGTAAAAAGAATATTCAAATATCTACAAGGAATAGCACAATATAGACTTTGGTATCCTAAAGGCAAAAGCTTCACTTTGACAGCATACACAGATGCAGATTGGGCCAGTTGTGTGGATGACAGGAAAAGCACAATTGGAGGTGCTTCTATCTAGGAGAAAGTCTAGTGGCATGGTTAAGCAAGAAACAAACATCTATCTCTCTGTCTACAGCAGAAGTAGAATATATAGCAGCAGCAGCATGTTGTACACAAGTCATATGGATGAAGCAAACCCTCCAAGACATGAAGGTAAGCGTCAAAGAACCTATCTCAATCAAATGTGATAATACAAGTGCTATAATTATATCTAAAAACCCTATGCTTCACTAAAAAACCAAACATATTCCAATCAAGTATCATTTTCTCCGAGAACAAGTGGCTCAGAAGATAGTAAAACTGGAGTATGTACCAACAAAATAACAGACAGCAGATATATTTACTAAACCGCTTGCTAGAGAACCATTTGAATATTTAAGAGATAGGCTAGGGGTAGTATCTGTAGATGCTACTCTCTAATATGAAGAGAAAGCACAGTTTCAGGGGGAGAACAGAAACGAAAATATCATTCCCAGGGGGAGATCTGCAAGCAAGGGAAGCATGAAACAGGTCCTCAGGATAAAAAAATATTATGGCAAGAATACATTCAACATAAAAGAGTCAATAAAAGGGGAAAAAGAGTCAGTGGTGAACCTGACGAGAATATAATCCAAAGGATTGAAGCAGCAACGTACAAAGACAGAAGATCTCAGATAAAATAAATGAATGAAATTTTGGAAAAATAAAATTAATAAATAAAATCGCAGCATCAAAGAACAAGAGCAGCAGTGTAAAAAGTCACGAAATTTCAGGAAATGCATGAAATATTGGAAAAGGAATAAAACCACAACATCAGAGAATAGAAGCTTCAAAACAAAAAAAATAAAATAAAATTCGAACCCCTTGCCATTGATGTCAAAGGGGGAGGAAGAGCAAGCAACAGTAAGAAGAGGAAGCAACAGGAGAAAGGATCCTATCAGGTAAACAGAGGAATTGTATTGCCATCAATGCCAAAGGGGGAGACTGTTGGAAATGTTGTCATTGATGGAAAAGGAGGTAGCAAGGAGAGAGACAGGCAGAGGAAGCGAATATAATAGAGGCAGAACCGTTATCAGAAGCATAGGCAGAGGCAGAGCCATTATCACAGCAATAAAGGCAGAGGCAGAGCGACAGAAGGAGCAGTGGCAGAGACATAGCTATTATTGCAGAGAAACAACTATTATTCTGAGAATCGTTGTTCCCACCTGGTGAATATATATATATATATATATATATATATATATATATATATAACTAAATTCCGAGAATCGGTACCTCAACTGGAGGATATATGTATACAATTCCGAGAATATTTACCCAGCCGGGCATTACATTTAATACATAAACCTTATTCTGGGAATTGCTTAACCCCAAGTGGCAAAGCATATATATATCTATATATATATGCAGCGTATTTACATGTATAGCGCGAGATCCAAAGAAACAAAGTAATATAAGGTGGGACCCTTCCCAATCGCATCGGAAAGAAATAGACTGTTGGAACATATATTAAAAGACTTGCGATTGAGATTGAAGCCCGGACCCGATGGGCTTATAAACCATGAGTAAAAAGTATTTGCAGTCCGTCATGATCGAATCGGAGCAGGAGTGGTCAATTTCATTGGAGTATTCGAGTCGCGATTGCGATCAATCGCAATCGGAACAATCACAAAGGACCCAATCGCAATCGAAATATTTCAATTGCGATTCATCACATCGACATTTCAAAATGAACAGTGGTCAATTGCAATCGGAGCAGGAGCAATCAATCGCAATCAGAGGAGAAATATATTGCATCGGGAAGCGTGGCAAGTGGGCCCAGAAGGAGTTTTTATATGTTTTAAATAGGTTTTATTATATACGCCGAGATTTGATTTAAAGACATATTGAAAGGCAGTTAGTGTAATGAAAGTTGGGTTATATATATATATATATAAAAGATCTGTCATAAATATAAAACGATGGTTTCAATGGTATTAAAATATGCCACGTGGTCTGTGGACCCACGGGCCTCGACTCAAGGTGGAGGGAAATTCTTTATATAAAACAATTGCGATGTATGTATGTTCCGCTTGGGGAACCCGCCACATCAACAAGACACTTTCTGCGTGTAAAGGGTTGGAATTTACCCAGAATTACAATCAGCAGTCACAGATATTTACAAAATGCACTGATATAAAAAGCTCTGTTACACATATGCAGCAGTTACACCACAGCAGAGGACAGAAAAGCAAACAGATCTGAAAAGAGATAAAACAAAGTTAAAGAAAAGACAAATGTGTAGCGAGCCAAAAGACTAAATGAGTTGAGCTGAAGTTTTTATTATATGTGAATGTAAATATTGTAATTGATTTTTTTATTATTTGTGATGCATTGGCAAGTCTCCGGAAGAAAACAAAATCCCACTGTTAGATTAAAATAAGTACCTACAGTTACATTTTTCTGAGTGAGCTAGAAAAGAAATGAGAAGGCAGAAGGCAAAGAGGCATGGCTATCCATTCCAAATTCATTAAGGAATGCTAACAGTCACAAGAAAATCCTTATAAATAATATCATCTTGATATGCAAAAAAGTGTGTTAGAGAGAGTAAATCTAGAGAAGGCAGAATATAGAAGTGTGAGGTAGAGAAGATTAAGAGAAGAAGAGCAAAAAGAGAAGCTACAGAACAGAGCTGATATCTGAGGTAAATCAACAAACATTTAGTTTGATAAATTGAGGAAGTTGGAGCTTCCCTATCAAGTTGCAGCTTGATAGCTGTCAGTTGTAGCTGACTGAGGTTGGAGCCTCCTGTAGGTTGGTGCCTGTAGAAAACTGAAGGGAGTTGGTGCTTCCTTGCAAGTTGTAACTTGCAGAATTGAGGTAGGAGCCTCCTGTAGGTTGGTGCCTGCAGAAAAATAGTGGTGAGAGGGAGTTGGAGCTTGCCTTTGCATCACAACAATAATAAGATGTGGTTTTCTCCCTTTATGGGTTTCCACTTATATCTAGTGTCTCTGTGCATGATGTTTATGTGTTGATCTGATTTATGTCATCTGCTTAAATACCTGCTGCTCTCATATTAAGTATGTTGTTATATTATATTAATACTTGCTGCTTACATTCTAATATTACTCACATATTAAGTTGGATATGAAATGAAGGTGTAAATAAGGTTTCATAAAAGTTTAAAAGATCATGACTGTGTTAAACTGATTCACCCCCCCCCTCTCAGTTTAACTAAGGGTTCAACACTGTCATAGCCATCATGAACTTTGATCCCCTTCCTTGTCACAATTGAATGCAGGCCTCGGTCATCCATGTCTATTCGACTTCAAGATTCTTTTTTGAGGTGCAAATTGATATGAAGGAAGTGAGGGAAGAGCTCCAACATGATGCAAATTGAATGTAAACACCTTGAACGTTTAAAAATTCGAAGTCCAATGCAAGGAATTGAAAACGGTTTTCATTGACCAATATGCCTTTGCCGTGTAAGTCACCCCAAGGCTGGAAGAGCATCCGTTATATCATGTTTATAAATATCGAGATCATGGCGGAGTGGATGATGAGGAGGAGGATTTGATGAGTGGGCGGTGAAGAAAATGAAGTTACTTAAGGTAAAATAATAACTTGCTCGCACACTCTTGATTCATTAACGCTGGGATTAGTTGATGCATTTGCAGAAAGAGGGAATGACTGGTTGTTTTCCCAAGCGGGTGTCACCATATGCATTGTCTGTGTAGAGGAATGTTTGAAGACAGAGGACACTTTCTGGAATGTCTCGGCCAAGCACTTTCTTATTAAGATAAACGAGGGGCAAAGCAAGCGTATATGAAAAACTTTGTTCAAAATTTCACCATAAAACATTTAGTAAGTTTAACATCATGATTATAGAATAAAAAACATGTAAGATTTTTTACCTACAACTAAATAATTAAATATATATATATATATATATATATATATATATATAGTTTTTTTGGAAGAAATAATTTTGATACTCATTAACCAAAAAAAAATCCTCAATAACTACAGAATTTGTAGATTAATGCGATCTAATAGTCGCAACACCCGCTTGCGAAAACAAACACTCAAATCTCTGGAGGCAATCGTTGTAAATTGTGGATTAAGAGGACGCGAGCATGTTTTTCTATCATCTTATGTAGAACCTCTCTCTGTGCTAGCAATAAAAAATCTTGTGTGATGAACTGGATGGTCTGTGCAGAGACATGCATAGAGGAAGAAGGCTCATCGCGGCTCATCAAATCCTCCTCCTAAACCCCGCTTATCAACAAATCCTTTACGATTCCGGGGCAAACCTTTTCATATTCTGTGGTTGCTATCATGCAAGAAGAAGCAAAACCTTAATATGAGCAGTGGGCAATGAGAAGGGAATGCTACCCTAGATCGCCACAATGATGTACAATATTTCTTACCAATATCACATTCTATAGTATTGTCGGTATGTTTTTTGTTATTGATTTCAAATTATGCAGTGCCATTGATGTCAAGCTCATGGGAAGCCAAACCAATATTGCATTTGTAATAATCGTTATTTAATTATTTTCTTTCTGGATTTTTTCTTTCTTCCCTAAAAGTAAGGGAAGGAAAATCCCATTTATAAATTTGACATTTTACAACTTGTAAAACATCGAATTTACACGCTTGTGAAACTTCAAATTCAAGAAAGTTGATTTCTTTGCATTCACATTCTTCTCCACGTAAATGTAAATGACATGGGATTTATACGGCCACAACCTTACCTTGCAAGAAGATGGGACCTCTTCTTTCTTCTAAGGGCAGAAATAAAATCGTTTCTTTAAGGAAAAGTTACTACAAATGAAAATATTTGGTTGAAGAAACATGTAACCATGAAGAGCTCAAGCGGAAATTGCATCCTTTACAATGAACCTCTTGTCCTAGGGTGTTGAATCAATCCAGCACAATTCTGTATTAGGGTGTTGAATCACTCCATAAGCTAGCAAACACAATCTTATATTAGGGTGTTGAATCACTCCAGAAGGCAGAGAACACAATTAGGGTGTTGAATCACTCCAGAAGCTAGCAAACACAATTTCGCTGAGTTGAAAGAAAAACATGGTTCTATCTCATTTATATTTAGATTAGCATTATTTATTTTAAATGTATTAAACTATCGAGATTTTGGATGAAGTGTATGTTTAGTTTTTTTTTTTTTATTAAATGGATTTTTTCACTGTTACCAATAATTTAATTCCTTAGTAGAATAAGATATAAAATTAAATTATTAATAATAATTTATTTAATTAATAAAATAATGTTCTTAATGAGAAAATATTCTAAATTTTTATAAAAGGGAAAGTCAATCAATGTTTTAATAATCCATGAAAAATAGATTGAAAATGTAAACAAACTTTGACAATGATAGTCATAGGGTTGATTCAAACAGATGGGAGCCAAAATTGTCTTTAAAATTTAGCTACATTTAACACCTCTGTGCTTCTATCAACCATACTTAATAATGTATTTGTGTTGGTCATTAAGATATACCATTGGTTAAGATAAACCATTGGTTAAAACAAATTATAAACTCGATGTTCTCTCGATTAAAGTTACAAACCCTTTAATATAATTAGTTTTCAAAATTTAGTTATATTTAACACCTCTGTGCTTCTATCAACCATAGTTAATAATGTGTTTGTGTTGGTCATTAAGATATACCATTGCTTAAAACAAATTATAAAATGGATGTTCTTGAGATTAAAGTTACAAACCCTTTAATACGCCAGCTGAAAGATATATCATGATTTAATGTGTCTTGTCTTATCCATCATGTATCTCATAGCTTTTGAACACCCTTGGAGTTATATGCAACAATTGGATGTGTTCATGCAACACATCATTTTGACTACCCTCATACATTTTTACAACATGCATCACTGAGGAAAGTCAGATCGAAAATCAGTTGATCATCTTTAAAGTCTTTTAACTATTCCCTCTACCTACTATTATTCATCTTCAAAATGGTTATTTTCAATTCTTTTTCTGTTGGTGTCAATATCTCTCGGAGCATTATTTTTATGTTGGTGTCAATATAACCTTACTTTCATTTAGTGTCTTTTCGTACTCTCATCCATTCTCATTTAATATGCCTGGAATTGTTAGAGAAGAAAAATTTAGATTTAGAAAGCAAGGAATCTGACTATAGGTGGCTAACAAATGCACTCCACAGGCTATTTAGATCAAGGCATGTCCTCCCTTATTCATATGATTTTGCATTTCATATGTTTGGAGATGAGATATTGTGCAATATATGTTGACACCAACAAAAAAGGAAGTCAAACAAAATATTTTTGAACGTCATCAATAGTAGTTGGAACTAATGGTAGAGATTTTCAATGGTTATTGAGGGGATTTTTTATCACTGGAGTCTTACAGAAAACCAAAGGAAAGATATTTATCTCAGTGAGCTCACTAATACAAGTTGTGGAAAAATGCATGAATACATTCAAAAATATTCGGTAAGCAATATCGGTGCAACATTAAAATCTATGGCTTTCTCCACTTCACTTTTGGGGAAGCCCAACTCGGTGAAATAGTTTTCAATCTGATTGTACCAAGCACGAGAAGTTTACTTCAGCCCATACAGTGCTCTCTTGAGTCGGCACACATGTGATTCACTGTCGAAGATCTCGAAATATTCTGGATGATCTATGTACACTTCTTCCTCAATAACTCCATTGAGGAATGCAGTTTTCAGATCCATCTGATGAATTCACCACCCCATCTACACTGAGAGTGCAAGGATAGATCTAATGGAAGAATACCTTGTGACTATTGCAAAGGCCTCATCATAGTCGTTCCCCTCAATCTGTGAGAATCCCTAGGCCACAAATCTGGCCTTGTACTTCTCCAGACTCCCATCAGCAGCTTGCTTTCCCTTGTAATTCCATCTAGATCCAACCACTAATTTGTCAACTGATCTTGGGACTACCTTCCATGCACTGTTCTTGATGACGGAGTCATACTCCTCTACCATAGCATCAACCCGAGTTGTTTTCTACACTGCTTCCTGAAAGGAAGATGGTTCTGTCACAATACACTTTCTCATAATAGCCATGTATACAGTAAACCTGTTAGGAGATTGTCTCCGTCTGCGCAGTGAAGTAGGGGCTCCTACATTCTTTGTTGCATCAAGTCTCAATCTATCAGCTTCCATGGTGCGCCTTCTGCCATTTCTGGTGGATGACTCAGCATGATGTTTCCTACCACTCCACGATCCTCTACATGTGGCTGCTCCACATCTTGAGGCTCATCCTTGGGAACAAATAGTTCCTCCTCTAAATGCAAATCTAGCTCCCTCTCAAGGGACAATCACATGGATTTATCCTCATCAAATTTTATATCCCATCACACAATAATCATTCTGTTGTTTGGAAAATACACTCGATAGTTGTGGAGAGTTTCAGTTTACCTCGCAAATATCCCAATCTCAGTTGTTGGTTCCAACTTCTTCCTAGCGTCTTTGGACACATGCACATAAACAGATGAGCCAAAAATCTTAAAAAGTAAAGCATCGGGTTTCTTACCAATAAAAGCCTCTTCTTGTGTACTCGCGCCAATTATTCTATGAGGACAACAATTTTTCACATATACCATTTTGTAGCATGCCTTCACCCACAGATGCAACGGTAGGCCCTGATCATGTAGCATCGCTCGTGTTGCACCCACAATTGTTCAGTTATTTCTCTCATCAACCCCATTCTGTTGTGGGCTATGAGGTGCTATCAGTTCTATTTGAATTCCTTATTTGCTATAGAATTTATTGAATTTGTTAGAGATTTACTCACCACCATTGTTGCTCGTAAGAGCCTTCACTTGCTTCCTGTTTTGCCCTTCTCCACGGTGCTTTAAACTCAAGATACTTTGGAGAATTTAACTAAGGGTTCAACAATTGGGTACTTGAGCCAAGTTCCCTAGTACCACTAATGTACCTCGAAAGGAGATCCTAGGTTCCCAAGATGGCTAGTAAAGAAGGATGCTCAACCAATAAAGCCCCTTTCTTCACTGGTGAAAATTATGCTTTCTAGAAAATCGGAATGAGGACATACATAACGTCTCTAGGAATAGAAGTCTGGACTGCTGTGGAATTAGGATATGCCCCAAAGGCAACTGACACGGAGAAAGAAACAAAACAAGTTTTTGTGGCTAACGTAAAAGCCATGAATGCCATCCTGAATGGATTGTGTGAAGCAGATTTTATCAAATTAATGCACAAAGATGCTGCCAAAGAAATGTGGGATACTCTGGAGAACATCCATGAGGGGGACAAGAAAGTAAAGACTACCAAACTTGGAAAACACAGGGATGCAGTTTGAGAACTTAAAAATGAATGATGATGAATACATTGCCAGTTTCTTCCTAAAAGCTGCAGAAATTATTAACAATATGAAAGCTCTTGGAGAAAAAATGCCAGAAAGTATAATTGTACAAAATATTCTAAGATCTCCTCCATCCAGGTTTAATCCAAAGGTGTCTGCAATAGAAGAAACAGCTGATTGGGAGACCTTGACCATGAACCAGCTACTTGGAAATCTAACAGCCTATGAAATGAGGCTCCCACAGAAGAAGCCAAGTACGAGGGAAGTAGCCTTTAAAACATAAAAGAAGAAAGAAGAAGAGGGAGACATATGCTCTTGCTCAGATGAAGAAGAGGCAAATTTTGTCAAGAAATTGGATAGAGGCTCAGGTAAATACAAAGGTAAACTCCCCTTCAAATGCTTTAACTATGGAAGAGTGGGACACTATGCTGCTAAGTGTCCTCACAAGAAAATAAGGAATCAGGCTCAAGAGTCAGAGAAAAATAAATCAAAGAACTGGCAGAAAGGAAAGAAGTTCAACAGAAAATCCTTCTATGCTCAACAAGACAGCAGTACATCTGAAGATTCAGATGAATCCTCAAGTGAAGAAGGAACCTCTAAATTCTTATTGATGGCCATAAAAGAACTTGAAGGTCTCCCGCTAGAAGATGAAGAAGAAGAAGGTGAAGTCGACCTTGAGGGGGAGCTAAGAAGTGCTCTAGAAGAGATTGATAGACTCAAACTGAAATGCAGAAAACAAAAGGACATTCTTCTCAAGTATGTACGAGAAGAACATAATTCATAATTCCTTAAGCAACTAAAGATATAGCTTGAAGAAGCCAAGAAGATAGAGGACATGTTACTTAAGCAAATCAAAGAAAAAACTCAAGAACAAGAAAAGTTGGAAGAAGAAGTAGTATGTCTCAGGAAGAAACTAGAAAATGCTCAAAGGAAAGTGGTTATAAACTCTTCTCAAACAATAATCTCTAGTAAGTTGAATGAAATGTTGGTTGCTCAAAGATCCCCTATGATAAAGACTAGAATAAGCTATGAAGGAGAATCAAGTAAAGGAAAAGAAAAGGTTGACAGAGAAATTATTTTTGTAAAAGCAAAGAAGAATGATGAAGCAACTCAAACAATTCCTACAAAAGAAGAAATCTGCAATGAGGAAGACAAAGATCAGAAGAAACCATTAGTGGAAAAGAATGTAATAAATACTAAGACCCCTGAATATGTAAAATTTGGAAACCATCGAAGGAGATTCTTCCCTCCAATAAATAATGCCACCTGTTATGTCTGCCACAAGCTGGGACACATTGCTGCATATTTTCATGCAAGGAGGAGTAATTCAAACCAACAAAAGATGCAAACATTGAAGAGACTACCCCAAGCAACCAAATGGAAGAGACAACGTTACATCAGGTATACAAATAGTTTCTATGGTTACTGTTTTTATTGTAAGGAATTTGGCCATAAAATCATTGAGTGTAGAAATTATGGACAAATATTGATGTTAAACCCCTCAAGAAGGTTTATGAATCAAATAAATTTTGGTCATACTCATAATTCTACCAAAACTATGATCAAATGTTGTGTATGCAATCAAGTTGGACATATACCCTCTAAATGTCCTCTAATAAGATATAGTTCATCACCTCACAAAAGATACCAAACAATAGGATGCCTCCAGTGGATAAAGAAGGTGAATAAATGTGACTTGGCTCTACCTGTTCAAGACTTTAAAACCCAGTGGTATTTGGATAGTGGTTGCTCAAAACACATGACTGGAGACAGAAGCAAGTTTATAACTCTTGATGAAAATAAATTTGGCAATGTCACTTTTGGCAATGACAAATTAGGTAAGATCAAGGGAAAAGGCTCAGTCAGCATAGACAATGGTAGAGGAAAGGCCCAAGATGTACTATTTGTAGATGGGCTGAAAGCAAATTTACTGAGTGTCAGTCAGATGTGTGACAAAGGTTGCAAAGTTCTATTTAGAGCACAAGACTGTGAAGTCAGATCAAGCACCACCGGTAAGACTCTACTCAAAGGTGTTCGAATAGAGAGCAATGTTTACATTATGAAAGAGGAAGATGAAGCATGCCATCTTAGCAAAATTGAGGAGTCATGGTTATGGCATAGGAGATTGGGACATCTCAGCTTCGATCATATCATCAGACTGAGTAAAAATAAAGCAGTCAGAGACATGCCAGAAATAAAGAGGCCTTCTAATACCATATGCAAATCTTGTCAATTGGGTAAATAGACCCGCACATCCTTTAAGGCCAAAGAGGAGTTGTCAACAAGAAGACCACTCCAGCTTGTGCACATGGATCTGTGTGGACCTGCAAGAACTAAAACACCAAGTGGAGAATCCTACTTCATGCTGATAATAGATGATTTCTCCAAAATGACATGGGTTGCTTTTCTGAAGAATAAATCGGAAGCTCTGGACAAATTCAAAATATTTAAGGCATTAGCCGAAAATCAGACAGGATGCAAGCTGAAATGCATCAGATCAGACAGAGGAGGTGAATTCACAGATTATGACTTTGCTGACCTATGCAATGAACATGGCATAAAACAACATTTTACTATTGCAGGGACACCTCAGCAGAATGGAGTAGCAGAGAGACAAAACAGATATGTTCAACAAATTGCCAGAGCCATGATGCAAGAGAACAATATTGCTCAAACCTTCTGGGCAGAAGCAGTGCACATAGCAGTACATATCCTTAATAAAGCTCACTTAAGGCCAAGCAGTGACAATGCTCCCTACGAACTGTGGCATGGAAAGCCAACTTCAATCAAACATTTCAAAATCTTTAGCAGCAAGTGTTACATAAAGAATAATGATGAAAATCTTGGAAAATTTGATGCAAGGGCATATGAATATTTCTAGGATATGCATCCAAAATCAAAGGGTACAGGTGCTACAACAAGACTCTTCGGAAAATAGTAGAAAGCATTGATGTGAGATTTGATGAAGAACTTCAAAACAATACAAGAGATAATGACTGCTGCAGTCCATCAGATAACCATGAAGAAGAAGACCAGAATGATGATGAAACAAGCAAGAATACAGAAGATGAAGAGCTGAGCTCGAAATCCCCCTCAAGATACACTCAGAAGAATCATCCCCAAGATCAAATCATAGGAGATAAGAAAGCAGGGGTCCAAACAAGAAGGCAGCCAACAGAACAAACTGAAGAGGTATACATAGCCATGTTGTCACAAATAGAGCCAAATTAATTTGAAGAAGCCAGCAAGGACAAGTCTTGGGTAAAAGCAATGAATGAGGAATTGGACCAAATTGAAAAGAACAATACCTGGGAACTAGTTCCTAGACCAATTGAGAAAAATATCATTGGTTCAAAATGGGTATTCAAAAACAAAATGAATGAGCAAGGACAAGTAATCAGGAATAAAGCCAGGCTGGTCTGCAAAGGATATTCACAAGTCAAAGGACTTGATTATGATGAAACATTTTCCCCTGTAGCCAGAATGGAAGCTATCAGAATGTTCCTGGCATTTTCATGCTACCAAAATTTCAAGGTATATCAAATGGATGTAAAATCTGTATTTCTAAATGGAGACTTAGAAGAAGAAGTCCACATGGAACAACCAGAAGGCTTCTCATTGACAGACAAAGAAGATTATGTGTGCAGACTGAAGAAGGCCCTATATGGACTGAAACAAGCTCCTCGTGCTTGGTACTCAAGACTGGATAAATATTTGCAAAAACAAGGCTTTAAGAGAGGTGGAGTAGACAGTAATCTATATATAAAAGCCCATGAAAATGAACTCCTGATTGTTGTTGTATATGTTGATGACATTATGTTTGGAAGCAACAGAGATGAACTAGCAAAATGATTTGCAAAAGAGATGAAATTAGAGTTTGAAATGTCCATGATTGGAGAGCTCAGTTTCTACTTAGGAATTCAAATTCAGCAAAAGAACACATGCACATTCATATCATAGGAAAAGTACTTAAAATAAATGTTAAAAAAATTCAAAATGGAGGACTGCAAACCTACGTCAACTCCCATGACCACAGGATGTAAACTGTGTGCTAATGATGGGTCTGCTAATATAGATCAAAAACTCTACAGATCCATGATAGGAAGTCTGTTGTATCTGACTGCATCAAGACCAGACATCATGCTAGCAGTAGGACTAGTGGCTAGATATCAAGCAGCACCTAAACAAAACCATCTTCTGGCCGTAAAAAGAATATTCAGATATCTACAAGGAACAGCACAATCTGGACTTTGGTATCCTAAAGGCAAAATCTTCACTTTGACAGCATACACAGATGTAGATTGGGCCAGCTGTGTGGATGACAGGAAAAGCACAAGTGGAGGTGCTTTCTATCTAGGAGAAAGTCTAGTGGCATGGTTAATCAAGAAACAAACATCTATCTCTCTGTCTACAGCAGAAGAAGAATATATAGCAACAGTAGCATGTTGTACACAAGTCATATGGATGAAGCAAACCCTCCAAGACATGAAGGTAAGCATCGAAGAACCTATCTCAATCAAATGTGATAATACAAGTTCTATAAGTATATCTAAAAACCCTGTGCTTCACTAAAAAACCAAACTTATTCCAATCAAGTATCATTTTCTCCGAGAACAAGTGGCTCAGAAGATAGTAAAACTGGAGTGGCAACAACAAAGAAATCGTAAAAAGCAGACATATTTACCAAACCACTTGCTAGAGAACCATTTGAATATTTGATACATATACTAGGGGTAGTATCTATAGATGCTACTCTCTAATATGAAGAGAAAGCACAGTGTCAGGGGGAGAACAGAAACGAGAATATCATTCCTGTGGGGAGGATTTCAAAGGCGAAGCATGAAACAGTCCTCGTGATAAAAGATTATGGCAAGAATATATCCAGCTAAAAGAGTTACTGTATGGGGCAAAAGAGTCGCAGAACTCAATGAGAATCTAATCCAAAGGATTGGCCAAAACAACGTACAAAGACAAGAAGATCTTGGACAGTAATGAATGAAATTTTGGAAAAATAAAATTAATAAATAAAATCACAGCATCAAAGAACAGGAGCAGCAGCGTAAAAAGTCAGGAAATTTCAGGAAATGCATGAAATATTTGAAAAGGAATAAAACCACAACATCAGAGAATAGAAGCTTCACAACAAAAAAAATAAAATAAAATTCGAACCCCTTGCCATTGATGTCAAAGGGGGAGTAAGAGCAAGCAACAGTAAGAAGAGGAAGCAACAAGAGAAAGGATCCTATCAGGAAAACAGAGGAATTGTATTGCCATCAATGCCAAAGGGGGAGATTGCTGGAAATGTTGTCATTGATGGAAAATGAGGTAGCAAAGAGAGAGAGAGACAGAGGAAGCGAATATAATAGAGGCAGAACCGTTATCAGAAGCAGAGGCAGAGGCAGATCCATTATCACAGCAGTAAAGGCAGAGGCAGAGTGACAGAAGCAGCAGTGGCAGAGACACATCTATTATTGCAGAGAAAAAGCTATTATTCCGAGAATCATTGTTCCCACCCGGTGAATATATATATATATATATATATATATATATATATATATATATATATATATATATATATAATTAAATTCCGAGAATCCTCACTACCTCTCAACCGAGGAGGAATTATATGTAAGGTAACTAGAAATCTTACTCAAACGTTACATTTAATACACATAAACCTTATTCTGGGATCTAACCCTGTTGTGCAAAGTAAGTATATATATATATATATATATATATATATATATATATATATATGCGTGCGCGTATTTATACATATAGCGCGTACATCTAAAGAAACAAAGTAATATATGGGACCCTTCCCAAAGAATCAGACTGTGGCAAGAAATGTATCATCGAACATATATTAAAAGACTTGCGATTGAGATTGAAGCCCGGACCCGATGGGCTTATAAACCATGAGTAAAAAGAATTTGCAGTCCGTCATGATCGAATCGGAGCAGGAGTGGTCAATTGCATCGGAGTATTCGAGTCGCGATTGCGATCAATCACAATCAAAACAATCACAAAGGACCCAATCACAATCGGAAGATTTCAATTGCGATTCATCACATCGGCATTTCAAAATGAACAGTGGTGAATTGCAATCGGAGCAGGAGCAATCAATCGCAATCGGAGGAGCAATATATTGCATCGGGAAGCGTGGCAAGTGGGCCCAGAAGGAGTTTTTATATGTTTTAAATAGGTTTTATTATATACGCCGAGATTTGATTTAAAGACATATTGAAAGGCAGTTAGTGTAATGAAAGTTGGGTTATATATATATATATATATATATATATATATATATATATATATATAAAAGAGCTGTCATAAATATAAAACGATGGTTGCAATGGTATTAAAATATGCCACGTGGTCTGTGGACCCACGGGCCTCGGCTCAAGGTGGAGGGAAATTCTTTATATAAAACAATTGCGATGTATGTATGTTCTGCTTGCGAAACCCGCCACATCAACAAGACACTTGCTGCGTGTAAAGGGTTGGAATTTACCCAGAATTACAATCAGCAGTCGCAGATATTTACAAAATGCACTGATATAAAAATCTCTGTTACACGTATGCAGCAGTTACACCACAGCAGAGGACAGAAAAGCAAACAGAGCTGAAAAGAGATAAAACACAGTCAAAGAAAAGACAAATGCGTAGCGAGCCAAAAGACTAAATGAGTTGAGCTGAAGTTTTTATTATATGTGAATGTAAATATTGTAATTGATTTTTTTATTATTTGTGATGCATTGGCAAGTCTCCGGAAGAAAACAAAATCCCACTGTTAGATTAAAATAAGTACCTACAGTTACATTTTTCTGAGTGAGCTAGAAAAGAAATGAGAAGTCAGAAGGCAAAGAGGCATGGCTATCCATTCAAAATTCATTAAGGAATGCTAACAGTCACAAGAAAATCCTTATAAATAATATCATCTTGATATGCAAAAAAGTGTGTTAGAGAGAGTAAATATAGAGAAGCGTTAATATAGAAGTGTGAGGCAGAGAATATTAAGAAAAGAAGAGCAGAAAGAGAAGCTACATAACAGAGCTGATATCTGAGGTAAATCAACAAATTTTCAGTTTGATAAATTGAGGCAGTAGGAGCTTCCCTATCAAGTTGCAGCTTGATAGCTGTCGGTTGTAGCTGATTGAGGTTGGAGCCTCCTGTAGGTTGGTGCTTGCAGAAAATTGAAGGGAGTTGGTGCTTCCTCGCAAGTTGTAGCTTGCAGAATTGAGGTAGGAGCCTCCTGTAGGTTGGTGCCTGCAGAAAAACAGTGGTGAGAGGGAGTTGGAGCTTGCCTTTGCATCACAACAATAATAAGATGTGGTTTTCTCCCTTTATGGGTTTCCACTTATATCTGGTGTCTCTGTGCATGATGTTTATGTGTTGATATGATTTATGTCATCTGCTTAAATACCTGCTACTCTCATATTAAGTTTGTTGTTATATTATATTAATACTTGCTGCTTACCTTCTAATATTACTCACTTATTAAGTTGGATATGAAATGAAGGTGTAAATAAGGTTTCATAAAAGTTTAAAAGATCATGACTGTGTTAAACTGATTCACCCCCCCCCCCTCCCTCTCAGTTTAACTAAGGGTTCAACACCGTCATATCCATCATGAACTTTGATCCCCTTCCTTGTCACAATTGAATGCAGGCCTCGGTCATCCATGTCTATTCGACTTCAAGATTCTTTTTTGAGGTGCAAATTGATATGAAGGAAGTGAGGGAAGAGCTCCAACATGATGCAAATTGAATGTAAACACCTTGAACGTTTAAAAATTCGAAGTCCAATGCAAGGAAATGAAAACAAATGGAATTTGAGAGGTGACTTCACATGCCATCTATGGATGCGAGTTCGACAGGAGTATTCGAGGGGTGGTGTCCGAGGCCGGGAAATAAATGATGACCACTAGACCATATGTGTTTTCATCTACGTAACCATTATATTCGAAAAATATACTCACTCTATTATTCAATTTTATAATCCCTTAGTTCCATCTTGTTCCTTTATTAGTTAAGTATGTGTTTTTGAACTCAAATTCCTTAGAACATGATAAAGTTCAATTTGTTCACAATGTTGAAGTTTTAGGAGAATCCAAAACGAAATGGGAGAGAGGCTGCAATTGTGCTAGAATCTAGCCTCCCAAACTCGCGAGATTACTATCAATGAATATCCAAATATCATGAATTTTTGGATCTTCTTTTGAATGGCTAGCTCTAAAACTTTCCAAAGAGAAAGGAACTCCATTTGATGATTGGTTTCCACCCCCAATCCCCAAGCATATTGTATCTCGATTTTTTAATCGGGGTGAAGGATCACCACTCTGACTACCTCTAATTTATAACATTTTTAAAATTAAATCTGAAAGAAAAAAGGTATGGGGGAGAGTGTTGTATTTAAATTTTTGTAAAAATTTACGTGTGGCCTCAATTAAAAATAATAAAAGGTTAAAGGTATGGGGGAGAGGGTTGTATGTAAATGTTTGTAAACATTTACATGTGGCCTCAATTAAAAAATAATAAAAGGTTAAAAATTAATTGTTTGCAGATGCACTCTTTAGGATAGCATCCGGCCAACTTGTTAAGGATAACATCCCACCAACTTATTAGCACAAGACATCCCATTAGCAAGGTGCTTTAGCAATGAGAAATCAACAAATTTAGTTAACCTTTGGGACATAGGCATGGGAAATATGTTGTAATATGTTGTAAATATTTTAACTCGGTTAAAATAAAATTAAAAAAAAATAAAAAAATTAAATTAAAATAAAATAAAAGAAATAATTTTATAATGATAATTATCAATAAAACATTTTGACTTCCATAAATTACATAAAACTAAAACTAAAAATAAAATAAAATAAAAATCGATAATTATGTTTATAATTAATAATAAAATCAGTCTAGATCCATCTTAACTTCGAAAAGACATCAAATTTCAATTCATTATTATTATTATTTTAATCTTTTCAAAGTGAAATGTATCGTGATCAATGTTTTTCTTAAACATTAAATTTCTATAAATATCTGATAAATAACTATTATAAAATTCTTTTATTCCATATTTTAATATAAAAGTTCATTAATACATTTCCTTATTTATAAAATTAAATAAAATAACTATTATTTTATTTCATATTTTAATATAAAATTATATTAATACATTTTCTTATTTATAAAAATAAATAAAACAATTTATTAGATTGATGTGAACTAGAAATAAAATAAAATAAAATTCATATCTCAACGACTCGTTAATATTAATATTAATATTCAAACTTTCTATTAGAATTTTTTTATATAAATAACTTATCAAGTTTAAATAATCTATTCATATTTAATCTATTTCTTTATGGGTTAAACTATTTGATAACTTATAAAAAAAAAATCACATTCTCATACTAAAGTTATATTCCATAACTTACCAAAAAAACACCACAGTCTCATACCAATTCAAGTTAACTTACTCTCTTTTAAGCATTAAATGCTATAAATAATGGGTAAAGCTTTTTTAACCTTTAATATATATATATATATATGGGGGGTTCGAAACCGTTATGAAATTAAATTAAATAAAAATATCCGGTTTTCATGGTTATAAACGGTTTTCATTGACCAATAGGCCTTGCTTATTACCGTGTAAGTCAGCCCAAGGCCGGAAGAGCATCCGTTATATCATGTTTATAAATAACGAGATCATGGCGGAGTGGATGGTGAGGAGGAGGATTTGATGAGCGGGCGGTGAAGAAAATGAAGTTACTTAAGGTGATGGATCTCGTGAAAGAATAACTTGCTCGCACACTCTTCATTCATTAACGCTGGGATTAGTTGATGCATTTGCATAAAGAGGGAATGACTGGTTGTTTTCCCAAGCGGGTGTCACCATCTGCTTTGTCTGTGCATAGGAATGTTTGAAGGCAGAGGACAATTTCTGCAATGTCTGGGCCAAGCACTTTCTTATTAAGATAAACGAGGGGCAAAGCAAGCGGATTAAGTGCATGGATCCTCAATGTGACGAAGAAAGTTGGTGATTGCGAAGTGAACACTAGGGCACCACTTCACTTTCACTTTCTCTTTCTCTTTCTGCTTGTCGTCAATAGGAAGCGATCGATATTACAGGATCCTTATAACGTCTTCGTCACACATGATATTACAATGCACTTAATCCGCTTGCTCTGTCCCTCGCTTATCTGACCAAGGAAGTGACGCGTCCAGCAGACATTGCAGAAAGTGTGACCACAATCCATCATTGTGCTGTCCTCCTCTGCACACACATCACATCACAGATGGTAACTACAGAATTTGTAGATTAATGCGGTCGCAACACCCGCTTGCGAAAACAATCACTCAATTTCTCTTTTGGCATATGCATCCAGCAATCGTTAATGTAAATCGTGGATTAAGAGGACGCGAGCATGTTTTTCCTTTACATCTGCAAAGATATCTATCATCTTAAGTAGAACCTTTCTCTGTGCTCGCAGTAAAAAATCTTGTGTGAAGAAGAAGCAAAACGTTAATATGAGCAGTGGGCAATGAGAAGGGAATGCTACCCTAGATCGCCACAACGATGTACAATATTTCTTCTTATTGATTTCAAGTTATGCAATATCACATTCCATAGTATTGTCGGTATGTTTTTTCTTATTGATTTCAAGTTATGCAATATCACATTCCATAGTATTGTCGGTATGTTTTTTTGTTATTGATTTCAAGTTATGCAATATCACATTCCATTGTATTGTCGGTATGTTTTTTTGTTATTGATTTCAAGTCATGCAGTGCCAGTGATGTCAAAGCTCATGGGAAGCCAAACCAATATTGCATTTGTAATAATTGTTATTTAATGATTTTCTTTCTTCTCTTAGAAGTAACGCAAGGAAAATCCCATTCATAAATTTTTACAACCTGTAAAAAATCGAAATTACACGCTTGGGAAACTTCAAATTCAAGAAAGTTCATTTCTTTGCATTCTCCTCCACGTAAATGTAAATGACAGAGGATTTATACGGCCACAACCTTACCTTGCAAGAAGATCGGACCTCTTCTTGCTTCTAAGGGCAGAAATAAAATCGTTTCGTTAAGGAACAATTACTACAAATGAAATATTTGGTTGAAGAAACATTTAACCATGATCAGCTCAAGCGGAAATTGCATCCTTTAAAATGAAACTTAAATCCTCTACTAGGGTGTTCAATCACTCCAGCTCATCAATCCTGTATTAGGGTGTTGAATCACTCCAAAAGCTGGCAAACACAATCCTATATCAGGATGTTGAATACTCCAAAAGCTAGAAAACACAATTAGGGTGTTGAATCACTCAAGAAGCTAGCAAACACAATTTAGCTAGGGTGAAAGAAAAACATGGTTCTATCTCATTTATATTTAGATTAGCATTATTTATTTTAAATGTATTATACTGAGATTTTGGATGAAGTGTATGTTTAACTTTTTTTTTTTTATTAAGTGAAATTTTTCACTATTATCAATAATTTAATTTATTAGTAGAATAGGAGCCATTGTGGAGGAATGAAAATAAAAATTTTCTTCCATGGAAGAATGTAGTGAAATTTTCTTCCTTGATCCTTACAAATCATGAAACCTATGTTGAAGTTAAGTAAAATACCTTGTGTGATCATGGCAACATAAATGCCTCATGAATAAAGAAATAGATAGTGGTTTTCTACCTTCAAAATCAAAGGCTGTTTTGGTGCAATTCCTCCACATTTAATCTTGATCAATTCCTATTGAGTCACTTACATATTATTTCCTTCATGATCTTTGAAAATATTCAAAATATGACATTGTTCTTTACCATTGATATCCCTGGTGTTTCCCATGTTCTTGTTTTGTCACTATCGCTGATATGAAATTGGTTTTTTGTAGTAAAAACAAGGTTATTGAGAAAACCACTCTACACATTTGTAGAGAAAATTATAAAACAATATCACACTTTTCTTATGAGAGATAAATGCTCCTATATGCAACAACCATGGATTTCATCACTTAAAAGCAGTAAAAACAAGTTTATTGAGAAAATAACTCCAACACATTTGTAAAGAAAATTATAAAACAATATCACACCTTTCTTATCAGATCTAAATGCTCCTATATGCAACAACTATGGCTTTCATCGGTTCAAGAGTAGTAAAAACAAGTTTATTGAGAAAACAACTCTACATTGGGAGATATTTGGAAGCAACTGTTGAATTGGTGAACATGTATTGCTCTATGGTGTTGGATATTGGGCATAAATTTCTTGATCTTGTATACAAGACTGTAAATTTGCATGTAGCTTATAATGCATTAACCATGAAATTGTCAACATTTAGGGCACATTTTCAATCACATTTGTAGAGAAAATTACAATAGAGTATCACATTTTTATTATCATATCTAAATGTTCTTATATGGAACAACTACCTTTTGCCTCATAGTTTAAATTTGTGCAAGGAGGAGGAGAGGAGTGTCAAGGTGCAAGCTAGAATATGAAGAGAAAGAATAATCTTCTTTGGGCCTTGAGATAGACTCATTCTCTGCACATCTAGAGTGAGTAAAGCTTAATAAAACAAAAATCACCATACTTTAAATTTTTTAAATAAATATCTTAAATTAGAATATCAATTTAATACATTTTACTCAATTACACATTTAACAATATTCATTTAAAAAATACAAATACAAATTACTGTCTCTTTTTACTTTTTAAATACCCGATGTTTGTAACTTATTCTTAATCAAATAGTGTCAATTTTGTAAATCTATAATCTACGAGTCTCAATTTTTATAGCTTTGGCTGAAGGGTAGAGTATATAAACTCCCTTACCCTTTAAGAAGCATTCTCAATTATTGTACCACCCACATACACATCCAATCTACACATCTTAGGTTATTCTAAATTGATCAAGAGTATATAATTTTTAGGGTGGTGTTCTATGTGCACTAAAATTCCCATGAGGTCCATCATTATGTATGGGGTTCATTGCAACCTTGGATATATTCTGTGAGTTGTTGTGATTTTTTTCTTGTGGCTACAACTTAGTTTTGGTTGTCACCTAGTTATCATGATTCAAAACTCTTGTAATCATCTGATATCCTTATAGAATTAGGTATATTATGTGAGATAATGTGATGTTTTGTTCTTCACAATGATTAAAAAATTAGCTATTATACCACAATATTGAATTTCTCATTGTCTGTTTTGTTTATGAACCCTTTAAAAAAACCACAAGAACATTTGATTTTACACTATGATCTCCTCAGAATGGGTGGGGGTTTCAAAAATTGGAGAGTAAATTGATTGGTTATTATGATAAATTGTTCTATAAGATGGAAAATTTGGATGATTTGTAGACAATATGGATGATACGATCCATTTCAACTGAGAATTTTTTAGTCTCTTTGGCCACCGTGCATATAATAGGATCCATTTCAACTGAGAACGTCAATAAATCACTGTGTGAATGATAACTTGTGACATAGCTATCCATTTTCTTTGATTGTGGATAAGTTATAAACTAATAACTGGTGAAATCCATATCCATTTTCTTTGGTTGTGGATCAGGTTATAAACTAGAATATACTCTCAGTATATATTGAATTTCTAGTTGTTGTGTGTTTTGTTTATGAACCCTTTAAAAAAACCACAAGAACATTTGATTTCACACTGTGATCTCCCCAGCATCGGAGGGGGTTTCAAAAATTGGAGAGTAAATTGAGTGGTTATTGTTTTTTATTTTTTTGTAAATTTCATAGCACCTTTCTATTTTCATATTTTTAAAGAGCAAGTTGCTATACATATTATATCATTTACTGTAGCCTCAACCTGCTTGAAAGAAACCAGGTCTATTGGCCACCACAAATAGTTAAAAGCTAACCAAAACTGATATTTTTTTTCCTTCTAGTTGCTGCTTTTATCACTTTACTATGTCCATAACATTTACAACTGAAAAGAAACTATAACTATTAAGTGGTTAATGTTAGAAATTGTTGTATAAGATGGAAAATTTGCATGCTTTGTAGACAATATGGATGTCATAAGATATATATATTTTGAATTTTTTAGTCTCTCTCGCAACCATGCATCTAATAGGATCCATTTCAACTGAAAAAGTCAATAAATCACTGTGTGAATGATAACTTGTGACATTTCTAGCCATTTTCTTTGATTGTGGATCGAGTTATAAACTAGACACTACTACATTTGGCGGAAATTCTGACACTTGGTTCCGACGCTTTTGACCAAATGTCGGAAATTTTCCCAATTTTTTTCCATCCCGCCCGAAACCGTCGCTATACCGACGTCTATAGAAAAGTGTCACAATACCGACACTTAAAAACGTGTCGCAATTGCGGCGTTTGGAGGACGACGTCGCAATTGCAACACCATGGCCCAAAGCGTCGCTATTGAGACGACTCCAAACGTCGCAACTACGACACAATGTCTAGGTGTTGCCATTGCGAGGTTTGGAGGCACCCGTCGTAATAGCAACGCCTTTTCTGTCGTCGTTATAATGACACTTATATGCGCGATACATAAAAATATGAAACTTATATGCGCGCTACATAAAAATTTGAAACTTATATGCGCGCTACATAAAAATGATTTTATTGTTTCGTATTCGTCGCAATAGCTACATTAACGTCTGATATCACGCGCGCATTCGCTCTCCGCTCTTGCAGAACAGCATTTTCCCTCATCATTCGTGCTCAGCTCTTGCAGAACAACATTTTCCCTCAGCATTCGCCCTCAGCTCTTGCAAAATGGTAAGTTCTTACTGCAGCCCTTCCTCCTATAGTAGGGTTGACTCTATTTGGGTTTTTTTGGTCAATTCCATTGGATTGTGTTAGGCTGTAGGGTTCTCTGTAGATGTCAAGAATCAAGATTCAATACCCTCTATTATCTTCATCACCCAATACAAGATTTAAATTTTTCCAAAAGAAACGCTTATTAATTTGGCAGCCATTATTTCTCCCTGCTTTAAAAACCCTACATTTAAATGAAAACAAGCATTGCATTTCAACTACAAAATCTATTAGTGTTCAAATGTACATGTGTGCTACATTAACGTCGATATCACGCGCGCATCCTGCATTCGCCTCCTCTTGCCTTGTCCCCTCCGCCCTCATCATTCGCCACAGCTCTCGCCCTCAGCATTTTCCCTAAGCTCTTGCAGAATAGAATTCACCCTCGGCATTCGCCCTAAGCTCTTGCAGAACAGCATTAGCCCTGGTTAGCCCTCGGAGGTTTCGAATAGCATTACTTTGAGTTCACCTCGGCTCTTGCGAGCTTGACATTTTCCCTCGGCATTTTCCCTCGACGTTCGCCTGGCTCTTGCGAACAACATTCGCCTCGGCTCTTGCAAAATGGTAAGTTCTTACTGCAGGCCCTTCCTCCTATAGTAGGGTTGACTCTATTTGGGTTTTTTTGGTCAATTCCATTGGATTGTGTTAGGCTGTATGGTTCTCTCTAGATGTCAAGAATCAAGATTCAATACCATCTATTATCTTCATCACCCAATACAAGATTTAAATTTTTCCCAAAGAAAAGCTTATTAATTTGGCAGCCATTATTTCTCCCTCCTTTAAAAACCCTACATTTAAATGAAAACAAGCATTGCATTTCAACTACAAAAATCTATTAGTGTTAAAATGTACATGTGTACATCACTTGTGTAGGGTATTCCTTTTCCACTTTCACATTATCCAAGAATGTGTGCAGTATAGTTCATATTTTTTGTGATTTAGATTGTCTTGAAAAAGGAAAGGTAAATTCTTTCCCATGGAAAAAGAAGGTTTTCCCTTTTTATAGGTTGTTTGGACTTACGTGGAAAAATTTATGGTATGCCTTTCATATTATGTAGTTTAAATTTGAATTAACAGATTATTCTACATGAAAATATAATTACCTATGTGATGTTCTTCATCACTAATTAAAATTATAGGGTTTCAATTTCCTAGACTCTAACTCATATGATGCTAAATTCTAGGTTCTCATTGGTGGATCACTCTTCCATTGATTTCCTTTCCCTCTGGATCTTGTCATACTTTAAAAGTCATCAATGATACATATATTATTTCATGTATCCCAAAAGGCTTTATAGTAGAACATATTGTGAAGTTTTTTTGACACTTGAGGATTCTTTTTAGAACTGCAACGCGGCCTATGCTATCAAGTTATATATCAAGCAACTTGTCCTTAATAACCACACTATGAGGTAGGTTCAACCAGTTTGAACTTGTTCGGACATAGCATATGAAGTTGTGTGATGAGTCCATATCACAGGTCTATTATGGTGACAAAAGTGAAGACACGTAATGATAATTATTATGTTAACATTACTAGAAACATTTTCGAAATTATCCATGATATCAAGATGTCAAAATTCCAGGCATTAGGTGTCAATACTCGTAGCTAATAGATAATAATAATAATATAACAAAATCACAACTTTATTCTTGAAATATGATTGTTACACATTGGTAACCTAGTTCATGAGTTACTATCACCCAAAGATTGAAAAACAAACTTAAAATATAAATTAAACCAACATGAGAATCCAACTAAGGGTTTCTCGACAAAATCATGCCATAACCTGGCATTTTGAAACCCAAATTTGAATCCATCATAAGTAATACAATGCAAAATCAGATGGATTTTCAATGCATGTTTGCATGCTACACTTATTCTCTGTCTAGATATAATTTTTTAAATGGAACCATTATTCAAGCCCACAATCCTTTTTATGTGAAAAATTTCAGCTCTATTTGAGCTCTTTTTTGCTCCACCACCTCCATAAACCAGTGTTACACGGGGTCTCGCCCCCCCACCTAGGGGTCTAGATTCCTCGCCCCCTCACGCTCCAGGGTCTTGGGGATTTCTAGGGGATGTTTCCCTTATGCCCCCTCACGCCCCCGCACACCCCTTTCATGCCCCCTCACGCCCCCTCACACCCCCCTTCACGCCCCCCTCACGTCCCCTCACCGCCCCTTTTAGTTTATGGTTTCGTGTTAAAAGTTGATGTGCCACTTAGCATATTTGAGAATCCAAGTGATTCTGATTCAGATGGTGACATGGTTGATCTTGATATATTCGTGCGGAAGTTGGATGCAGAGACTAGTGGGGCATTAACTTGAGCATTTATGCTCATTTATCAGTATGATGATATCATTTGATATTCATATGTTATGTTTTATGTTTTATGTTTCGGACATAACTTATTTGCGTTTAAGTTTTATGTTTCAGACTTGAGTTGTAAACTTCAGTTTAAACTCTATTTTGAATCTTGATATAATATGTCATATGATATCTTAAACTTTATTTTCATTGTACATTGTTAGTAGTTACATTAATGATTATATAGTTACAAACTTACAAACTTACATGCGTGATTGTATGATGTATGTTTTAACTTTTAACTTTTAAATTTGTTTCAATTATATGATTCATCATTCATCGATTTGTAATTTTATCATTTATGATTTATCTTTCATGATGCAAGTGTATGATGACTGTATATACATTCCTTGCAAAAATATAGTTACATTTTAAATATTAAATTTTATAATTTTTTTGACTCCGACGTCCCCCCACGTTTCTTGAAAATTGGTAGGGAGCTTTTGCATAGGCCGCTCCCGTGCTCCCTTGCCCCCTCGCTCCCACCTCCAGGGGACTTGGTGGAACATTGCCATAAACATATGCAAAAATATATCATGATCTTGGAATTCCATTACATATGTATGTTCCAATGTTCCATAATCATGCCCCATCATCAATTTAAGAAATTTCCATTGAATATCAAATTATGGAGGGGGGGAACTTTTTGCTGCAACATTTGGCTCAAAATCAGGGACCATCTTCGTATGAGGTGAATGAGAACTATAGATATTTTAAGAAGTAGATTAGTGCCAGATATTTGAAGAAGTAGATTAGTGCCTTTTCCTCTGGCCATGGAGTCATATACAGTCATCCATCACAAAAATTTGTCTTTGTTCATTCTCAACTTGAAAGTTGCAAAAAATCATGCCCTAATTGAAACGACACTAAATTTGAAAGATATAATAAAAATGCAAGCTAGAAGTGCCCTATTAATACAAAGGGAAAACCTTCCTACCTACCTTAACTGAGATAAATTTTGATTGAATAGGAAACATGATATTTCCTATGGAGTTGATCCAACAACTTGTTAAATGTATGGGACTAAATCATGCATTTGATTTCCAGGGAAACATGTGCATGAAGAGAAAAAGTGTAGAATTAATGGAAAATCCATACATGCCACTTATAAAACCTACACCGAAAGGTCAAAAAATACTTAAGGCCTTAACATAATTTGAATCCAAAAATGAAAAAATAGGATTAGTGAAAACACGAGAGTGGTGTGGGTGAACAACATAAATAAAAAGTGAAGATACCTTTCCCCAAGATGCCTTTGTCACCGTTGTATGAAAACATGTTTTCCTTTCCCTTTATACATACAAGTGAATGCATTATAGGTATGGTGTTTTCCC
This sequence comes from Pinus albicaulis, assembly GCA_034641835.2. Taxonomy (NCBI): domain Eukaryota; kingdom Viridiplantae; phylum Streptophyta; class Pinopsida; order Pinales; family Pinaceae; genus Pinus; species Pinus albicaulis. Next base: position 50,784 of record JAXQQM020081844.1, on the reverse strand, counting down.
AGAATAGGAGAAGCCTACTTAAATATATCATTTGTGGATTGAATGTTTGGGTGCCTTAATGTGCAATGACATGTTTCCAGGACTGAATTCAATGCAAGGCATATTTGAAACTCTAACTCTGTCTTCCGGTGTCTTATTAGATATTATTTCAGTTTTCATTTTGTGTTTTCAAGTTAGATATTGTTTTCAAGTTTTTACATTTATAATTTTATTGCAATGTGGCAGACTGATCAGGGCAGTACAGGAACAACCCCGAGACGGTATGATCGCGGAAAGAGGCCAGCGAAAGAACATGTAAAGTGCCAGCATTGCTCTATATTCAGGTATTTTAGTTATTTACATAATTGAAATAATATTAATTTTGTTCAAATATGCAGACACCTAGCCATGGTACGCCGATGATTCCCTCTTTGAGGAAGAGCTTTCTTCATCCCTATCTCCAGTGCTCTTGTTGCGAAAAAAGGCACGAAATGCAAGGTCGGAATTTAATACTTTGATAGACGCGCCTCAAACACCTGAAACAGAAGAGAAGATAAAACAACTTATGAGCCAACTAGAAAGATATCAGGTAATAATAAAAAGTCAAAAGGATATTTTTTTTGTTCTGCATGAGATGAATTGTGATAGTTTGATTTTTAATTTTTACATTGACTAAACTAACAAAAAGTTCTTTTGTATGTAGCGTTTTCTGGCATTTGCTGAACCCGGTGTTGGTGGTAGTGGGACACAAGGGCAAGAGATTGCCCAACAAACCTCTCGTACACCTTCTACTCCTTTAGGTGCTAGCCAAGAAACACACCCTTCCCAAGCAGACACCCAACCAACCGCTGAACGTGTTGGCAATGATGACGCTGATATGGCCAACTACATTATTGTGTTTCCTGGAGCTACATGTGTCAACTCCATAGGGACCATTAATGGCACGTTGTTAGTGAACGATGAGGGTGTCCCTATAAAGCATGTACAACTCCCAGGTAAATTTTAATATTTTAACTATTTCATGTACTTTATCTAAAACATATTTATCATGATTTTTATTTTTAAATTAATGATAATATCTTCTTCTTTTTTTGGTTTTATTCTGTGTAGGAAACAATGAGTTCTACGGGATTCTGGAGAGCCATGCGTTGGTAATTTTTGGCCCAACCATACGTACAGGGTGGAATTCCCAGAATTCCAACCTGAAAAAAGAACTTTTAGATTATCTAGAAGCCCTTTTTGGGGTCGGCACATTTGACAGAAAAGCGGTGGCTCAGGTAGCCGGCAAATATTTGAAATATACCAGGGACACCTATAGGACGCAATTGCACTTTAACCCTAGATATGAGCGTCCTCTCGCAGTTTCAGAGAGTGAGTGGAGAGCACTCATCCATGACGGAAAAGAGAAAAGGGCAAAGAAAGAAGGAAAAATGCCAACTGGACCCGCAAGGTAAATTACAACTTTAATTCAATAGCTTTAATTTTCTTTATGTCTAAAATAAAAGTGTGCTACGTCATATCGGACTTCAATCTTTTGATGCTAGGTTGCCTGACACCTCAAAGGCAACCAAAGCTAGGATTGAGAAAAAGGGCCATCACAAGCTCGGCCAGGGTGGCTACTTGAAATTAGCTGCAAGAATTGTAATTAAGTAGCTAAACATCTTATAATTAATTGTATCGCCTTCCAACGTTTTTGTAATCCTATCATATATGATTAAAAATACACAATCATATGTAATGTAGGGTGATGACTTCGGAACAGAAACTACAGAGGAAGATAAAAATATCGCTTTCCGTTTTGGCTATCAAGTTGTAGTTGAACGTCGCAGAAGCTTGGGGCAGGTCCCAAGATCTAGAATGCCTGATAAGGTAAAACATTAACCTTTCAATATTTTGTTTTCGTCCATAAATTTAATGTCTAACAACTTTGTTTAAATCAGGGGAGCAGCACTACCGACGAGGCAAATAACCCAGTTTTAGAGCCAGATGTAGATGATCCTCTCGTGCAACCTGATCATTGTAGTGGGGACCAGGCCGACAATGCTGCTATCAGTGAGGGCCGTGACGGTAATTAATTTTCACTTATAATTTTTTCTAATTATACCTTGATGGTTGTCCTTATAACGTTTTTTTTTTAAATGACAGAGAATGTTTCCCTTGAGAATCTTACCACCAGAGAGGAAGACAGGGCAACAGTCCCAACGGCGACAACTGGTGCACCAGGTAAATAATCTCATTGCAATTTTTTTTATTAATATTACCGAACTAGTTCAATGATATTTAAAAAATGACAATTAAAATTTAATATTATCTTTTTTGTAGGCGATGCCCCGTCACTGGATGAGACCAGACATCGTGACTACGCAACTAGGTCAGCGGCGACAACTGGTGCACCAGGTAAATAATCTCATTGCAATTTTTTTAATTAATATTACCGAACTAGTTCAATGATATTTAAAAACTGACAATTAAAATTTAATATTATTAGTTTTTGTAGGCGATGCCCCGTCACTGGATGAGACCAGACATCGTGACTACGCAACTAGGTCAGCGGCGACAACTGGTGCACCAGGTAAATAATCTCATTGTAATTTTTTTTATTAATATTACCAAACTAGTTCAATGATATTTAAAAACTGACAATTAAAATTTAATATTATCTGTTTTTGTAGGCGATGCCCCGTCACAGGATGAGACCAGACATCGTGACTACACAACTAAGTCAGCAGTGCGGGTTGAAAGGCACGAAACAGGAGCAGAGCACGATTATATTGATGATGTAATTAGGAGCTTTAGAAATAGGAAGAAGAAAAAGAAAATTTGATAATGTAAAATATTGTATTATTATAAGACAAACGTTACCATACTTGGAACGTTTTTTGCGTTATATAAAAAAACTCATTTATCATACTATTTTTATGTCAAGCATTAATTGCAATGTTTCCTTGCGTACTTTTTGTTCAATTGTTTTTTTATTAGTTATTGAATATTTTTTTTATGCTCATGAAAGTAAAAAATGAAATATAGATTGGGTATTGGGGAATTGAGAGTGATGTGAGGGTGCGGGGGGAGGGGCCATAAGAGCTTCCACCTTCACGTGGTTGGCCCTGTTTAGTAGAGAATAATTTATTGGAGCGATTTAATCTTGGAACAAACCTCCCTTGATCCAGCATAGCAACAAAAAAAGTCACTGTTGACTTAGTTGCTACTCTTTCAGATCGTGGGAGGCTTGTTCCAAGTTCATGTGACTCCAATAAATTGTTCTTGAAATGAAGAGGAGCTTATTCAGGTATGTTTTGAAATTTTCAACATATGTTCTAACATTATCATAAGAATGCATCTTAGAGTAAAAAATACTACATCAAATACTTGTATTTATTGTATAGATAATGATGGATTTTGATTGACTTGGCAGTGCAGGTACAAATCCTCTTGCATCATGAGCAATACAACTTGTCAACCAGGGTCATGTCGAGGATATTTTTGCTTGTGCGCTTGACCAGGTTCGTAATGTCACATTTTGTAAGTTCCTTTACAGTTCATAATTCAATATTAAGCTTGTTCATGATTATTATCTAGGTTTTTTTGTATGTGTTTTTTCATCTATTTGATTGTAAGCAACTCTGCATGTTTCCTGTTGTTCACTATGATTTCTCCCATTACCACTCCCAGGATGAATCCAAATTTATTGATACATAGGTTACTTTATTGTTACTATGATTTCTCCATTTACGATTTCATAGGTTACATCATGTAAAGTTGTCAATCTCAGGTTGGTGATGAGCTTTAGTTCTCCAGATTTGGGGCTTTTCTGATATTTTCTCCCTCGTGTCATTCCTGCATCACCTCATTGTTTGAGCATGCCAATTGTCTACCACTTGTACCAATTGGAACATGTCAATCTCTGAGTGGTGCCACATTTCACCTATTTTCAGTGAGAGTTTAGGGTTTCTCTAACATAGCTTAAGAAATCCGATTCAGTGCCTGCTTGAATATTGTCACATAATACTTATGGTTTGGATTGATGAACATGTTCTGAATGGTTGGTTGATTCATAAGAACCACCCATATAGTCATCTTGAGATATTTCAGAAGGTTTCTTGGGTTTCCTTTTTCACCGTTTCTAGTGGGTGGGATGGTGTGGGGTGATCCATCAATACTGGTGCTCTTGTATTAGGGAATTTGTTTTTGGGTATATAAAGGAGCATTTGATGTAGATATACCATTGGATGCATTCATAGATGGGCATGAGAGGTCAAGAATTTAAGTTAAAAATATGCAACCTCTAGCATGGCAACCTGAAGGCCGCGAGAGACACTGGTTAAAGATTGTTTTGTGCTGGCCTTAATATAGTCGTGATTTCTTTCTATTATCTTAATGCAAATATATAGTCCGATCTCATTAAAATGAGGATTTTGGTTGTATTTCTCTTTGGTTGTTTCTCTCTTAATGCTCCAGAAGTTGCCAAAAGTTGCGATAGTTGTTTAGTTTGCCTGTTACAACTTAAAAGTGGTTTTTAGCAATGGGAGTCATGTTTTTTAAGGTTCATACTAATATGAAGATCTTGTAATTCTATATTCAACATAAGAGAAGATGGCCTCTTCTTTGGGCGGTATGACAACAATTGCCACATCTACCTCATTGGGTAACAATGGAAAGGGGAAGAAGTTGGGTGCAATGTTTGATAATTATGGCAGACAATTGTCTTCTCTTTCGGTTTTTTCACCCATTTCCTTTAATCGCTCAAGCAGAAGAGGGACTCTGAGATTACGCGACAGAGAGAAGGTAGTTAATACAAGAGCTATGGAAAAGGAGTTGTACTTCAACAAGGATGGCTCGGTGACAAAAAAATTGCAGGTCAGAGAAAAAATTATGTTTAAAGGAAGGTCACCTGCACGTGAAACTTCACTGTGGTGGATCTTTCCTTGTCCACTTATATTCGATTTTAATGTGTTATTTTAATTTTTCATGGAGGTTTGTTTTGGCATATGGTCTGGCATTCAATTGCACACTTACTAAAAGCATTGTCAATTTGTCTTGCAGGCGGTGTGAACAAACTTGCTGATCTTGTTGGAGTCACCCTTGGGGTGAAGGGAAAAATGTTGTCTTAGAGAGCAAGCATGGTTCTCCGAAAATAGTTAATGATGGTGTGATAGTAGCTAAGGAGGTAATTTGTAGATGTGTGCTCTGGTTTTCTTTTTAACGTTGTATTAGTTCCCCCTCTTAAATGTCTTAGATTTGGTAGGCATAATTTGAAAACTCAAAGGTGAAAGGAAACATATTTGTTACCCGGTGGTCTACTTGGCCTATGGACTAGCCACATTAGAGTAATGCATAAAGCTTTTCACAACAATAAAAGGAAAGGGTTATGGCTGAGTCAAATTTTATTGTTATTGACGGTGTAATGAAATGTATCTCAATGCTATGGTTTTGGCCTTTTTATTGGTTGAATTAGAGGACCCAGTTGAAAATATTGGGGCCAAGTTGGTAAGGCAAGCTGCGGCAAAGACAAATGATTTAGCTGGGAATGGAACCACAACATCTGTTGTTCTTTCACATGATGGTATATTGAAAAATTCCAGAACAATGAATGGAGAATAAATCTCCCTTCCTCTAACACAGAGAAAATAAAAATTTCTTTGACAGGAGACAGAGTTTCAATACTTTGAAAACAAACTTCTATTCCCTTCAATAACTCAAAAAAAAACTATTACACTACTTCCTCACTGAGAGAAATTACAAAATTATGACTGCTACAAAACGCAGTGCATAAAACCAACTCATTGTCTGCTCAAAACAAACATACTCTATCTCTAAAACACTCTGCTGTGTTTTTCCCTTTCGCACTGCTGTGCATACACACTTAAAAAGTTACACTCAGTCTTTCACTTTTTACACACTGCTGTGTAATAAAAAATTTACGTACTTTCTATAAAAAAAACTACCAAGCTTTTTCGACCTTTTTATTTTTATATGCTGTAACATATAAAACATATTATAATAAACCCTCTTTTAAAAAAAATAAAATTAAAAATAAATTCTATGGCCCACCTTTCATTTCGCATATGATATATATATAACATATGTTTAAAACATATGTATATATTAAACTATCAAAACATTAAAGAACCCTTTCTGTCGGACTTCAAAAGTCTGAATAGATTGAATTTCAAATTAAATTCGTGTTCCAAAATGGGATGCTGACGTCTGCCTAATTTTAACTCAAATTCTCAATCCAATGTGCCCTATAAAAAATTCGGGTCCAGTTTTCAGGTTTTCAGATTCCCTTCAATTTCATGGGATCCAATATTAATGCTCCACATGTCCTCCTTTTGAATTTACAAAACTTTCGGGTAAATTTTTGTTTGTTTAATTTCTGGTTGGTGAATTGTGTTAATGCTGGTTGTTGTGTTTAAATACAATCTTGTACAGAAATATGGCTGCGGCCGTCTACAAAAAAAACTTGCAGGAATTTTAAATGTTGAATTAAATTTCTGGATGGCATGCAAGGAACCTCCAAAAAAAAATGTTGCTGCTGCATCCGTCCTTCTGTTGCAGCAGTTGAAGTTAAAATTCAACAGCACAAGGTTTAATAACTGAGGGTGTAAAGGTAACTTTTTGTCGATAGTACTGGATTAAGATCATCTATTCATTTTTGTAGGTTCTTATGGTGTTTGGTTTTTTAGTTTTGGGTTGGGCTTATTGAGTCTAAGATAGTTTTTGAGTGAAAAAATTGCTATCAGGTATTAAATCTGTCAGCATTTTCCCTTGGTGTACCCCATTCTTTTCCTCCAACCTGAGTCTTAATTGACTTCTTCTTTCTTCGGGTTTATTTATCAAATTCGTAGAATTTGATAAATAAATACTATCCACAATGGTTGGACTTTAATTTATATTCCCGACTTTATATTATCTTCAATCCTTATAACCAATGTTTAACTTTCAACACTTTGTATTTATACTCCACGTTTCTTTTTAAATAAATAACTTGTAATGAACTTTCGGCTCTATATTTCACCACCCAGCCTTACAACAATCACGCTCCAGACTTATGCTAATTATCCGCCAATCGTTTAATTAAACAATTTCATTATACTATGGCCCCACCTATATATATCAATAACCAATCAAACACTCGTATCGTACCTGGCTATCCTCCGCACACCTTAGTTAACCTCCGGGCAAGTTCAATGTGCGACCACCGTCCGATGGCCCTTCTCCAAATCAACGACTCTTGGTAATTTCGCTCGGCTTCCAACGTCGGGCTTTAACGTGCGATGGCATGGGTTAAACGGTGGTTTTTCGGGGGTCACTTCGCCACGTGTCGTATTCCCTATGGAATCGCTCGCGAATAGGAAATACTGCCTACTCCGAAAAAGCGGTGCGATATTGGCAACCCGCTTTTTTGATTTCGCTCGTGGTTTTGGTAGAGGGCTTGACCACAGGTGCAAGTCTGGTTCCGCTATCCTTTTGTTTGTTAACTCATGTCCAATCCTCGAGTCAGGTTCTGAAAGCACAACAATTTTGTCTATTTATTAAGCAGGATTTTTATATTTGAACAGTTTTCACGACCCCGGTTCTCTACACAGACCTCGCCTTGGATATTTTTACATAAAAATGATTGTTCTCAATAATTATTTATATAACTTTTCCACATGTTTAGTGTGGTATTCCCATGATTTATTATAAATATGTGTATTATCAAAGAAAACCAACAAAAATTTTATTAGATGGGATCAAACAAAATTGTTCTTAAGTCGAGCCCGCCGGACTTCAAACGACGATAAACCCTAATTCAAACCAAATTCGCGTTCCAAAATAGCCTGCTGACATCGTCCAATTTTGTGACACGAATTTCTTATCAAATTCGCACTAATATTTTACGGGTCCGGATTTCCACTACGCGAGCGGCCCAAACAAAGATCCGCTCCAATCAATTTTTGCCATGTGTCCTCAATAAAAACTTGCCCTGCTCCTGGCTTTGGGTGCATTCGATGGCGTTTAAGGTGATGGGACATGGATATGGCGATTTCATATCAATCGCATTAACATTTAATGCTGTTCAATTAAGTTTTCACATCAAATCCGCATTAATTAATTTTTAACACTGTTCAAGATCGGACCTCCACTCCTCTTAGCGATTCCGCACGCTCCAATTTGATCCGGCCTTTAGCTCTCATTATTAATGATCAGAGATTAATTATGACGGGCGTCCTTTGATTGCATTGCAGACGGGTCGACAAAATGGATTTTAGCCATGGTTTTTCAGACAAGCCGGTTGCTGGATTACACTGCCTGCTAACTGTGACGATAAGGAGAAGTGGCCAGCTGAACTTCTGCCTAGACCTTGCTGCATATTTGCATTTCTCTCGTTTTTGTCTCTGTCTGTCTTCCTCTGTTAATTGGAATTCTGCTTCTTCGTCTCCTCTTGTGCCCACTGCGCCTGATATTGCACCAATGCCTCGCGTGCGTCATAGGATGCGTTGTCGCAGGGGGAGCACTAGAGGTCAACCCCGGCGCGCTCCCTCCAGCCCCTCAATAGAGTCGACTTCCGGCCAGTCCAGTGATTATTACTTAGGTCGATATCCAAATACTAGGAGTGGGCGGGGTCGGCTTATAGGATCTGGCCACCGTATGGATTCCCCTGCTCCTGGCTTCCCCACCGCTAGTTCACCTTCTCCCACGACGCGCACTGCGCAATTTTCCTTTAATTTCTCTCTCAACCGCCTGCGAATCACGGCTTTAGTCACTGTGGTCTTCCGCGAGGAGGCCCAAACGGAGGAAGAATGCACCCGTCCGGCGGGTCTGAGCTCGGAAAAAGCCGGCCAACATTCGGGCCTTCAGGAGGGGAGTTGTGGCATGCATGTGGAGGTAGCACCTAGCGATCCTGGACCTTCCGAAGGATGGTGCCGAATCATGGAGGAACCACCGGAGGAGTAGTTTGGTTAATTTGTTTTTCTTGCTTAGCAGGCCCACTTAATTAGGCTGCTTTTAGATTATTTTACTGTGCTGGACCTTTGTAATATTTTTGAATTCTGTAAATTAAACGTTCAAGACTGGTTTCCCCGTATGAGGGCAGTCTTCTTAATTTTTTGATTTTTTGATGACAAATTTGCCATGAGTATGTCCAGGCAATGTTTTTGACTTCGGTGTAATTTTATTCGCAATGTTAATAGATTAACTTTACTTAGAATTCTCACATGATTAGCGTTTTTCTTGATCTGTTCAAGGATTTTGGGTACTTTAATTTGTATTTAGAACAATGGACGTCGGTACTGTATCTGTTGCTTTACTGTTCTACATACTACTATTTCACTTTCTTATAGATACCTCGGGCATATTTGAATGCTTTCTCAGATTGTCGATAATCTCCATGTGGACCGTTACTGGATTTTATATCATGTCCATGTATGTGACATGGGGTATTTTTCTATCATTGTCTGGGGTGGGACTTCCACTTTTCTGGATGGATATTTGGGTTCCAATCTTCAGATGTGAAAATGTAATGACTTCATGGACTGTTTTACTTCATATAATATATTCAAAACAACGTTTTTTCTCTTGTGAAAAAAAAATGATTATTGTTTATCACTCTGCCTTCAAAACTAGCGATGCTGGTCTATGTTGCTGGTTTATTGATATGGTCTGATGGTCTTTTTATATTTTGGACATATCACACTCCTCACATGATTAGCGTTTTTTCTGTTCAAGGATTTTGGGTACTTTAATTTGTATTTGGAACAATGGACGTCGGTACGTACTCTATCTGTTGCTTTACTATTCTACATACTGCTATTTCACTTTCTTATAGATGCCTTGGGCATATTTGGATGCTTTCTCAGATTGTCGATAATCTCCATATGGACCGTTACTGGGTTTTATATCAAGTCGTTGTATGTGACATGGGGTATTTTTCTATCATTGTCTAGGGTGGGACTTCCACTTTTCTGGATGGATATTTGGGTTCCAATCTTAAGATGTGAAAATGTAATGACTTCATGGACTATTTTACTTCATACAATATATTCAAAACATCATTTTTTCTCTTGTGAAAAAAAAAAACGATTAATGTTTAGCACTCTGCCTTCAAAAATAGCGATGCTGGTCTATGTTGCTGGTTTATTGATATGGTCTGATGGTCTTTTTATATTTTGGACATATCACACTCCTCACATGATTAACGTTTTTCTCTGTTGCAAGATTTTGGGTACTTTAATTTGTATTTGAAACAATGGACGTCGGTACTCTATCTGTTGCTTTACTATTCTACATACTACTATTTCACTTTCTTATAGATGCCTCGGGCATATTTGGATGCTTTCTCAGATTGTCGATAATCTCCATCTGGGCCTTTACTGGGTTTTATATCAAGTCCCTGTATGTGACATGGGGTATTTTTCTATCACTGTCTGGGGTGGGACTTCCACTTTTCTAGATGGATATTTGGGTTCCAATCTTCAGATGTGCAAATGTAATGATTTCATGGACAGTTTTACTTCATATAATATATTCAAAACAACGTTTTTTCTCTTGTGAAAAAAAAAACGTTTATCACTCTGCCTTCAAAACTAGTGATGCTGGTCTATGTTGCTGGTTTATTGATATGGTCTAATGGTCTTTTTATATTTCGGACATATCACACTCCTCACATGATTAGCGTTTTTTTCTGTTGCAGGATTTTGGGTACTTTAATTTGTATTTGGAACAATGAACGTCGGTACTCTATCTGTTTCTTTACTATTCTACATACTGCTATTTCACTTTCTTATAGATGCCTCAGGCATATTTGGATGCTTTCTCAGATTGTCAATAATCTCCATGTGGACCGTTACCGAGTTTTATATCAAGTCCCTGTATGTGACATGGGGTATTTTTCTATCATTGTCTAGGCTGGGACTTCCACTTTTCTGGATGGATATTTGGGTTCCAATCTTCAGATGTGAAAATGTAATAACTTCATGGACTGTTTTACTTCATATAATATATTCAAAACAACGTTTTTCTCTTGTGAAAAAAAAATGATTAATGTTTATCACTCTACCTTCAAAACTAGAGATGCTGGTCTATGTTGCTGGTTTATTGATATGGTCTGATGGTCTTTTTATATTTTGGACATATCACACTCCTCACATCATTAGCGTTTTTCTCTGTTCAAGGATTTTGGGTACTTTAATTTGTATTTGGAACAATGGACGTTAGTACTCTATCTGTTGTTTTAGTATTCTACATACTGCTATTTCACTTTCTTATAGATGCCTCGGGCATATTTGGATGCTTTCTCGGATTTGTCGATAATCTCCATGTGGACCATTACTGGGTTTTATATCAAGTTCCTGTATGTGACATGGGGTATTTTTCTATCACTGTCTGGGGTGGGACTTCCACTTTTCTGGATGGATATTTGGGTTCCAATCTTCAGATGTGAAAATTTAATGACTTCATGGACTGTTTTACTTCATACAATATATCCAAAATAGCGTTTTTTCTCTTGTGAAAAAAAAATGATTAATGTTTATCACTCTTCCTTCAAAACTAGCGATGCTGGTCTATGTTGCTGGTTTATTGATATGGTATGAATGTCTTTTTATATTTTGTACATATCACACTCCTCACATGATTAGCGTTTTTCTTTGTTGCAGGGTTTTGGGTACTTTAATTTGTATTTGGAACAATGGACATCGGTACTCTATCTGTTTCTTTACTATTCTACATACTGCTATTTCACTTTCTTATAGATGCCTCGGGCATATTTGGATGCTTTCTCAGATTTGTAGATAATCTCCATGTGGACCGTTACTGGGTTTTATATCATGTCCCTCTATGTGACATGGGGTATTTTTCTATCATTGTCTAGGGTGGGACTTCCACTTTTCTGGATGGATATTTGGGTTCCAATCTTCAGATGTGAAAATGTAATGACTTCATGGATTGTTTTACTTCATATAATATATTCAAAACAACGTTTCTTGTCTTTTAAAGTTTCAATTTTTTTTTTTAAATTGAACCCTCCGTCGGTCTACCGACGCCTTGTAGACGTCGGAACTGCGACAACCTAGAAACGTCGGAAGAGAGATAGTATGAAAACGTCGAACCACATTTCGTCAGAATTGCGACAGATTACGAACGTCGGAAGAGCGACGTTCCAAACGTCGGACCACATATCGTTGGCATTGTGACATCTTACAGATGTCAGAAGAGCGACGTCCAAAACGTCGAACCACGTTGGGTCGGAATTGTGATGGTTTACAAGCGTCGAAAGAGCGACGTTCCAAACGTCGAACCACATTTCATCGGAAGTGCGACAGTTTACAAATTTCGGAGGCATGACGGTTTGTGAGACGTCGGAAGAGTGACGCTTGTTCGGAAGCGACAGAAGAAGTGTCGATAGTGCGACACTTTTTACGTGCGTCGGAACTGCGACAGCATGACAAACCACGGTTTTTCCACCCTCGAACTGTCGCTCTTGTGACGACTATGTGTCGGAATAGCGACGAATTGGCCGTGGGAATTTCCGCCAAATTTTCTAGTGAGAATATACTCTTAGTATATATTGGATGGAGGGAGATTTTATGATAAATTGTTGTTAATTACAGTGTCAATTTTGTAAAACTATAATCTACAGTAAGGACTGAGTGGGTTTTTTCTTTTGTAATTTTTGTTTTGAATTGAAAAATAAAAAAATTATAAAAGCTAAAATTATGTAATGTAAATCTTTCTTTAAAATTTCAGAATAAAAAGTTGAGTAAGTTTGACTCGTATAATATGAAAATTGTTTACGATTATAAAGTAAAAAACATGTAAGATTTTTTTAGCTACAATTAGTTAATTAAAGATATGTATGCAATTTTCTTGAAGGGAATAAATTTGATATTCATTCACAAAAAAAAACTTAAAGAGTATGTATGTAGTTACAAAATGCTATGTTGTTAGAAACTAGTATTGTTATGTAATTAGTTATGTAATTAAAGATTATTTTAGTGTTATTTAAGAAATGACAATTATGAACATTCATCATTATTGGTCAAGATAAATAATGTTAAAAATTTTCATTATTAATTTAATTTTCTATATATTAAGAAATACCACTCATGAATAATAAAACAATTGTAACATAAATAACATATAATAAAAAAAAACCATGTCTTTTTTGAATAATAAAATAGTTGTAACAAAAATAATATAGAAAAATAAAAAAAACTATGCATATTTGGATGTATGAAAATCTAAATACATTTTAATAAGTAAAATTTTAAAAGAATAATGGTTATAAACTTTTAAAAATAGTTTGATTAAATAATTAGTTTAGATCTATATTATTTATCAAAGGGATCAATTCTCTTTTTTCTTTAAAAACTCCTCAGGGCTTTCTCAACTAACTCTATTGTTAATTACATAGTGTCAATTTTGTAAAACTATAATCTATAGTAAGGACTGAGTGGGTTTTTTCTTTTGTAATTATTGTTTGAAATTAATAAATAAAAAAATTATAAAAGCTAAAATTATGTAGTGAAAAACTTTGTTTAAAATTTCAGAATAAAAAGTTGAGTAAGTTTGATATCCTATAATATAAAAATTGTTTACTATTATAAAGTAAAAAACATGTAAGATTTTTTTTAGCTACAATTAGTTAATTAAAGATATGTATATAGTTTTCTTGAAGGGAATAAATTTGATATTCATTAACAAAAAAAACCTTAAAGAGTATGTATGTAGTTACAAAATGTTATGTAGTTAGAAACTATTATTGTTATGTCATTAGTTATGTAATTAAAGATTATTTTAGTGTTATTTAAGAAGTAAGAATTATGAACATTCATCATTATTGCTCAAGATAAATCACTTTAAAAATTTTCATTATTAATTTAATTTTCTATATATTAAGAAATACCACTCATGAATAAGAAAACAATTGCAACATAAATAATATATAATAAAAAAAAACATGTATTTTTTGAATAATAAAATAGTTGTAACAAAAATAATATAGAAAAATAAAAAAAACTATGTATATTTGGATGTATGAAAATTTAAATACATTTTAATAAGTAAAATCTTAAAAGAATAATGATTATAAACTTTTAAAAATAGTTTGATTAAATAATTAGTTTAGATCTATATTATTTATCAAAGTGATCAATTTTCCTTTTACTTTAAAAGAGGTTTGCATATCAAGACATATGATCCCTCTTGGATCTTGGTAGATTCAAAGTTAATATTGATCTAGGCCATCTTAATTTCCCTCTTTAAATAAACTACATTCCACATGAATACCATGGGCCAATACCATGGGTTGTTTTTATAGTTTATTATTATTTTATTTTATTTTATTATTTTTATTTTTTATTGTATTTTGACCTAGTTAAAATGTTCATTACATGATGTCAATATTTTTATTTAATTTATAAACACTTAAAAATAGTTTGATTAAATAATTAGTTTATTTAGTGAAGGGATCAATTCTCTTTTTACTTTAAAAAAGGTTTTCATATCAAAACATATGATCCCTCTTGGCTCTTGGTAGGATCCAAAGTTAAGATTGATCTAGGTCATATTAATTTCCTCTTTAAATAAACTACACTCCACATGAATACCATGGGTCAATATCATGGGTTGTTTTTATATTTTATTATTATTATTATTTTATTATTTTGTTTTTATTTTTATTTTTTATTGAGCTAATGTGATGTTTTGTTTTTTCACAATGATTCAAAAATTAGCTATTATACCACAATATTGAATTTCTCATTGTCTGTTTTGACCCAGTTAAAATGTGATCTCCCCAGCATGGGTGGGGGTTTCAAAAATTGTTAGAAATTGTTGTATAAGATGGAAAATTTGGATCGTTTGTAGACAATATGGATGTCATAAGAGATATATATTTTGAATTTTTTAGTCTCTCTGGCCATCATGCATCTAATATGATCCATTTCAACTAAGAACGTCAATAAATCACTATGTGAATGATAACTTCTGAGATTTCTAGCCAACTTAATCTATTGCTAATTACATAGTGTCAATTTTGTAAAACTATAATTTACAGTAAGGACTGAGTGGGTTTTTTCTTTTCTAAGTTTTGTTTGGAATTGAAAAATAAAAAAAATTATAAAAGCTAAAATTATGTAGTGAAAAAATTTGTTTAAAATTTCAGAATAAAAGGTTGAGTAAGTTTGACATCATATAATATGAAAATTTTTTATTATTATAAAGTTAAAAACATGTAAGATTTTTTAGCTAAAATAAATTTGATAGTCATTAACAAAAAAAATCCTAAAGAGTATGTATGTAGTTACAAACAGTTATGTACTTAGAAACTATTACAATTAAGTAATTAAAGGTAATTTTAGTGTTATTTAAGAAATGAGAATTATGAGCATTCATCATTATTGCTCAAGATAAACCATGTCCTATGAAATAATTTGGAAATTTAAAAAAGATTACATATTTTAAAAAAAATCATTATTAATTTAGTTTTATATATATTAAAAAATACTACTCATGAATAATAAAATAGTTGTAACATAAATAATATATAATAAAAAAAAACCATGTATTTTTGGAATAATAAAATAGTTGTAACAAAAATAATATAGAAAAATAAAAAATATATATTTGGATGTATGAAAATTTAAATACATTTTAATAAGTAAAATTTTAAAAGAATAATGGTTATAAACATTTAAAAATAATTGGATTAAATAATTAGTTTAGATCTATATTATTTATCAAAGGGATCAATTATCTTTTTAGTTTAAAAGAGTTTTGCATATCAAGACATATGATCCCTCTTGGCTCTTGGTAGATCCAAAGTTAAAATAGATCTAGGCCATCTTAATTTCCCTCTTTAAATAAACTACATTCCACATGAATACCATGGGTCAATACCATGCGTTGTTTTTATAGTTTATTAATATTTTATTTTATTATTGTATTTTGACCTAGTTAAAATGTTAATTACCATTATGTCAGTGTTTTTTATTTAATTTATAAACATTTAAAAATAGTTTGATTAAATAATTAGTTTATTTCTCAAAGGGATCAAATCTCTTTTTACTTTAAAAGAGGTTTGCATATCAAGACATATGATCCCTCTTGGCTCTTGGTAGATCCAAAGTTAAGATTGATCTATGCCATCTTAATTTCCCTCTGTAAATAAACTATGTTCCACATGAATACCAGGGTCAATACCATGGGTTGTTTTTATAGTTTATTAATATTTTATTTTACTATTTTTATTTTATTATTTTATTTTTATTTTTATTTTTTATTGAGCTAATGTGATTTTTTTTATTCACATTGATTCAAAAATTAACTGTTATACCACAATATTGAATTTCTCGTTGTCTAATTTTTTTAATGAACACTTTAAAAAAACCCACAAGAACATTTCATTTTACACTGTGATCTCCCCAACATGGGTGGAGATTTCAAAAATTGGAGAGTAAATTGAGCGGTTATTGTTAGAAATTGTTGTATAAGATGGAAAATTTGGATGGTTTATAGACAATATGGATGTCATAAGAGATATTTATTTTGAATTTTTTAGTCTCTCTCGCCACCATCCATCTAATAAAATATACTCTTAGTGTATATTGGATGGACGGAAAATTTATGATAAAACTTGTACAAAAAAACCTCTTAGAGCTTTCTCAACTAACTCTATTGTTAATTACCTAATGTCAATTTTGTAAAACTATAATGTACAATAAAAACTAAGTGAGTTTTTTATTTTGTAATTTTTGTTTCGAATTGAAAAATAAAAAAATTTATATGAAAAACTTTCTTCAAAATTTCACCATAAAAAGTTTAGTAAGTTTAACAATTATTTACGATTATAGAATAAAAAACATGTAAGATTTTTTACCTACAACTAGATAATTAATATATATATATATATAGGTTTTTTTTGAAAGAAATAATTTTGATAATCATTAACCAAAAAAAATCCTCAATAACTACAGAATTTTTAGATTAATGCGATCTAATAGTCGCAACACCCGCTTGCGAAAACAAACACTCAAATCTCTGTAGGCAATCGTTGTAAATTGTGGATTAAGAGAACGCGAGCATGTTTTTCCTTTACATGAAAGATATCTATAATCTTATGTAGAACCTCTCTCTGTGCTAGCAATAAAGAATCTTGTGTGATGAACTGGATGGTCTGTGCAGAGACATGCATGGAGGAAGAAGGCTCATCGCGGCTCATCAAATCCTCCTCCTAAACCTCGCTTATCAACAAATCCTTTACGATTCCGTGGCAAACCTTTTCATATTCTGTGGTTGCTATCATGCAAGAAGAAGCAAAACCTTAATATGAGCAGTGGGCAATGAGAAGGGAATGCTACCCTAGATCCCACAATGATGTACAATATTTCTTACCAATATCACATTCTATAGTATTGTCGGTATGTTTTTTCTTATTGATTTCAAATTATGCAGTACCATTGATGTCAAGCTCATGGGAAGCCAAACGAATATTGCATTTGTAATAATCGTTATTTAATTTTTTTCTTTCTGAAATTTTTCTTTCTTCCCTAAAAGTAAGGGAAGGAAAATCCCATTTATAAATTTGACATTTTACAACTTGTAAAACATCGAATTTATACGCTTGTGGAACTTCAAATTCAAGAAAGTTGATTTCTTTGCATTCACATTCTTCTCCACGTAAATGTAAATGGCATAGGATTTATACGGCCACAACCTTACCTTGCAAGAAGATGGGACCTCTTCTTTCTTCTAAGGGCAGAAATAAAATCGTTTCTTTAAGGAACAATTACTACAAATGAAAATATTTGCTTGAAGAAACATGTAACCATGAAGAGCTCAAGTGGAAATTGCATCCTTTACAATGAACCTCCTGTCCTCTGTCCTAGGGTGTTGAATCAATCCAGCACAATTCTGTATTAGGGTGTTGAATCACTCCATAAGCTAGCAAACACAATCTTATATTAGGGTGTTGAATCACTCCAGAAGGCAGAAAACACAATTAGGGTGTTGAATCACTCAGAAGCTAGAAAACACAATTAGGGTGTTGAATCACTCCAGAAGCTAGCAAACACAATTTCGTTGAGTTGAAAGAAAAACATGGTTCTATCTCATTTATGTTTAGATTAGCATTATTTATTTTAAATGTATTAAACTATCGAGATTTTGGATGAAGTGTATGTTTAGTTTTTTTTTTTTTTTTATTAAATGGATTTTTTCACTGTTACCTATAATTTAATTCCTTAGTAGAATCAGATATAAAATTAAATTATTAATAATAATTTATTTAATCAATAAAATAATGTTCTTAATGAGCAAATATTCTAAATTTTTATAAAAGGGAAAGTTAATCAATGTATTAATAATCCATGAAAAATAGATTGAAAATGTAAACAAACTTTGACAATGATAGTCATAGGGTTGATTCAAACAGATGGGAGCTAAAATTGTCTTTAAAATTTAGCTACATTTAACATCTCTGTGCTTCTATCAACCATACTTAATAATGTATTTGTGTTGGTCATTAAGATATACCATTGGTTAAGATACACCATTGGTTAAAACAAATTATAAACTGGATGTTCTCTGGATTAAAGTTACAAACCCTTTAATATAATTAGTTTGCAAAATTTAGTTATATTTAACACCTCTGTGCTTCTATCAACCATAGTTAATAATGTGTTTGTGTTGGTCATTAAGATATACCATTGGTTAGAACAAATTATAAAATGGATGCTCTTGAGATTAAATTTACAAACCCTTTAATACGCCAGCTGAAAGATATATCATGAATTAATGTGTCTTGTCTTATCCATCATGTATCTCATAGTTTTTGAACACCCTTGGAGTTATATGCAACAATTGGATGTGTTCATGCAACACATCATTTTGACTACCCTCATACATTTTTACAACATGCATCACTGAGGAAAGTCGGATCGAAAATCAGTTGATCATCTTTAAAGTCTTTTAACTATTCCCTCTACCTACTATTGTTCATCTTCAAAATGGTTATTTTCAATTCTTTTTCTCTTGGTGTCAATATTTCTCAGAGCATTCTTTTTATGTTGGTGTCAATATAACCTTACTTTCATTTAGTGTATTTTCGTACTCTCATCCATTCTCATTTAATATGCCTGGAATTGTTAGAGAAGAAAATTTTAGATTTAAAAAGCAAGGAATCTGACTATAGGTGGCTAACAAATGCACTCCACAGGCTATTTAGATCAAGGCCTGTCCTCCCTTATTCATATGATTTTGCATTTCATATGTTTGGAGATGAGATATTGTGCAATATATGTTGACACCAACAAAAAAGGAAGTCAAACAAAATATTTTTGAACGTCATCAATAGTAGTTGGAACTAATGGTAGAGACTTTCAAAGGTTATTGAGGGGATTTTTGATCACCGGAGTCTTACAGAAAACCAAAGGAAAGATATTTATCTCAGTGAGCTCACTAATACAAGTTGTGGAAAAATGCATGAATACATTCCAAAATATTTGGTAAGCAATATCGGTGCAACATTAAAATCTATGGCTTTCTCCACATCACTTTTGGTGAAGCCCAACTCGGTGAAATAGTTTTCAATCGGAGTGCACCAAGCACGAGAAGTTTGCTTCATCCCATACAGTGCTCTCTTGAGTCGGCACACATGTGATTCACTATCGAAGATCTCGAAATCCTCTAGATGATCTATGTACACTTCTTCCTCAATAACTCCATTGAGGAATGCAGTTTTCAGATCCATCTGATGAATGCACCACCCCATCTGCGCTGAGAGTGCAAGGATAGATCTAATGGAAGAATAATTACATCGGTGCAAAGCGTCTCATGAATAGTCATTCCCTCAATTGATAATCCCTGCCACACCGTCTCTTGTACTTCTCCAGAATCCCATCAGCAGCTTGCTTTGCCTTGTAATTCCATCTAGATCCAACCACTAATTTGTCAATTGATCTTGGGACTACCTTCCATGCACTGTTCTTGATGATGGAATCATACTCCTCTACCATAGCATCAACCCGAGTTGTTTTCTACACTGCTTCCTGAAAGGAAGATGGTTCTGTCACAATACACTTTCTCATAAGAGCCATGTATCCAGTAAACCTATCAGGAGACTGTCTCCGTCTGCACAGTGAAGTAGGGGCTCCTACATTCTTTGTTGCATCAAGTCTCAATCTATCTGCTTCCGTGGTGCGCCTTCTGCCATTTTTGGTGGATGGCTCAGCATGAGTGTTTCCTACCACTCCATGATCCTCTACATGTGGCTGCTCCACATCTTGAGGCTCATCCTTGGGAACAAAGAGTTTCTCCTCTAAATGCAAATCTAGCTCCCTCTCAAGGGACAATCACATGGATTTATCTTCATCAAATTTTATATCCCATCACACAATAATCATTCTGTTGTTTGGAAAATACACTCGATAGTTGTGGAGAGTTTCAGTTTACCTCGCAAATATCCCAATCTCAGTTGTTGGTTCCAACTTCTTCCTAGCGTCTTTGGACACATGCACATAAACAGATGAGCCAAAAATCTTAAAAAGTGAAGCATCAGGTTTCTTACCAATAAAATCCTCTTCTGGTGTACTCGCGCCAATTATTCTATGAGGACAACAATTTTTCACATATACCATTTTGTTGCATGCCTTCACCCACAGATGCAACGGTAGGCCCACCCATAATTGTTCAGTTATTTCTCTCATCAACCCCATTCTGTTGTGGGTTATGAGGTGCTATCAGTTCTATTTGAATTCCTTATTTGCTATAGAATTTATTGAATTTGTTAGAGATTTACTCACCACCATTGTCGCTCGTAAGAGCCTTCACTTGCTTCCACGTGTCTTTCTCGATCGGTGCTTTAAACTCAAGAAACTTTGAGAATTTAACTAAGGGTTCAACAATTGGTATCAGAGCCAAGTTCCTTAGTACCAGTCTAACATCTGAAAGGAGATCCTAGGTTCCCAAGATGGCTAGTAAAGAAGGATGCTCAACCAATAAAGCCCCTTTCTTCAGTGGTGAGAATTATGCTTTCTGGAAAATCAGAATGAGGACATACATAATGTCTCTAGGAATAGAAGTCTGGGCTGCAGTGAAATTAGGATATGCCCCAAAGGCAACTGACACAGAGAAAGAAACAAAACAATATTTTGTGGCTAACACAAAAGCCATGAATGCCATCTTGAATGGATTATGTGAAGCAAAGTTTATTAAAGTAATGCACAAAGACTCTGCCAAAGAAATATGGGATACTCTTGAGAACATACACGAGGGAGACAAGAAAGTAAAGACTGCCAAACTTCAAGTCTATAGAGCCCAGTTTGAGAACTTAAAAATGAATGATGATGAAGACATTGCCAGTTTCTTCCTAAAAGCTGTAGAAATTATTAACAATATGAAAGCTCTTGGAGAAAAAATGCCAGAAAGTATAATTGTGCAAAAGATTCTAAGATCTCTTCCATCCAGGTTTAATCCAAAGGTGTCTGCAATAGAAGAAACAACTGATTGGGAGACCTTGACCATGAACCAGCTACTTGGAAATCTAATAGCATATGAAATGAGGCTCCCACAGAAGAAGCCAAGTACGAGGGAAGTAGCCTTTAAAACAAAAAATAATAAAGAAGAAGAGGGAGATATATGCTCTTGCTCAGATGAAGAAGAGGAAAATTTTGTCAAGAAATTGGATAGAGGCTCAGGTAAATACAAAGGTAAACTCCCCTTCAAATTCTTTAACTGTGGAAGAGTGGGACACTATGCTGCCAAGTGTCCTCACAAGAAAGTAAGGAATCAGGCTCAAGAGTCAGAGAAAAATAAATCAAAGAACTGGCAGAAAGGAAAGAAGTTCAGCAGAAAATCCATCTATGCTCAACAAGACAACAGTACATCTGAAGATTCAGATGAATCCTCAAGTGAAGAAGGAACCTCTGAATTCTTATTGATGGCCATAGAAGAACTTGAAGGTCTCTTGCTAGAAGATGAAGAAGAAGAAGGTGAAGTAGACCTTGAGGGGGAGCTAAGAAGTGCTCTAGAAGATATTGATAGACTCAAACTGAAATTTAGAAAACAAAAGGACATTCTCCTCAAGTATGTACGAGAAGAACAGAATTTAGAAGTCCTTAAGTAGCTAAAGATAGAGCTTGAAGAAGCCAAGAAGATAAAGTATGTGTTAGTTAAGCAGAGCAAAGAAAAAAACTCAAGAACAAGAAAAGTTGGAAGAAGAAGTAGTATGTCTCAGGAAGAAATTAGAAAATGCTCAAAGGAAAGTGGTTATAAACTCTTCTCAAACAACAATCTCTAGTAAGTTGAATGAAATTCTAGTTGCTCAAAGATCCCCTATGATAAAGACTGGAATAGGCTATGAAGGAGAATCAAGTAAAGGAAAAGAAAAGGTTGACAGAGAAATTAGTTTTGTAAAAGCAAAGAAGAATGATGAAGCAGCTCAAACAATTCCTACAAAAGAAGAAATCTGCAATAAGGAAGACAAATATCAGAAGAAACCATTAGTAGCAAAGAATGTAATAAATACTAAGACCCCTTAATATGTAAAATTTGGAAACCATCAGAGAAGATTCTTCCCTCCAATAAATAATGCCACATGTTATGTCTGCCACAAGCTGGGACACATTGCTGCATATTTTCATGCAAGGAGGAGTAATTCAAACCAGCAAAAGATGTAAACATTGAAGAGACTACCCCAAGCAACCAAATGGAAGATACAACGTTACATCAGGTATACAAATAGTTTCTGTGGTTACTGTTTTTATTGTAAGGAATTTGGCCATAAAATCATTGAGTGTAGAAATTATGGACAAAGATTGATGTTAAACCCCTCAAGAAGTTTTATGAATCAAAAAAATTTTGGTCATACTCATAATTCTACAAAAACTATGATCAAATGTTGTGTATGCAATCAAGTTGGACATATACCTTCTAAATGTCCTCTAATAAGATATAGTTCATCACCTCACAAAAGATACCAAACAATAGGATGCCTCCAGTGGATAAAGAAGGTGAATAAATGTGACTTGGCTCTAACTGCTCAAGACCTGAAAAGCCAGTGGTATTTGGATAGTGGTTGCTCAAAACACATGACTGGAGACAGAAGCAATTTTATAACTCATGATGAAAATAAATATGGCAATGTCACTTTTGGCAATGACAAATTAGGTAAGATCAAGGAAAAAGGCTCAGTCAGCATAGACAATGGCAGAGGAAAGGCCCAAGATGTACTTTTTGTAGACGGGATGAAATCAAATTTACTGAATGTCAGTCAGATGTGTGACAAAGGTTGCGAAGTTCTATTTAGAGCACAAGACTGTGAAGTCAGATCAAGCACCACCGGTAAGACTCTACTCAAAGGTGTTCGAACAGAGAGCAATGTTTACATTATGAAAGAGGAAGATGAAGCATGCCATCTTAGCAAACTTGAGAGCTGCAAGGTAAGAGAGACACATCTACCGATCATATCATCGATCGAGTAAAGAAAGGGCCGAGACATACAAATAAAGAGGCCTTCTACTACCAGTAAAATCTTGTCAATTAAAATGCACCTACATCCTTTAAGGCCAAAGAGGAGTTATCGACAAGAAGACCACTCCAGCTTGTGCACATGGATCTGTGTGGACCTGCAAGAACTAAGACACCAAGTGGAGAATCATACTTCATGCTGATAATAGATGATTTCTCCAGAATGACATGGGTTTCTTTTCTCAAGAATAAATCTAAGCTTCCGACAAATTCAAATATTTTAAGGCATTAGGCCGAAATGAAGATGCAAGTCAAATGCATCAAACGTATATAGAGGTAATCTACAAATTATGAATTTGCTGATCATGGCGAACATGGCATAAAACAACAATTTACTGCGGTGGACACCAACAGTATTTGGTATAGACAAAACAGATATGTTCAACAAATTCCCAGAGCCATGATGCAAGAGAACAATATTCCTCAAACCTTCTGGGCAGAAGCAGTGCACATAGCAGTACATATCCTTAATAAAGCTCACTTAAAGCCAAGAAGTGACAAGACTCCCTACGAACCGTGGCATGGAAAGCCAGCTTCAATCAAACATTTCAAAATCTTTGGCAGCAAGTGTTACATAAAGAATAATGATGAAAATCTTGGAAAATTTGATGCAAGAGCATATGAAGGATTATTTCTAGGATATGCATCCAAAAGAAAAGGGTACAGGTGCTACAACAAGACTCTTCGGAAAATAGTAGAAAACATTGATGTGAGTTTTAATATAAATAAGTTATCAAATTTAAGTAATCTATTAATATTTAACCTTTTCTATTTCTTTATATAGTTAAACTATTTGAGAACTTACGAAAAAATTATCACATTCTCATACTAAAAATTATATAGGATAACCTACCAAAAAAGCATGGAAGTCTCATAACAATTCAAGTTAACTTACTCTCTTTTAAGCATTAAATGCTATAAATAATGGGTAAAGCTTTTTTAAGCTTTAATATGGGGTTCGAAACTGTTATGAAATTAAATTAAATAAAAATATCCTGTTTTCATGGGTATAAACGGTTTTCATTGACCAATAGGCCTTTGCCGTGTAAGTCAGCCCAAGGCCGGAAGAGCATCCATTATATCATGTTTATAAATATCGAGATCATGGCGGAGTGAATGAGGAGGAGGAGGATTTGATGAGCGGGCGGTGAAGAAAATGAAGTTACTTAAGGTGATCGATCTTGTAAAAGAATAACTTGCTCGCACACTCTTCATTCATTAACGCTGGGATTAGTTGATGCATTTGCAGAAAGAGGGAATGACTGTTTGTTTTCCCAAGCGCTTGTCACCATCTGCTTTGTCTGTGCAGAGGAATGTTTGAAGGCAGAGGACACAAGAGGACACTTTCTGCAATGTCTGGGCCAAGCACTTTCTTATTAAGATAAACGAGGGGCAAATCAAGCAGATTAAGTGCATGGATCCTCAATGTGACGAAGAAAGTTGGTGATTGCGAAGTGAACACTAGGGCACCACTTCACTTTCACTTTCTCTTTCTCTTTCTGGTTGTCGTCAATAGGAAGTGATCGATATTACAGGATCCTTATAATGTCTTCGTCACACATGATATTACAATGCACTTAATCCACTTGCTCTGTCCCTCGCTTATCTGAGCAAGAAAGTGACGCGTCCAGCAGACATTGCAGAAAGTGTGACCACTATCCATCATTGTGTTGTCCTCCTCTGCACACACACATCACATCACAGATGGTAACTACAGAATTTGTAGATTAATGCGGTCTAATGGTCGCAACACCCGCTTGCAAAAACAATCACTCAATTTCTCTTTTGGCATATGCATCCAGCAATCGTTAATGTAAATCGTGGATTAAGAGGATGCGAGCATGTTTTTCCTTTACATTTGCAAATATATCTATCATCTTACGTAGAACATTTCTCTGTGCTCGCAATAAAAAATCTTGTGTGAAGAAGAAGCAAAACATTAATATGAGCAGTGGGCAATGAGAAGGGAATGCTACCCTAGATCGCCACAACGATGTACAATATTTCTTACCAAAATCACATTCCATAGTATTGTCGGTACGTTTTTTGTTATTGATTTCAAGTTATGCAGTGCCATTAATGTCAAGCTCATGGGAGCCAAACCAATATTGCATTTGTAATAATGGTTATTTAATGATTTTCTTTCTGAAAATCCCATTCATAAATTTGACATTTTACAACTTGTAAAAAATCGAATTTACCAAATCAAGAAAGTTGATTTCTTTGCATTCACATTCTCCTCCACGTAAATGTAAATGACAGAGGATTTATACGGCCACAACCTTACCTTGCAAGAAGATGGGACCTCTTCTTGCTTCTAAGGGCAGAAATAAAATCGTTTCGTTAAGGAACAATTACTACAAATGAAATATTTGGTTGAAGAAACATGTAATCATGATCAGCTCAAGCGGAAATTGCATCCTTTAACATGAAACTTAAATCCTCTACTAGGTTATTCAATCACTTCAGCTTATCAATCCTATAATAGGGTGTTGAATAAACTTAAATCCTCTACGAGGGTATTCAATCACTTCAGCTCATCAATCCTATAATAGGGTGTTGAATCACTCCAGAAGCTAGAAAACACAATCTTATATTAGGATGTTGAATCACTCCAGAAGCTAGAAAACACATTTAGGGTGTTGAATCACTCAAGAAGTTAGCAAACACAATTTAGCTAGGGTGAAAGAAAAACATGGTTCTATCTCATTTATCTCATTTATATTTAGATTAGCATTATTTATTTTAAATGTATTAAACTACCCAAATTTTGGATGAAGTATATGTTTAACTTTCTTTTTTTATTAAATGGATTTTTTTGACTGTTACCATTAATTTAATTCATTAGTAGAATAATACATAAAATTAAATTATTATTAACAATTTATTTAATTAATAAAATAATGTTCTTAATGAGAAAATATTCTAAATTTTTATAAAAGGGAAAGTTAATCAATGTATTAATAATCCATGAAAACTAAATTGAAAATGTAAATAAACTTTGATAATGATAGTCATAGGGTTGATTCAAACAAATGGGAGCCAAAATTGTGTTTATAACTACCCATTAGATCATACTCAATAAATCTCTTTAACCCAAAGAATTCATAAATCTAAGGCAACACATATATCTAGACCATGAAGCTCTCACACTCAAAGAAATTCCAATGCTCTCATATTATTTACATTTTAAGAGAACGTAACAATCTACTCATAAATATAACACAATGGATACATAAATTTCACAATGATGACAATTTACACATAGATCTAGATCATCATTTTAGTTTGGGTTAGTTTTACAACATTAAAATCTATGGCTTTCTCCGCTTCACTTTTGGTGAAGCCCAACCCGGTGAAATAGTTGTATATTCGAGTGTACCAAGCACGAGAAGTTTGCTTCAGCCATACAGTGCTCTCTTGAGTCAGCACACATGTGATTCACTGTCAAAGATCTCGAAACCTTCTGGATGATCTATGTACACTTCTTCCTCAATAACTCCATTGAGGAACGCAGTTTTCACATCCATCTGATGAATGCACCACCCCATCTGCACTAAGAGTGCAAGGATAGATCTAATGGAACAGTACCTTGCGACTAGTGCAAAAGTCTCATCATAGTCGTTCCCCTCAATATGTGAGAATCCCCGAACCACAAATCTGGCCTTATACTTCTCCACACTCCCATCAGCAACTTGCTTTACGCTGTAGGTCCATCTAGATCCAACCACTAATTTTTCGACTGGTCTTGGGACTACCTTCCATGCACTATTCTTGATGATGGAGTTATACTACTCTACCATAGCATCAACCCAAGTTGTTTTCTGCACTTCTTCCTGAAAGGAAGATGGTTCTGTCACAATACACTTTCTCATAAGAGCCATGTATCCAGTAAACCTGTCAGGAGACTGTCTCCATCTGCACAGTGAAGTAGGGGCTCCTACATTCTTTGCTGCATCAAGTCTCAATCTATCAACTTCTATGTTGCACCTTCTGCCATTTCTAATGGATGGCTATGCATGAGTGTTTTCTACCACTCCATGATCCTCTACACATGGTTGCTCCACATCTTGAGGCTCATCCTTGGGAACAAAGAGTTCCTCCTATGCATGCAAATCCAGCTCCCTCTCAAGGGACAATCACATGGATTTATCCTCATCAAATTTTATATCGCATCGCACAATAATCATTCTGTTCTTTGGAAAATACACTCAATAGTTGTAACATTGTTATTGATGAAATAGGTAACCTGACCTCAAAACGGGAACTCTAGCCCAAAAAGACTCAAAAAACATGAAAAAACACCCCAAAAACAAAAAAAGTGTATTCCAGAACGCACTTGGTTTTTTTGAAGGTCAAATTTCAACATTTTATAAAATTATGCTAAAAACAAAATTGTTTCTTGAAAAAAGGATTGAAAAAACACCCTCAAAACAAAACCAGTTGACACTGGAATACCCAAAAAAAAAAAAAAAAAATTGTCATATTTTTGACATTTTTAAAAATAGAAATAACATTTTTTAATTTTTAAAATTCAAACATTAAAAAAAACCTAAAATTTAAGAAAATAAATAAATTTAAAAAATAAAAACATTTTAAAGCTTAAAATTTAAAAATATATAGGAATAAAAAAATAAAAATAAAAACTAAATCAAAATTTTAATTCAAACATTAAAAAAATATGTTTAAATAAAAAAATAAAATAAAAAACAAAATAAAAAAATATTAAAAAAAAAAAAAACAAGTTAAAAAAAGAAAGAAATTATAAAAAATAAAATATAGAAATTAAATTTAAAAAAGAAAAAGAAAATGTTTATTAAATTTAAAAAAAAATATTAAATTTAAAGAAATATATTAAATTTTAATAAATTTAAAACTTTTAAATTTACAAAAAAAAAAACATTATTTAAATTAAAAGTAAAAAATGAAAAATGAAAAATAAAATACAATAAAAATATGAAATTTAAAAAAAATATATATTAAAAAAACAAATAAATTTTAAAAAATAAATTGAATTTAAATTATAAAAAATAAAATATATATATGTGAACTTAAATTAAAAATATATATATTAGATTGTATTAAATTTAAAAAAAATGTTAATATTAAAATAACAAATTAAATTTAAAAAAGAAAATATTAAATTTTAATAAATAAATGAATAAACAAATAAATTTTAAATATAAAGGAAAAAAAAAATATCGAGAAATAAAAAGTTAAAAAACTTTTTAAAAATCAATTAAAATTGAAAAAAATTGAAAAAAAAAAATTTTAAAACTTTTGAATTAAAATAATAATAATAATATAATAATCACTAAAAAATATGTACATATATATATATATATATATATATATATATATATATATATATTAAAAATTAAAAAAAGAATCTTTTATCGTAGAAGCAGACCACCGTCGCTTCTGTGGCCGTGGGAGTTTTACCATCAAGGAGAATATTCGAGAATCGGCTCTCTTGGAGAAGCTTCATCTCTGGGACTCGCCCCATTTGCAGTGGAGGTCGATTCCGGAAATCGCCGTCCCGCGACAGGAGGGCGATTCTCGGAATCGGCCTCCCGTGGCGGGAGGCATATTCTGGAAATTGCCTTCTCACGACGGGAGGCCGATTCCGGGAATCACCCTCTCGCGATGGGAGGGTGATTCTGGGAATCACCCTCCTGCGGCGAGAGGTTGATTCCGGGAATCGCCTTGAGGCTGATTCCAAGAATCGCCCTCTCGTCGCGAAAGGTCGATTCCAGGAATTGCCCTCCCGCCGCGAGAGGGCGATTCTCGAAATCGGCCTCCCGTGGCAGGAGGTCGATTCCGAGAATCGCCCTCCCGTCGCGGGAGGCTGATTCTGGGAATCACCCTCACGGCAGGATGCTGATTCTGAGAATCGACCTCCCGCGGCGGGAGGCCGATTCCCGGAATCACCCTCGCGCGGCGGGAGGCCGATTCCTGAAATCAGTCTCCTGCCGCGGGAGGTCGATTCCCCCAGGTGGCGGTGGAGGCCGGCTGCTTGGCGAGCGGGGGGCTGCATGCAGCCTCCCCGCCCGCCCAGCGGCCAGCCTCCCCCGCCTCCTGGGCGGGAGGCATATTGGCGGCGCCACCATGATCAAAAAATTCTTTTTTTTTTAATTCTTTTTTTTTAATTTCATTTTTTTTTTAATTCAAAAAATTTAAAATTATTTTTTTTTAATTCAATTTTTTTTATTTTAAATTTAATTTGTTTTAATTTTTTGTTTTTAAATTTAATATTTTAGATTAATTATTTTTTAAAATTTAAAATTTATTTATTAAATTTATTAAATTTTAATTTAATTTTTTTTTTTTTAACCTTTTAGTTTATTTAATTTTTCATTTTTAAAATTTATAAATTGTTTCATTTAAAAAAAAATAGTAAATTTATGGATATTTGTTTTTTAATTATTTGCACGTGGTTGTTTTCATTTTTTTGTCTTTTAATGATAGTTTTTTTTTTTTTTTTTTTTTTTTTAATTTTAAATTTTGTTTTTTTTTTTTATATTTTTTTTTTTTTTTAATTTTAAAATTTGCATTTTTTTCTTACGCTGTCATTTTTTTTTAATTTAAATTTTTAAATGACTTTTCCTTTGTATTTTTATTTTTTTATCTAAATTTTAATTTTGTAGTTTAAATTATTTTTAAATTTTCTTTATTTTTTTTAATTATGCGGTTTTTTTTAATAACTTAGAAAAAAATGTTTTTGATGTTTTTTTTTTGGTTAATTTTTATGCTTTTAAATTATGTGTTTTTTTTTTCGTATTTTATTATTTTTTGAGAAATATATATATATATATATATATATATATATATATATATATATATATATATATATATATATATATATATATACGTTTTTATTAAATTTTTTATTTTTACGAGTTAATTTTGTTTTTTTTTTTTTTTACATTTTTATTGGTTTTTTTATTATATATATATATATATTATCTAAGTTTTGTGTTTTATTACCAGCATGAAAATCACCACTCTAAAAAAAAAGGTTGATGCTGCATCAATACGTTTCAAAATTAGCATGAAAATCACCACTTTAAAAAAAAAAAAAGTTGATGTTGCATCAATACGTTTCAAAATTAGCATGAAAATTACTAACATTTTAAGACAAATATTCATACTTCATAAATAAAAATATTAGAGTGTCAAAAATGTGCTCAAAAAAAAAAAAGTGATTCTGCATCACCACTTTTCAAAATCGGGTGCTTTTTATGCTACCAAAAAAAAGTAGGTAACAGTGCGGTTACCTATTTCATCGGTAACATTGTTTTGTGGGGAGTTTCAGTTTACCCCAAAAATATCCCAATCTCAGTTGTTGGTTCCAACTTCTTCCTAGCGTCTTTGGACACATGCACATAAACATATGAGCTAAAATCTTAAAAAGTGAAACATTAGGTTTCTTACCAGTAAAAGCCTCTTCTGGTGTACTCATGCCAACTATTCTATGAGGACAACAATTTTGCACATATACTGTTGTGTTGCATGCCTCCACCCACAGATGCAATGGTAGGCCCTAATCATGAAACATCGCTCATGCTGCACCCACAATTGTTCAGTTATTTCTCTCATCAACCCCATTCTGCTGTGGGTTATGAGGTGCTATCAATTCTCTTCAAATTCCTTCTTTGCTGTAGAATTTATTGAATTTGTTAGAGATTTACTCACCACAATTGTCGCTCGTAAGAGCCTTCACTTACTTCCCCATGTCTTTCTCCACTGGTGCTTTAAATTCAAGAAACTTTGAGAATTTCTGATCTTTCTTTTGCATGAAGTAGATCCATCACTTACGAGAAAAGTCATTAACACATATCACATAGTACTTACACTTTTCTGTCGAAGCAGTAGAGAATGGTCCACACATGTCTGAGTGGATTCTCTCAAGGATTTCCAAAGCTCGGTTCTCCTTTTCATGAAAGGTGGCCTTTGCATACTTCCCCATGGTACAACCCTTTCATGTGTCTAACTGAGAAAGTGTTCCCATTGGAAGTCCTGTAGAAATCTGTTGCATGACTTTCAAGGCTCCGTGGTGTGAATGGCCCAATCTCCTGTGCCATAAGTCACCCTCATCTCGACTCACTAGTGAGCCTTGGTATTGCACCAAGAGTGCTGAAACTCCCAGGGGTTACCCTACTTTACTTTATCAACCCAAGGTTCATACAAACTTTGAGGTGACAGTGCTATATATACTGCAGATGCATTTGTTCATGTCTTCCTCTTCTGCTTTACTAACGGGTGCTATTTCTTAAACTATGAGAACAACTTGAAAGTAAATTGCTAGAAGGAAATGACAGAAAGGAAACTAAACTAAATTGTTGAAAGGAAATGAAAAGAATGAAACTAATTTAATTCGCAGGAAAAAAATAGCAGAAAGGAAACTAATTCTAAACCACAATTAACTTGGCCAAACAACTAAATGCACTCTACTTATCCTATGATCTATCTACCATGCTCCTATCCATGCAACTAAGCTATCCATGACTTAATTCTAATTAAAACTAGTTAATTTGCAGCTTGGAGGGGAGAAAAGGGCTAAAAGAGGCTAATGGGGGCTTTTACACATGAAACGAGGTTTGGAATCAGAAAGAGGGGGTTAAACCCTTATGAAACTTTAATATAGTGCGAGAAATGACTTTGGAGTAGAAAGAATTCAAAAGTGTGATGGCAGAGTGTGATGGAGGACAAAAGTTTCCATATGCGATGTCGCAATCACAATACCACAAGTTTAAAGGAATAATGTTAAAGACTAACATGAACGAACTAAAATTTGCAAAGTGAGATTTGCAGCGGGGTAAAATTTGGGGGTTGCGGTCTACGATGTGGTAAGTTCTGTGAAGTTTGAAGTGCGATGAGTGGCATGGCGGAGTTCTCGCATCGGCGAAATTAGCAGTAAGTGTTATGCGAAAAGCTAAATGATGTGAAGTGTGATTTACGATGTGGTAAGTTTTGTGAAGTGCTAGGTGCGACGAGTGATGTGGTGGAGTTATCGCATAGGCAGAATGAGCGGTAAGTGTTATGCGGAAAAGGTAAATGGTGCGATTTGAGATTTTGCAATATCGCAATCGGCAAGAATGAGCAGTAAGTGTTAAGGGGAAAAGATAAATGATGCAAAGTGCAATTTGCGATGGGCGATGTGGCGGTGGGACCGACAGTGGATCACGGTCGCAATATCGTAATCGGCAAGAAAAAGCGATAAGTGTTAAGGGAAAAAAGGAAAAGTTGCGATTTGCGAAGTGCGATGTACAGTGGAGGGAGACTCGAGGAGAAAAGGCGGAGGTCAGGTTTTTGATGGTTTTGAATGGTTTTTCACATGTTTTTCATAAAAAGGGTAAGGTAGTGAGAATAAGTGGGAAAAAAAGGATATGGAGGGAGATGGAAGACAAAGCGGGAGGTGCTGGAGAACTTCCCTTTGGGCTATAATGCATGTACTTGCTATCAACCTACCTATTTATGCAAGAAAGATAGACAATATGTTCATGAAGATACAAGCACTGATCTAATCTATTTTCAATAAATAATAATCGAGGAAGCATTTTTGGTATGTGGGAAAAGGTCTACCCTCCTCGAGCTCTATTGACAGAGTTGAGAGGGGAAGGCTGGCCTCACAGCTTCATGGATTTTATCAGCTATCCTACCACTCTGCAAGCAGAATAAATCTATAGTAAAATACAATGGAACGTGAACTAAAACATCAATAAAAATACCATCAAACTAACTAGATGTTCAGAAGAAAAACTAGCTAACGACATGAAAGAAAAGAATGGAAATAGAAGAGAAGCTGAGGTACATGGGTTGGGACCTAACCCACGAGCCCAACTCTCTGGAACTAGATCAATAAATGGCATCTCTCTACTCATTTCATAAAAATAATAGTCTGTTACATCCATCAAAGTTTTAACGAAGCCTCATGGCTTTAAAGCAAAACTTCGAATCCAATGGAATGGAATGGAAGTGGAGTCCCCTAATTAGCTCTTGATCAGCTTTATTTATCCTAAAGGACAGCTACCAACAACTCCCTAAAACATAGTGATTGAGTCCACTTTAACTCCAAGTAAACCATTGATTGAGTGCACTTCGTCTTTAGTTTTCTTGGCTTCCTTTGATAGTTAAGGAGGGTGGACGACCCCCTTGAATATCTCCAATATTTCTCCATAACTTCCTAACATTGTGCTCATTTATTCTCCAATCTTGATCTTCCAGTGGCAGGGAGAAAGTCCCTAAATCATCTCCTTCTCCAGCCCAATATTCTTACAATATTCTACTAAAATAACCAATATTAGGCACAAATATTTAATTACCTTTAAAACTTCCTAAGAAAATATTAAATCATAAGAAAACATTATTAAGTGTAGAAGAAGAGATTTAATATATCCTTTTATGTGCCTCAAACGAAACAAAAACAAAAAAGAAAAAAAAATTATGTCTAATATACTATAGATGGGCCTAAGGAAGGTTAGTTGTGCCTTAATTTATGTCTAATTTAGAGGCCCATCGTCACCCCCCTATTGAAATTGTTGCTCATCCTCTTAGCAACCTATTCATCCTCCCTACCTTATGGTCTTTCCTGCATGCTGGCTTATTTCATTTTCTATTTTATTGGCCCATGTGCTACTCTTCTGCTAATCTTCTTGCTTTTATTATTGCTTCAATTCTTCTTGTAGGTGCTTCATGGAGGTCCTCAGATGCCCTAAGTAAATCTATTTTGCATGCCAAGAGGTGGTGGATCCACCTTTTATTTGATTTTTTTTCTCTCTCTCTCTCTTTTTTTTTCTTTTTTCTTTTTCTTCTTTTTATTGCATGTAAAGTAAACTCATAGTTTTTTTTTCTGTGAATTGAGTTCACCCTTGGTTACCCCTTGGCACTCCTTGTCCTCTATTACAAGGAGCTACTTACTGCCCACTTTCTCAAGTCCTTTTTACTTTTTTCTTGTTCCTTTTCTTGGTGGAAAAAGTGAGGCTAGTTGCTAGATAATGCTGAGGTTGCTCTGCTATTAATTTTGGCTATATAAAAAACTTTCCTTCTCACACTTTTTAATTTTTTATTAAGCTAAAATAGATTTGAAGAAAGGGTTGGATGATTCCATACCTAAGCCTTACCATTGATTTGTTTTCTCATGTGATATTGAAGTTGTTGTTGATATGGTTGTTGAAGTTGTCTTTGGTGGTTCTGAAGCTGCATTCGATAATCTGCTTGAGGTCCTTTTGGAGCTTCTGAGCATAGGAAGAGGAAGTCCAAGTTTGACTACCTTTCACTAAAGTGTTGACCAAATTTTCTTTTTGTGCCAACTTACTATTTTCTACTTGCAATGGTTGGATATCACCTAGATTCATCAAAGAGAGATACATGGATAAATGCACAATTTTTTTTGTTCTATTCTTTTTTTTTAAAGGCCTACTAGCTACCTCCATGAGGTTTTCAACTAGAAGGTCTGCCTAGGTGTCTCAAAGGAGGTTTTAACCTAGCATATTTTATTTATTTATTTATTTTTCAACCCAATGACCGCCTCATGGAGGTTTTCAATCAGTGATCCAATCTCAGACGCCTCAAAGAGGTTTTCATATAAGATTTTATTCTTTCCCTTTTTTTCTTTTCTTTTTTCCTTTTCTTCACTTTCCTACTCTACTTGAAAAAAATAAAACCTTTTTCAAGTATAGGAATACTTCTAATGGAGCCATGTACACATCAAGATGATAGATAAAATCAGGTGCACACTTGGAATACATGCTCTGACATGTACCTGAATATGAGATATGAATTTATTTGACTGGGATTGTATAAAGTGTTCTTGGAGAAGAGTGTTCTGCCACAGCTTAATGATTGTTTGGAACCATATGGAAATATAGTTGTGATTCCCCTAGTTCACTTGCTAAGTTGGATCACCTTGCATGTCCTCTTCTATTATGACATTCAATATTCCTCTTTTCATTGATTTTTATCTTGAACACATGGAGGAAATGCTGGTAAACATGAGGTAACTTTCTCAACATCTGATTTTCATATCTGCTCTTCATCAAGTACAGGCGTTGATTCTTTGATCTCCTCATTCATATCATCTTCTTCTTTATGTTGTCCTTCAATGACATTAATCAAATCTCTTCTTTGCAATACCTTTCTTGAACTAAGATGCAGACGATTTAGATAAAGAGGATATGTTTGGTAGTGTTGTACATCAGAATTGTAAGTGGGATGAGATACTTCATGGTGTGGGTTTGGAAATGGTGGTATAGGTAGTTGAGTGGGGGTGGATATATGAGATGGATGTGGTTGAGGCTGTGGTTGTGGTGGAGGTGGACGGTAGGGATATCATGGAGTTGGGTATGGAGGATATGGAGGGAAATATTGAGGATATTGTGGATTTTCCCAATAAGGACCTTGCCAACCATGTTGCCAAGATTGGTTTTGGGGGTGAGCTGGCCAAGGTTGACAAGGAGGGAGTGTATCCCAATTAGTTTGAGATGGATGTGAATAAGCTTGAAATTGTGAAGTGGATCCTTGCATCATATCAAGTTGACTAGGTTTCTAGGGTATCCTTGGAGCTACATAACATAGCTTCTTTGGTGATTGCCTTTCTCCATTGTCTTCTTGGTAAAATTCTTTAAACCTGGGAATGATGAACAAAATTTAGTAGGATATGATTCTACATGGACAACAAAAATATTAGCATCTTATTTTTTCTCATTTTGCATTCTTAAAATTTCTACTTATTCACTTAGATTGCTAAGAATTTATGTTTTAAATTTATCAAGAAAATTTCCAAGTTCATCTTGCCTTACCAATGTTCATGTTGATTTACTTACTCTTCCCCTTCCTCTTGATATGCACTTGTGTGTTTCACAAATTTCTTCAAATGAAAATTGGTATACATCTCCTCTACTCATGAAATTAATGAGATCAATCCACTGATCCCTAATTTTCTAAGTAAGAGGGTTTCCAGTGTGTCAAATCCTAGATGATGCAATTTTTCCCACTTAACATTATACATGAACCTCTCTATTAGATCCTCAAATTTCTCATCTTCTTCTTGATTCGTTCTAAAAATTTCTTCTCTAAGATCACGATCTTTATATTTTTCTAGAAATATCCTTTGCATATCATTCCATGATCTTATTCAATTAGTACCTAGACTCATGAACCATTTAAGAGCTCTATCCTTCAATGTTGCAAGAAACAATCTAAATTTTTTAGTGTATGATAAGTATCCATAAGACCTACAAAGTATCTCAAATTCAAAGAGAAATGTTTCTGGATCCTTTGTCCTCATACCATGGAAGTTGGGAAGGAAAGATTGAGGGATGTTCTTCATAGGTACATTGATGTCCATATCTTGAATGGGAAACCTAATAAGATCTTCTTCATTGTCATCATATCCATCCATCTCTTCTTGCTTCAAAATTCTATGGTGATGTGTTTCTTACTGCACCACGTGGTCAAGGGGGGGGGGTTGGTATTGGAAAAGTTTTTTTTTTCAAAAGATTCTGAGTATCCCTACTCCTATGAGGCATGAAAATAATATTTTTTGTATTTTTCAATATTTTGGAAACAACATGAAAAGGAAAGTAGAAAATAATTCTAAAATAGAATCAACACATCTACTAGACACTTCCCCAGGAACGACACCAAAAAGTGGTGAGCCCTGGTATTGCACCAAGAGTGCTGCAACTCCTAGGGGCTGCCCTACTTTACTTTATCAAATAGGGGCTCATACAAACTTTGAGGTGACAGTGTTATATACACAGCAGATGCATTTTTTTCATGTCATCCTCTTCTGCTTTACGAAAGGGTGTATTTCTTAAACTATGAGAAAAACTTGAAAGTAAATTGTTGGAAGGAAATGATAGAAAGGAAACTAAACTAAATTGTTGAAAGAAATGAAAAGAATGAAACTAATTTAATTCGTAAGAAACAAATAGCAGAAATAATGAAACCACACTTAACTTGACCAAATGGCTAAATGCACTCTGCTTATCCTATGATCTATTTACCATGCTCATATCCATGCAACTAAGCTATCCATGACTTAATTATAATTTAAATTTGTTAATTTGCAGCTTGGAGGGAAGAAAAGGGTTAAAAGAGACTAATGGGGGGTTTAACATATGAAACAAGGCTTGGAAGCGGAAAGATGGGGTTAAACCCTTATGAAACGTTATTGTAGCACGGGAAATGACTTTGGAGCAGAAAGAATTCAAAAGTGCGATGGAGGAAAAAGTTGTGATATGCGATGTCGCAATCGCAATATCACAAGTTTAAAGGAATAGAGGTAAATACTAACATGAATGAACTAAAATTTGCGAAGTGTGATTTGCGACGCGGTAAAATTTGTGGGTTAAGATCTGTGATGTGGTAAGTTCTGCGAAGTGCACAGTGCGACGAGTGACATGGTGGAGTTATCGCATCGGTGGAATGAGCGGTAAGTGTTATGTGAAAAGCTAAATGATGCGAAGTGTGATTTGCAATGCGGTAGAAGTTGTGGGTTGCCATATGCGATGTGGTAATATTTGCGAAGTGCGAAGTGTGATGAGTGATGTGGCGAAGTTATCACATCGGCGGAATGAGTGGTAAGTGTTATGCGAAAAAGGTAAAAGGTACGATTTACGATTTCGCAATATTTCAATCAGCAAGAACGAGCGGTAAGTGTTAAGGGGAAAAGTTAAATTATGTGAAGTGCAATTTGCGATGGGCAACGTGGCAGTGGGACTGACAGTAGAGTGTGATCGTGATATCGCAATCGACAATAACAAGCGGTAAGTGTTTTGGGAAAGGGGAAAAGTTGTGATTTGTGAAGTGTGATGTATGGTGGTGGGAGACTCAAGGAGCAAAGGTGGAGGTCGGTTTTTCAATGGTTTTTAAAGGTTTTTCACATGTTTTTCATAAAAAGGGTAAGGCAGTGAGAATAAGTGGGAAAAACGCAGAGCTGGAGGGCGTAATAGCAGTGTGTAGAGCGTAACAACAGAGATGGATGGGAGATGGAAGAGGAAGAGGGAAGTGCTAGAGAACTTCCCTCTGGGCTATACTACCTGTACCTACTATCAACCTTCCTATTTATGCAAGAAAGATAGGCAATATGTTCATGAAGATACAAGCACTGATTTAATCTATTTTCAAGAAATCATAAGCGAGGAAGCATTTTTTCTCCATGGGAAAAGGTCTACCCTCCTCGAGCTCTATTGACAGAGCTGATAGGGGAAGGCTGGCCGCACAGCTTCATGGAGTTTATCAACTATCCTAAAAATTTGCAAGCAAATTAAATCTACATCAAAATACAACAGGACGTTAACTAAAACATCAATAAAAATACCGG
Source organism: Pinus albicaulis (assembly GCA_034641835.2). Classification (NCBI taxonomy): domain Eukaryota; kingdom Viridiplantae; phylum Streptophyta; class Pinopsida; order Pinales; family Pinaceae; genus Pinus; species Pinus albicaulis. Next base: position 11,969 of record JAXQQM020081844.1, on the reverse strand, counting down.
CAAACTAGCTAAATGTTTAGAAGAAAAACTAGCTAAACGACATGAAAGAGAAGAATGGAAATAGTAGAGAGTCTGAGGTAAATGGGTTCGGCCCTAACCTATGAGCGTATCTCTTTGGAACTAGATCAATAAAATGGCATCTCTCTACTCATTTCATAAAAATAATAGTCTGTTAGATCCATCAAAGTTTTAACAGAGCCTCGTGGCTTTACAACAAAAATTTGAATCCAATGGAATGGAATGGAAGTGGAGTGGAATGGAAGTCCCCTAATTAGCTCTTGATCAACATTATTTTTCTTAAAGGGAAGCTACCAATAGCTCCCTCAAATATAGTGATTGAGTCCACTTTGATTCCAAGTCAACCATCGATTGAGTGCACTTCGTCTTCAGTTTGGTTGGCTGCTTTTGATAGTTAAGGAGGTTGGACAACCCCCTTTAATCTCTCCAAGGTTTATCCATAATTTCCTGAAATTGTTCTCATTTATTCTCAAATATTGATCTTCCAGTGACAGAAAGCAAGTCCCTAAATCATCTCTCCTCCAAATCTGTGTAATCTGCCCAATATTCTCACAATATTGTACAAAAATAACCAATATTAGGCACAAATATGCAATTACCTTTAAACCTTCCTAAGAAAATATTGAAGCATAAGAAAACATTATTAAGTGTATAAGGAGAGATTTAATATTTCCTTTTATGTGTATAAGAGAGGTAGATGGGCCTAAGAAAGGTTAGATGGGCCTTAATTTATGTCTAATTTAGAGGCCCATCACTCACCACTTTGTCCGCCTTGCCCATCAATGTTGTGCAGCCATCTACATCAAGTTTATAGAGATTCTTAACTTGAATCCCTATATTCTTGTGTTGTCCTGTTGTTTTGTGTCCCAGGAAAGTTTTACCTTCACTGAAAACAACATCATAGCCTCTATCCTCGAACATTGCAACTGAGACCAAATTTTTCTCCAAGCCTGGTACATGCATCTCATATTTTAATTGAAAGGGTTTACTTGAGTGTCATTGGAAGGTAATGGCACCAATTCTGGTAGCATTGTACCACCCATCATCACCCATTTCGATATGCAACTGGAGGTCCTTCTCCTCCAAGCTACTGAAAAGTTCCTTGTCTCCCATCATGTGAAAGGAAGCACCACTATCGAAATACCACACTAATCCCATTGCACTTGAAACCATGCATGCAATGAGCAAGAATTCAAGCTCAAATTATGAGGCCAAAGCCTCACCAGCTGCAGATCCTGAAGCATTCTTGTTCTTCTTCTTTTGTGGACAATTAGTGGCATAATGCCCATGCTCATGATACTGAAAACACTTCACTCTGGACATGTCACGCTTCTTGCCATATTTATCGGACTCAGATTTGGAATGAAATTTCTTTCCTTTCCCTTTCTTCATCTTGGCGGCCAAATCACAATTTTCTTCATCATCATTCTTAGATGAATATCCATCTCTGATATTCCGTTTGAACTCTTCTTGCACCAAATCCGACCAAAGTCATTTCCAATTTGGTAGATTTTCCCTTCCATTGACAGAGTCTTGATAACTATGCCAACTCTTGGGAGGTCTTGGAAGAGCTAGGCTCACCAAATCATCATTGGAGACAGTAATTCCAACGCTCCCAAGCTCATCTCGACATTGGAAAAAATTTGATAGATATTTTGGCATGGAGTCGCCTTTCTCCATTTTGACCTTCCCGAGTTTATCTTTCAGTTCCAATTTCCTATGGTCATGCTACTCTAAAATAGATCTGTCAAAGCTTTCCACATTGCATATGGTGCCGCTTTGTCATGGATAATGGATAAAATGTGGTCTTGTACTCCCTCTAGCAATATCCTCCTTTCCTTTGTAACTTTCTTTTGCCATGCATCAAGATTGATAGCATATGTCACAACGGGTTTGGGAACATCATTGTTAATGAATTCCTTCAATCCATTGTCTTCGAGTAATACCTCCATCCTGTCTTTCCAAGAAATATAGTTAGGGATGCCCTCAAGTGAATACTCCAATCTCAATCCATTGAAATGCATTTCTATCTTGAATCATTTGTAGCACCAAGAAAGTATTCTACAAATTTGATTTCTATTCAGTCACAAACTCAGCTTCTTCTTTACTATAGTAATTTCCTATGCTTTGATATGGTATAGAAATTAGACAACATATATGTATATCATGGATTCAAACCGATCTATCAATATACTAAAGCTAGATACTAAAGCGCTTCTACAAATCACTTGCTGAAACTAAACACAATCGCCAATCCCATGACGCAAAGAAAGAATAAAATCAAACCACAATGCAGATAATTTCCCGGGGAAATTTTTTTGCTCAAAATCCCACTATATTCTATTGTATATTCAGCACTAAAGCTAGATACTGGATCACTTCTACAAATCACTTACGGAAATTAAACACAACCGCCAATCTTATGACGCAATGAAAGAATAAAATCAAACCACAACGCAGATAATTTCCTGGGGAAAGTTTGTTGCTCAAAATCCCACTATATTCTATTGTATATTCAGCATGGATACATGAAACAAATACAATTTCCTCTCCTCACAAGGGTCTCCAACACTCAGTTATCTGTCTCACACTGTCCTTGAAAAAAACTTACCAATACTTAGCCAAATTCAGCCCTCTCAACATCCTACCTTTCTCACACAATTCATGAGGAATGCAATCCCTAGAGAATAGGAATTTTTTCCTTTCTTAATTGTGCAAGTATCATGGGAAATCCAATGGGTTTTAGGTTGCATGGGTGCACTGGAACTGACATGCATGCTGCTAATGATAGTAAATCATTAGTTGCATGTTTGATCACTGATTGTGAATTAAATAATATTTAATTCACTTGATCTCTCACTGGTGCAACAAACAGTTACAACTAGCATAACTGACTTTAACTCACTTAAATAAGTTAATTTATTACAACATGCATTAAACTAATGCACCACTGCACTTCGAACTCTGTTACAACTAGAATTACTCTGCATGCCTCACCAACTACCCTCAATTCCAAATTCATGAGCTAACTAAGTTTATCACACTCAGTTAACCATTACAAGTTATTTTGAGAAAAGATTACATTTTATTGTCCATTATAATTAAGGGAAAATTAAAATAGACACTGCACCTAATTTAGCCCACACTAATGTAGGTGTTGCTAAGACCTCCTGGCCCCACACTAGTGTAGGTGCTGCTTGGACCTCCTGGTTCCACACTAGTGTAGGTGCTACAATTTCTTGTTGGACTTCAACAATATACACATTATTAGGCACATAAGTATTTATTGAAGCTTGAAGAAAAGTAGAGGGAATTGTTAGAGAATAAAATTTTATATTTTTATAAAAAGGAATATGGTCTCAGTGACTTTGGAAAACAAATAACAAATGCACCTGAAAGGCTATTCAGATCAAGACTTTGTAGTACATTTCTTAGCCAACCATAGTGAGGGACACCTAATTCTTTGTTTTAAAAATCTAAATTATTCTTCTGTAATAATTCCCTTTGCCTCTATTCAAGCTCTCATGAATCCTTATGAACTTTCCATCTGGAGTAATAATGAGTGTACCTTTTCAAATCACGTGATGCCTTCTCAATATCCTTCTCCTAGTCCCACAAGTCTATAAGGGAGATTTGTTTCAGTTGAAAGGGAAAAAATAAAAAGGAAGGATTATGTTTGATCCAACTAAACCAGACCTCTTTACTCTAGGAGGAGATTTTAGGTGAGACAGACTAAAAAATAAAATCTAAAAAGACATATTCTAAAAATTACAATGTACCATAAATTAAAAATGGGAGAAACACTTTTGTGATACATGTTTTTTTAGAAAGTGTATTAATTAATAAATAAAAGTTATTAAAATAAATTGAGTAAATTTTTTTTCATTAAAAAATTGTTTATTATATTTGCCAAAAATTGTTTATAATTTTCTTTTTTTAACAAATATTGTAAAAATAAAATAAATTTTCTCTATCTAATATTTTACAAAGGTTTATTGATATGTAAATTGTCATGTATAATTCAATTAAAATTAAAATTATGTAGAAAATAGTTAACACTGAAGTAAAAACTCACAAACAACGATTATTCCCTTTATTTATCACATTACTTCAATCCTTTGTAGAAATTATACAAGAAGCATGTATATCATGGATTCAATTGATCTAAAAATTTACTAATGTTAAATACTGAATCACTTCTACAAATATTTTTTGGAATTAAAAACACAATCACCAATCTCATGAAGTAAAGAAGAATCAAATCAAACCACAACACAGATAATTTCCCGGGGAAATATTGCTGCTAAAAACCCCACTATATTCTATTGTATATTCAGCATGGATCATGAAATAATTACATACAAAAATATTATCACAAGATCCCTCCAGTACTCAGCCAATTATCTCCATTGTCATACATAAAAATGACCAATAATTATCCAATTTACTGCCTCTAGACAACCTGCTTTTCTTGTGCAATCCCTGATGAATGAAATCCCTAAAGAATAGGAATTTTGGCCTTCCTTGATTGCGCAAGTATCATGGGCACTCTAATGGGTGTTTGGTTTCATGGATGCAACCCAATAATCCTACAACTGATAGTCAACTTTCCTTTCACCTAGATCTCAACTGGGTCTCCACTGGATCTGACATGTATGCAACTAATAATAGTAAATCCTCGGTTGCATGTGAAACCACTAATTGTGAATTAATTAATATTTAATTCACTTTATCTCTCCCTAGTGTATCAAGTAGTTACAAATAGAAAAACTGAGTTTAACTCACTTAACTAAGTTAAACTGATTACAACATGCATTAAGAAATGCACCACTGCACTTTGAACTCTGTTACAACTATAATCACTCTACATGCCTCACCAACTACCTCTAACTCGAGATCCACTAGCTAACTGTGTTTATCACTCTCAGTTAACTATTACAAGTTATTTTTAGATTTAGATTACATTTTACTATCCATTCTGATTAAGGGATAACGAAAATAGACATGCACCAAAAATAACACTGTGGGCCCCACCCTAGTGTAGGTGCTTAAGGCACTAGGCGTGGCTGCTGGAATTTTCTTGCTCAATCTCAATACTCCCCCTCAAAAAGAAAGGAATTATCCTTCACCCTGATCCTACCTCTATGGTATTCAAATTTTCTCCTGGTGAGTGCCTTCGTCAGAATATCCGCATCTTGATCTTCCATGGGAATGTACTAAAGCAAAATTATTCTTCTTTGCACAAAATCTCTGAGATGATGGTACCCGATATCTATGTGCTTGGAGCTATCCAGAAAAATAGGATTAATATAGATTTTAATGCAACTTTGATTATCACAATGAATCATTGTTGGATCGATATGAGAATCAAACAAACCAACCAAGATCTTTCTCATCCAGATAGCCTCACATGTAGCTTGACTTGCTGCCATGTACTCTTCTTCCACTAAAATGAGTGCCATCGATCGTTGCTTCCTATTGTACCAATAAAATGTTGTTGATCCAATTCTAAAGACCCCTTCTGATGTGCTCTTTCTGTATGATGGATTGTTAACCCAATCAGCATCTGTGAAGCCTTGAAGCTTCACTCCCTCTTTCTGTCTGTACCATATACCATACTCTGATGTGCCCCTTAGGTATCTCAAGACATGCTTCCTCGCTTTCCAAAAGAGCTTGGTAGGCTTAACCATAGCTTGACTTAGTTGGTTAACTGTGTATCAAATTTCCAGTCTCGTGTTCACCAAATACATTAGTGAACCCACTAAATTCCTGTAGACAGTAGCATCCACTACCTCTCCATAAGTAGCATCCTCTTTCCTCCAATTTCCTAGAAGAGGAGTATCCATGGGTTTGTAGCTCTCCATGTGAAACTTACCTAGTATCTCCTTTGCATACTTACCTTGAGACACAAAAATTTCACCATCCCACTGCCATATTTCCAGTCCAAGGAAATGATGAAGGAGTCCCATGTCCTTCATTTCAAACTCCCTTGCAAGATCCTCCTTGCATGAGTGTATTAGATTCTCATTACCAGTCAAAATTAGATCATCAAAATTAAGAACAATAATCAATATCTTACCCTCAACCACAATTTGGTACAAGTTTGCATCTACTTCACTTTTGGTGAAGCCCAGTTCGATGAAATAGTTGTCTATCCGAGTGTACCAAGCACGGGATGTTTTCTTCAGCCCATATAGTGCTCTATTGAGTCGACACACATGTGACACATTGTTGAAGATATTGAAACTTTCAAGCTGCTATATGTACATCTCTTCCTCAATGATCCCATTGAGAAACAAAGTTTTTACATCCATCTGATGGATGCCCCAACCCATCTGCACTGAGAGTGCAAGGATGGATCTTATGGAAGAGTACCTTGCAACATGTGCAAAATTCTCATCATAATCGATCCCATCGATCTGTGAGAATCCCTGAGCCACAAATCTGTCCTTGTATTTCTCCACACTCCCATCAGCAACTTGCTTTACCTTGTATATTCATTTCGATCTGACCACTGATTTGTCAACCGATCTTGGGACAATATCCCATGCATTTTTCTTGAAAACAGATTCATACTCCTCCACCATTTCATTAACCCAAGTTGGTTGTTGCACTTCTTCCTGAAAGGAAGATGGTTCAGTCATCATACATTTTCTCATAAGAGCCATGTATCCAGTAAATCAGTCAGGAGACCATTTCTATCTACACTATGAAGTAGGGGCTCCTACATTATCCAAAGCATCAAGTCTCAATTTATCATCTTCTGTGGTGCGCCTTATACCATATCTGATGGATGGTTCTACATGATTTTTTTCCTCCACTCCATGATCCTCTGCATGTGGCTGATCCACATCTTGAGGCTCATCCTTGGGAACCAACAATTCCTTATCTGCATGCAAGTCCATCTCCCTCTCAAGGGACAACCGCATGGATTTCTCCTCATAAAATTTTATATCCCGTCACACAACAATCATTCTATTGTTTAGAAAATACACATAGTAATTATGGGGAGTTTTAGTGTACCCCATAAAAATCTCGATCTCAGCTGTCGGTTCCAGCTTCTTCCTGGCTTCTTTCGTCACATGTACATAAAAAGATGAGCCAAAAATATTAAAGTGTGAAACATCAGGTTTCTTACCAGTGAAATCCTCTTCAGGTGTACTCATTCCAAGTATCCTATGAGGACATTGGTTCTGCACAAATACCACAATGTTGCATGCTTCCGCCCACAGATGCATCGGTATGCCTTGATCATGCAACATCGCTCTTTCTGCACCCACGATCATTCTATTCTTTCTTTCTATAACCCCATTCTTCTATGGGTTATGAGGTGCTATTAGTTCTCTTTGAATTCCTTCTTTGCTGCAGAAATTCTTGAATTTTTTAGAGATGTACTCGCCACCATTATCGCTCCTAAGAGCCTTCACATGTTTCCCTGACTCTTTCTCCACCAGTGCCTTAAACTCAAGAATCTTAGAGAATTTATGGTCTTTCTTCTGTATGAATAATATCCAACAATTGCGATAAAATTCATCAACAAATATTACATAGTACTTATGATTTATTGTCGAAGCAACAGAGAATGGTCCACACATGTTTGTATGAACTCTCTCAAGGATCCTTGAAGCTCGGTTCTCCTTCTCATGAAAGGTGGCATTTAAATACTTCCCCATGGTACACCCCTTGCATGTATCTAACTGATCAAGTGTTCCCATTGGAAGTCCAGTAGAAATCTACTACATGATTTTCAAGGCTCCATGGTGAAGATGGCCTAATCTCCTGTGCCATAATTCGCCCTCATCCCAGCTCACCACTTTGTCCACCCTGCCCATCATTGTTGTGCAACCATCTACCTCCATCTTGTAGAGATTCTTAACTCGAATACATATATTCTTGGCTTTTCCTATTTTTTTATGTCACAGGAAGGCTTTTCCTTCACTAAAAACAACATCATAGCCTCTATCCTCCAACATTGCAAATGAGACTAAATTTTTCTTCAAACCTGGTACATGCATTACATCTTTTAATTGAAATAGTTTACCTGAATGTATCTTAAATGTAATAGTACCAATCCCTGTAGCAATGTACCATCCATTATCCCCTATTTTGATATGCATCTAGAGATCCTTCTCCTCCATGCTACTGAAAATTTCCTTGTCTCTCGTCACGTGAAAGGAAGCACCACTATCTAAATACCACACAGATCACAATGCACTTAACACCATGGATGCGATCAATGATAATTCAAGATCAAATTTTGAGGCAAGAGCCTCACCAGATGTAGATCCAGTGGCCTTCTTGTTCTTCTTATTTTGTGGATAGTTAGTAGCAAAATACCCATGCTCGTGACAGTGAAAACACTTCACCTTGGACATGTCCTGCTTCTTGCCATTCTTGGACTTGGATTTGGAATGGAATTTATGCCCCCTTCCCTTCTTCACCTTGGCATCCAAAGCACATTATTCTTCATCCTCGTGCTTAGATGAAGATCCATCTCTAGTATTCCATCTAAACTCCTCTTGCACCAAATTCAACCATAGTCATTCCCAATCTGGCAATTTTTCCCATCCATTAATAAAGTCTTCATAACTATACCAACTCTTAGGATGTCCTAGGAGAGCTAGGCCCACCAAATCATCATCCGCAACTTTTATTCCAACGCTCCCCATCTCATCCCGACATTGGACAAACTTTGTTAGATATTTTGGAATGGTGTCACCCTTTTCCATATTAATCTTCTTGAGTTTATCTTTGAGCGCCAATTTCCTATGGTCACTCCTGATCTGGAATAGATCTATCAAAGCCTTCCACATTTCATATGGTGTGGCTTTCAGATGGAGGCTTGAGACAATGTGGTCTCGTACTCCCTCCAACAGGATCATCCTCGCCTTTGCCACTTTATTTTTCCATGCATCAATATTTGCAGCATCTGTCACAACAGGTTTAGGAATCTCATTGTCGATGAATTCCTTCAAGACATTATCTTTGAGTATTGCCTCCATCTTTTCCTTCCAAGAAATATAGTTTGATCAACCCTCGAGTGCATACTCCAACATCAAGCCATTGAAATCCATTTCGATCCTGAATCAGTTGTAGCACCAATAAATTGTTTTTGAAAATTCGAATTCTATTCAATCACAAACTCAGATTCTCCTTCACAATTGTGATTTCCTGTGCTCTGATACCATGTATAAATTATAAAAAAAGCATGTATATCATGGATTCACCCGATCTAACAATGTACTAAAGTTAAATACTGAACCACTTCTACAAATCTTTTACAGAATTAAAAACACAATCGCCAATCACCTAAAGTAAAGAAGAATCAAATCAAACCACAACACAGATAATTTCCAAGGGAAAGCTTATTGCTCAAAACCTGACTATCTTCTATTGTATATCCAACATGGATCATGAAAAAGTTACATACAAAATTCTTCTCACAAGATCACTCCAGTACTCAGCTAATTATCTCACACTATCATACATAAAACTGACCAATACTTAGCCAATTTACTGCCTCCAGGTAGCCTGCCTTTCTTGCAAAATCCCTAATAAATTAAATCCCTAAAGAATAGGAATTTTTTCCTTCCTTGACTATGCAAGTACCATGGGCACTCCAATGGGTGTTTGGTTGCATGGGTGCAACCCAATAATCCTACAGTTGATATTCAACTTCCCTTTCACCTAGATCTCAACTGGGTCTCCACTGGATCTGACATGCATGTAGCTAATAATAGTAAATCTTCATTTGAATGTGATATCATTTATTGTGAATTAATTAATATTTAATTCACTTGATCTCTAACTAATGTATCAAGTAGTTACAACTAGCACAACTGAGTATAACTCACTTAACTGAGTTAAACTGATTACAACCTGCATTAACTAATGCACTACTGCACTTCAAACTCTATTAAAACTAGAATTACTCTGCATGCCTCACCAATTAACTCTAACTCTAAATCCACTAGCTAACTGATTTTATTACTCTTCGTTAACTATTACAAGTTATTTTGATATTTAGATTACAGTTTATTTTCCATTCTAATTTAGGGATAACTAAAATAGACATGCACCAAAAATAGCACTATGGGCCCCACCCTAGTGTAGGTGTTTAATGCACTAGGCGTGGGTGCTAAAATTTTCTTATTGAATCTCAACATCCTCCTCATCATCCCTAGCTAAATCCTCTTTTACTCATTATTTCTGTATATGTAAGAGGTTATCCATTTCCTATGAAGCAAGAGAAATAAAAATATTAATACTATAAGTGGGCAATGAGAAAAAAAGGATTAGATGCAATCTTAAATGGTCACTTTTCTCCAATTTATAGTCACCAACCTAGATTCATCTTAACTTTGGATCTACTTGTATCCAGAGGGATCAAATATCTTGAGATACAAACCTATTTTTTAGTGAAAAGAGATTTTATCCCTCTCGGCCTATAGTAGATCTGGAGTTAAGATGGATCCAGATTGTTTTAATTCCCCCCTTTAAATAGACTATATTCCACATGAATACCCTAGGTCAATATCATGGGTTTTCAATACCATGTGTCAATACCATAGGTCATTTTACTATTATTATTATTATTTTATTTTTATAGCGTTATTTTTATTTTGTTTTGACTTAGTTAAAAATTATTGTAACAAATCCCACTTAAAGATTAAGAGTATCCATAATAAAGTGAGCATGATGCTTAAATATTTTCCCAAGGAAAAATGTAACTTTCATTAATAAGGTGAAAATTACATGTTGTAGATGCTTTATGGAAGCATATGTCAAAAGTGGTGGCCAGGCCACATTCAAAAATAAGTAGAGTCTGTTGCAATACATCTCTTCAGAATAAATAAAAGAAGATAAGTCATATCATATAACTGATAAATACATAGAGTGCTATGTGGTGGGGGAAGAGAGAGGTAAAAAGAGAGAGACATAGAGAGGTAGGGATAGGTGGAGAAATAGAGACAGATAGGGTGGGGAGTGAGTGGGGAAGAGAGAGAGGGAGAGAGGCACAAATATGAAGGGGGGAGAGTGATCAGGAGCTCAGGACCAGGTGTCGTAAAATGGTCAAAAATGAAAGTGCTCAGAACTAGTTTGAACCTGAACGACCGGATAGTGCTCATCTTCCTGATTCCGGTGCCGCGAACGGTTCGAAAAATGGTCTCCGTATGAAGAAGTTATTCAGCTTCAAAGTTTTCTCAATTTCCATTAAAAAAGGGCAAATTTGGCTTGTGGAAAATTTTATTAAAAAAAAAATATTCCACAGAATATTCTGGGAATATTCCGTAGAATATTCCGCCGAATATTCTGGGGAATATTCCATTTTGTGGCCAATCAGGAAGCGCCACGTGGGCCCTAAAGGTGGAATGAATGCGTTTAAAATTTTTTATTATGGTATGATGTGATTTGAATCGCATGACTACAGACCGCATGCACATTAAACAAGCGCTTTTCACCAACAGCGTTTATTGCCTGCTATATGTGGCGGCGCAGTTATATTTATGTATGTTATTGTGTCTTAAAGTGTCACTAAGGGCCAGCCCTCACATACAACCGTGCACGGAACTACGCCTGCACAACTTTGCCGCGTTAAATGTTAAGTGATAAACATTAAGGAGTGTATTTACATATACTAAACGTTTTGTTTGTTAGTGGTTATTTAATGTCATATATATGTTTATTTAATACAACCGTTTAACATTCAATTGAAACGGTTTTAAAACTCCGCCATATGAACGCGCCCTCACCATAATATTTATTACCAACAGTTAACTGCGGATATTTTGGAGTCCGCCCCCCTATTTTGGCGCCACCCACCAATCTGGCGCCCTTATCTGCAGTTGCTCCACATTTAGTGGAGATTTTGTTGGTGAAACAGGCAGTTTACTAAAGAGGCCATAACTTTTGATAGGAGAGGCCTTTGAAGACGAATTTTTTTTTGATTT
>JAXQQM020088102.1:0-32027 GCA_034641835.2 Pinus albicaulis | reverse complement strand
CATTGATAGCGATATTACTTTTCCATTATTTGCATTCGTTATGTTACTTTTTATTTTCCTTTTCTTTTATAGTAAGTGATTGAATCCTGTATCTTGAATTCTGTTAAGTGTTTTCCAAAGTTATCAATTGGATTTTGTTACACATGTAAAGTGTGAATCCATGAATCTCAAAAGTTACTTTTAAGAAGTATATATTTTCTAGCATTCGTGTGATTAATATATTTTCCTTATGCATAGGATTTGTCGAGAAATATATCAAAATGGTTTGTGAGTTAGACTACTTTATTTCATCGAAATTGTAACTTTAAGAGTAATTGTTTGCTATTATCATTTATTTCTCCAACGGTTGAATTAGGATAATGATTAAGGTAATGGTTATTGCACACTTTGCCATAGTCTAAGAATTTATTTTTGCATACAATTTCCTGATAGCCTTGAAATAAAAGATGAATCCCAGGTTAACAAAATTAATGAGATAGGATTAAGGTTTATTTTTAGGAGTCATCTTAGTGCTCAACATTTTGGCACCATTGTCGGGGAGGCTGTCAAATTATAAGTTGTGTCTCTAGAAGGCCAAGTACTGAAGACAGAAGGTAAGAACCTACGTTAGGGGAATTTTGAGGTATAAAATCGGAATCCTAAGGAAATTATAAAATAATAGTGGAATTAATAAAATAAGATGTGATTACATCATCAAATTTAGAGAGGGAAAAAAGAAAAAAAACTACTTTTTCAACTCGTGTTTTCAACTTATCTCCGAAATTTTTTACTCAAATTTTGAGCAGAAGTACTCGTTTGATGCAAAATTTAATTCCTTATCAAAGGAATACCCATGTTGCAAACTTTTGATGTATCCTACTACACAAAAAATGAGAATGCATGAAAAACATGATTGCAATTATGTTTTCCCATGTATATCTCATTTTTCGTGTAGCAGGGTCCATCAAAAGTATGCAACATGGGTGCTCCTTGGATGAGGAACAAAATTTCACATTGAACGAGTACTCCCTCTCGAAATTTGAGTAAAAAATTTGGGAGATAAGTTGAAAATACGACTTGAAAAAGTAGCTTTATTATTTTATTATTTTTTAATATATTTACCTTTTTACTTAAAAAATGTTGAATCATCCCTCATCATTGACATCATCATCTTGAATCCTATTGGTTCTTATGAGGCTTATTTTGGTTGTACATTTTTTTAGGAGGCCCATTTTAGACCTCAAAATTCCCCTAATGCGTATGCATTAAGTAAAAATCTTGTGCCCATCGCCCATCTTCAGTTGATGCGATTCGGCTATATAAGTGTGTATATAGTTTATTTTCTGATTTTTAGTTGAGTGTGTATTCATTTTTCTTCTAATTTAAAGTATTGATGAAAGTGTGTGTTTAGTTTCTTTCCCGATTTTAAGTATTGATGCGTAGTAAAGAGTTATCTAAGTGTGTATGACTAAGAAAAATAATCTAGTAGTAATAGAATGAAAACCAACACCAAAAACCACAAAAACCCAGGGACTGGTGAACCTTGGGAGAATGACCTTTATTGAAAAAATTATCCTAAAAGATGAGTCTCAAGCATTAGTAGGACCTCAAACAAAATTTGGGAAGGGCTCTACCGCAATCCCTTAAGCGGTAGAATCACCAACTGCAACTCATGCTGAGATTCACAACAAAACTGGGGGATCTGAGAAAATATTTCAAACCACATTTGTTCAACACTCTAGTCCTTCACAAGAGGAAAATTCCTACAATTTAAAAGAGGGATAAGGAGAATAAGTGGAGCAGATCCTCGGGATCTAGATCTCCTGTGATATTGATAGAAGGAAAGACACCAAAGTTCTAGACATAGGCAACATAATGAAACCCCATATAGAGTCGAGTATTATCCATAACTCCCCTACTAAAATAATACCTCCTAACCAAGAAATCCTTAAAATTTTCTAGAATATCTCTGATCAGATGGCAACTCAAGCACAACAAAACCAGATCTCGACATTGGAATATCCTATTGTCGATCTAGTGGCTAATGCCCCAATGAAGGCCATCCCTTTACAAAATATTCCAAATTTTCATGGGATGACCTCAGAGGATCCACATGCCTTTTTATTTGAATTTGATGTCTTGTACAGAGGGTGTGATTACACCACCAATCCACAGATATTAAATTTCTTCCCTTCTACTTTGAAGGGGCGACACTATGATGGTTTATGGGCTTGGGAGGGAGCACTGTCGATTCCTGGGATGCAATGACAAATGTCTTTGTTACAAAATATCAATATTATTGTTGATCGAGGGATCTAAAATATTAAATATTTAAAATTATTTTAAAATAAAATGAAAATTTAGAGGATTACATCGAGAGATTTCAGTACAACTTACAAAGGTCCCCATACACTACCTTAGCAAAATAAGTATTAAAATTTTCTTTGTTAAAAGACATGAAAGACGAGTGGATATAAATGTTGAATTTAATGGTTCAATGTGATATTTATCAGTAAGAATATGACAACATTGTTAAACTGTGTATCATGTGTTCACGTGGTAGTACACGAGCCAAATATGGAGTGGGATATCCCCTCACTAGAATAAAAAAAACCACGGGAGGAGGTGTAATGCAAATAGAAATTGGTAATGGTTTAGAATATTTCAAAAGTAATATTTTGGGCACGATGACTACACAATTAGATTTTTTTCTGGATAAGCAAAATAAAGCTATGGTAGAGCGAGGATTGGCCATATTATGTTCGTGATGTTGAAAGAAACACATTGAGAGGGAATTCCCGATGGATATCATTTGGACATGTGATATTTTCACTAAAGAGCATTTGGCAGATTACTGTCCATCGCTTGAAGGATTAAAATTCACACTCAAAGAAGCGGAGGAGGAGATAGAATCTTTATACCTAATGTCTTAATTTTGATAATGGAAATCACATCCTCTAGGTATGATGTAAGATCCCTCCTAATTTTTTTTCTGGACAATACATGAAACAACAGAATCATGTAGATGCATGGCAGGGACAATCACCCTTTAATTCCGCCTGGAAATATCAATCATATCCTACTTCACCATGGATGAATCAATATTTTTTTGGATCACCATGGT
The DNA here is from genome assembly GCA_034641835.2 of Pinus albicaulis. Lineage (NCBI taxonomy): Eukaryota > Viridiplantae > Streptophyta > Pinopsida > Pinales > Pinaceae > Pinus > Pinus albicaulis. The sequence continues at coordinate 28,924 of JAXQQM020088102.1, read as the reverse complement.
CAAATTCCAAATATCCTACCCCATTTTGGCAAAACCCAATTACTGACTCCTATCCCTCGTAATGGTCAAACACACCCGCAAAAAATTCAATGTGGCCCCCAAATTGGCAGCATCCTGTGGGATTGGTAAATTGACCCCTCTGCTCGATCCCTCAATATCAACCCACATTGCCAGCTCCATTTCAGTTACCTCCTAATCCTAAACCTCTGATGTGTCCACAACTGTCAGCTCAGCCAAATCCTAAGCCCAACAATAGACCTATCCAGTATGTGAAAACTGTTAAAAATCTGGTATATGAAATAAACCCCTTAGGATGTAATGAAATATAGTTGAGGTATGGATGCATTCTTTCTCCTGAATAAAATTAGAAAAATCAAGAGCAAGAAAACAATAAAGAAGAATATACTATGATAAATACTTTGACTGTAGTTATTTCAGAAACAGAGCCAACATAAAACACACTCGAGGAACGAAACCCTGAAAAAATCATAGTTACTTGTGTATAAATATTCCACTTCTGTAGGCTATACAAGATATCCTGATCTATACCAAAACGACGAAGGAGTTATGCAGGAAAAAACCTGGGAGAAAACCAAAAGATCCACCCATGGTTCACGTTGTAGGAACATTATCCGACCATATTTTAGGAAAACGAGTTCCTGTTAAATACGAAGATCCAAGAAGTCTGGTCGTAACCATCCAGATACAAGGCTACACTTTTCCAAACACGTTGGTATACTTAGGAGATAATATTAACCTTCTGACCTATGATACTTGTAATATCTTGGGTATCACAAATTTAAAACCAACCTCAACCCTGTTAGAATTAGCTGACAGGTCAGTGGTCAAGCTTGAAGTAAATTCGGAAGGCATTATGGTCTCTGTAGACTCTTGCGAATATCCTTTCGACTTCTTGGTCATCAACCCAAGAATTGGCTAGATGGACATCCGCTGATACTAGGAAGACCATTGTCAGCAACAACGGATGCAGATATAGGATGTCGAGATGGAAACATGATGATTGTGAGAGGAAATGTTGTCAAGAATATTATCATGTATCCTACGGCTAAACCAAGTCCACATGTTGCAAATTTTTAGTTACACCGACCTAGATATTAAGAATAAAATATGTGTTCTCCCCTTTTCTTAGATGAAGCTATGGGACTTAAAAATCAATTAAAAGACTATTTAATCAGTTGCTTCATCGACAAACTAGCTGTTATTGGAAATCCAGCATGCCAAATGCTAAAATATTTGCTTGATGATTATACATAAGGAGCTCCCTTAGAAAATTTAAATGACAATCATATTCCCACAACTGTTTTCCATAAATACATCCCAATTGAAATAGAAATAGGGAAAACTGTTTATATTAATGTTGGTCTACAAAACATCAACAACAACGACTGCCTGAGGTTCTCCATAAATACAACCAAGATTTTTCCTGGGAATATTCGGACATGAAAGGTACTGACCTGAAACTATGTACCCATCACTTATATATCGAGAAAGACACTTTCCCTATTCGGCAGCCCCAGAGGAAGTTGAATCCACACCTGAAAGACATTGTGAAACAAGAATTGCAGAAATTGTTGGATGTAAACTTCATATACCCAATTTTAAATAGCTAGTGGGTTTCCCTACTAGTATTCGTCCCCAATAAAAATGGGAAAATGAGGATTTGTGTAGACTACAGAGAACTCAATAAGGCTACCCAAAAATACCATTTCCCCCTTCCTTTCATAGACCAAGTACTTGATACTTTAGCTGGAAATAAATTATTTTCCTTTCTAGATGGTTTTCGTGGTTACAATAAAATTCACATTGCTCCGAAAGACCAAGATAAAACCAAGTTTACATGTCCATGGGGGACATTTTCATATAGATTCTACCCTTTAGACTATGCAATGCTCCTGCAACATTCTAAAGAGCAATCTTGAGCAATTTTTCTGACCTAATTAATGAGGGACTTGAATTTTATATGGACGATTTTACTCCATTTGGGGATGATTTTGATCAAGCTCTGAAAAATTTATAAAAACTGCTTGAACGTTGTATCACTACCAGATTATGTTTAATTAATAAAAAATTCCATATGATGACGACTGAAGGTGTAGTTCTAGGGAATTACATTTATGTTGCAAGAATTCAGGTTTATCCCGCCGAGATTGAGGTAATTCTTAAATTTCCTACACCGCACACAAACGAAGAGGTACGGAGTTTTCTCAGTTATGCAAGGTATTATCGTAGGTTTATAGAAAAAATTTCAAACATAGTTGCATCTTTATATACTTTAACAATAAATATATAATTTGAATGGTATGGTAATTGTGATTTTTCGTTTGCAAGTCTCAAGGAACTCCTTTCAACAACACCAATATTAAGAGGACCAAACTGGGAGCTACCTTTTCACATATGTTAGGATGCATCAAAAACAACCATAGGCGTTGCTTTGGGGCAAGAAGAGGATAAAATACCTTATGTTATCTACTTTATCAGCAAAAAACTCACTCCTGCATAGTTAAATTATACAGTAACATAAAACAAACTTTTAGCTGTTATTCATGCTATTACTAAATTCCAGCATTATATAACAGGATATCGAGTTTTTATCTACACTGACCAATTCACTATTATATATTTAGCTAGTAAACCCATTACTAATGGTCGAGTGACTCAATGGTTATTAATGTATCATAAATTTGATATCACCATCAAGGATCGACCAAGAAAAGAAAAATTTGTGGAAGACTTCTTGTCTCAAGTACCTAAAGTGGATGACCATCAGCTAGTGGACAACCAATTTCCATATGGCATCTATTTGTCATGATCATGAAAACACCATGGTATGCTGATGTGGAAAATTACTTGGCAGGAGGGAAATTTCCAAGACATATGTCACCACGAGAAAGGAAATTGATCATACAACGCAACACAAGTTTTTCGTCGATCAGTGGGTATATTTTCCACACTAGTTCTGATTTTCAAATTTGAAGGTGCATCAAAGAAGATGATATTTATGAGATCTTGAGGGTGTGCCATGACAGACCCTGTGGAGGAAACTTTGTATATCGCTGAACTGGACATAAATTTCTTCAAATGGGCTATTATTGGCCCATGATATTTAAATATGTGAAAAAGTATGTCCAAGCCTGTGATAGTTTTCAACGAATGGGTTGTCGTAGATAGGCTAACAAAATTCCCTTACAATTGCAAGTGGTGGAGGAACCATTCGAAAGATGAGCACTGGACATTGTCATTCCCTTTAACCCTCCATCAAATCAGAAAGTGTACATATTGGTTTGCACGTATTATGTAACAAAATGGGTCAAAGTAGTAGGCTTGCCAAGAGTTACGCAGGAGGCAGTGATTAATTTCCTGTTCAAAATTTTTGTAGGATATAGATTACCAAGGGAAGTAATAATGGATGGAGGGCCACAACTCACAGGTCATAATATTTCGACCACTCTTCAAAACTATCATATCAAGCATAGAGTTACTTCCCCATAACACCCTCAGGTGAATGAACAAGTGGAAAGCACTAAAAAGGTCCTGGAAGAAATTATGACTAAAAATGTATCGGCAAATCATCGAAATTGGGCAACCAAACTCCTTGAAGCACTATGGGCGTATCAAACAACATGGTATAACACTAAATCCCACTCCCCTTATCACCTTATATCTAGAAAAGAACACATTTTTCCAATAGAATTTGAAATAATGACTCTCAAGACTGCGAGGGAAATCAGAATGGATTTTAAAGAAGCACAAAATCAGTGCCTACAACAACTTAATGAGTTGGATGAAGTATGTTTGTTTGCTCTGGAACACACTACCATTATAAAATAGAAAATATATAAATGGCACGACTGACTAATTAAAAATAAATCATTCCAAATAGGAGATTGGGCATTGCTATATGATTCTATGTTCCACGATTTTCCAGGGAAATTACAGACAAGGTGGCTCGGCCGTATGAAATCAAAGAATTGCACAATAATGGTACTGTAACATTAAACACCATCAACAAATCTGGTACCTCTTTCCTAGTAAATGGACATCGGCTACGCCTTTACCACCAACCGCTCAGAAAGGAGTCTTTTTACCAGGAGGTAAGTAATGATATTGTTTTTTAGATTTTAGCTGACTAGGGTAGCAACCCAGCAAATTCATCTTCATAAATAGGATTTTCTTTATCAACTTTGTATATAATTTACATATGTTTTCTTTAAGATTAAATAAAATTCCTTTTTTTTTATTTCTTTCTTTTTCTTGCTTTTTTTCTATCTTGATAATAAAAAAAAAGGGTTGAAGAGACCTTGGGCACAATTGTTGTTCCCTTTGACACAGTTGTTGTTGCCTTCAGCAAAATTTTTGTTCCCTTTCTCCTTCACAACCGATTTTCCCTTTGGCACAATTTTTTCTCCCTTCGAAAGAATGGTTGTTCCCTTTGGCATAATTGTTGTTCCCTTTGGCACAATTGTTGTTCCCTTCGATACAATTTTTTTTCCCTTTGTGCCAAGATATTTCTCATGTAATAAATTCCAATATTTGAAAGGGAACTTAAAAAGTATTTATATTTATTTTATCATGATCTATCACCCTATGAGGAACATTATTTTACCCTCTAGCACTTATTTTAAATATTTTAATATATTCGGGTCTTTCTGAAAGAGTTATAAATTTTTCATGATCTATCACAACCATAGTAGTTTTTGGCTTTTTTGTAGATATTTAAATTGATATTATCTTTCAAACAAAGGGTTGACACACACTTTATTTGGAATCCTTTCTCTTCCTTACACCATCCTTAAAATCTTAAGGATTTTATGAGCCACTTGTGATGAATAAAAAATATCAATTTAAAAAAAATAATACTTAGAGCTAGATTTCCACATAAGAATAGGTGGTCTCATCACAAGCCAACCTAATATGATCATATGATAATAAAATAAGTGAAATTCCCATTATGGCTACCAGTCTAGGGTTATGGCCTTTTTGGTAGCAGTGTCAAAAGGACAAGAGGTCTCATGACAAGCCGACTTGTTCACTTTGTTATGATCTGGTGAGTAACATTGTTGCTATCTCATCACCACACTAGAACAATGACCTTTTGAGAAAAATAAGTTTAAAAAAATAAATACGATATATCATCCATACCATATTGGCTCATCTACAGGTTAAAAATACAACTCTGTGGAGGCTATGGACGCCTCCTGGCAGCAGTGGCTCTATCTGTGGCATTATGTTGTTAAACCTTTTTTTTTATAAAGAAATCACCATCATCAATATCTACACCTATTTTGTAAAAAAATATAGAGGTGGTATATAAACTATCATATGAAGATAACTCTTAACTTTTAGTCCTTGGAAATATGAAAATTACCTATAAAGTAATGGCACCAGATACATATATATATATATATATATATATATATATATATATATATATATATATATAAAATGTTCCTCAACAATTATTGAGCTTAAAAAGGAATTTTTTTTTTCACACATGGTATATCATTATTATTTTCATACATCAGCAATCCACGTATATGTGACAGTTTGTTATCCCCTCCACCTGGCTGCGCCAGATTTGACCATTCCATTTCGCGTTAATGACTACTTCCACATTACCATTTAATTCCCGTAATGCTACTAGTCGCAGTCGAGATTTTTGTTGGGGAGAGGTAAGGTAGAGCACGTGCATGACGTGACTAAGCAGAATTAACGAAAATAGTAATTTCCGTCGCACAAAAGAAAAGAAAATAATGTTATTTTGTCACATCACCCATTCTAATTTCTGGTTTGAAACAAATCTGTGTATAGTTTCGCAGAAATTCTTTCCAAACCAGCTCTGTGTATAGATTTTTGTTGTAATTCCTTCCAAACAAGTAGCAAAGGGATGTAAATCCATTTGTAACGAGCCTGCTACACTGCAGGTAACTGAAGAAGATCAAGGAATCCTGGAAATGGTGGGTCGGCTCTAGTACTTCACCCGGTTGGAGGGATTTCATAATAATGTGGCTCTGGAATTTTTACGGAATTTAAATGATGATACCACAGTAGTCAGAGGAAAGAAGATACTAGTGAATGAAATAGTCCTGGCAGAAGTTAGAGGTGTTTCCATGGAAGGAGAGAAGTTTATGGACAAGCATGGTGCTTGGACTCCAGAGTGAAATGGAATTTTTTATTGACCCTGGTCATGAATTGGTCCGTAAAGGAAAAAGATTCCACCCCACATCATTCATATAACCTTGGCAGGAGCTCGCATACACAATGAAGCGATACATTACATGTGAAAAATGCCATGATGTGGTAAGACCACGACATCTCAAGTTATTAGCATATTTAAAGCAGAAAACAGTGATGAACATGCCTTTATTTTTTAATTTTTCTATTACATGATGTTGCTGGTAGAATGAGTCGAGCTAGGGACTCGAGTGCCATTGTTAGTCACCATTATTTAATTAAATTGATAGTTAGTTGGGAATTGACACTATCTCAAATAAGGTGGGACAATTTTATAGAACTGAATGACTTGCCACCAGTACAAGAAAGGAAAGAAGAAGAAAATGCCTAGCCAGACATGGAAAATATTCCCCCTGAAAATAGTTAGTCAAGAGAAGAAAAATTTAATACAACCCTAGCTTTGAAAAAATTGTCTAGAGTTGAGAAGAGGTTAGTCATTGTTCCAGTTTCCTAGCCATCTAAGCATAGAAGCTCCGAAAGGCTGGCTAAGGAAAAACAAACAGTAGAGTCTGTTGAGCATGCGCCAGAGAATGAACCTCCAATGGAACAGTAGGGTAACTCAACACGAATTAGAGAAGAGGTAGTAGCCGAGATTTTAGAAAACCTGGAAACCCTATTTTCCTCTCAAGAAAATGAAGATTTATTTTGGAATTCATCTGAACCGAATGCTAATTTGTCAGCCTCGACCCCTAATTCTCATAATACAGACATCTTTCCTTCCTCACCAATCTTGCATGGCCAAGACCATCTAGAATAATCAGCTAGAATGATGAATGAAACTGACTTTTATAAAGAGGGGGCCATCCCATTAACCCCCGATGACCAGAACTCTGAAGGTAACTCCATTTCTACTGTCTTGATTGATGAAGAAATTGAAGTTCCTCTGAATGTTATTATGATTCCATATTCACCTACAACACCAATTGTAGAATCCGCTGAAGGATTGACAGGATAAGATAAATGGAGAATCAAGTTATTTAAAAAATAAATCCTAAAATAGCGAAAGAAGATGGAACAACTCAGAAAAGGACTTAGAGATTAGGGTAGAAATAAAATACAAACCATGAAAATTGGAGTCCAAAGTGAGAATTTATTGAATCATGCAGAAACACAGACCCAAATAACCCCCATTATTCATGAAGAAGTCTATACTGAATAAATCCCCATTACCTATGAAGAAAATAAAACTGAGGATATTCCCATGAGTTCTATGGGAATTCAGATAGATATCAATCTCTCTATGGTTACAATTGTGGCAACGAGCCAAACAGATCTACTGATGACCATTAGCTACACTACACAAACCGAGGTGGTGCTTCCTTACTCTCATTTTATCAAGGATTCCACTATTCAAATGTCAAACCGGGAATTCGAAAGGCAGAAATAGCTTATGGAACAACATCGAGGAGAAATGATACCTCGAGCAGAACATCAAGAATTGTTACAGAATTTCAAAGCCTTGACCGTCATTGACGATGAAACTCATGCTAAACTTAGAAGAAAGAAAATTAAAACAAATAAATTGCAAGGGAAACTTCATAAATCACTAGAAAAAATCAAGGAGATATGTTCTGTATACTTGGATGTATTGTCTTGTAGGTATCCAGCCAAAAATTATGCCTTGTTTTTGAATGAACGATACTTCTTACTAAAATTAAAAGCCATACGGACAGGTCAACCTATTGAATTTAGTTCTATTTATGATTTTATTAAGTGTTTTCAATAACAGGAAGATAATGTTAGGTATCTCTTATGTGAACTCTACATGCACAACTTCTTCTTGGATGAACAAAGGGATCGAAACCCCATCCCTTTCATTGGGGATGTACAATTCCAAGCTTTCATATCCTTTGCAAGACATCAAATCATGTGGCACAAAGCCTATAACATATTCAAAAGGATATAAAATGGTTTATACCATGGGATCAGAGGAGAACCTAGTAGCCCACTACAAGCTTTCATAAAACACAAAAGGTTCATGCAACGAAGTGGTGCAGTTTCTACTTTGGCTAGAACACATAAGGATGTTCTTATTGCACAACTTGAGTACTTTGCATACATCAAAGAGGAAGCCCTATAGGAAAAAAAAAATCGATGGAGGGTATATCCCAAGAAAGTTAAGAACCGAGAGCCTTTTGGGTATAGAAACTTCCAAGCAGCAGCTAACCAAATACAACATTATAATGAGATGGTTTTGTCTAAAGGAACCACTTGGATTGGACACCAATACAAATGTCCTGTTATCTGATATCCCCAAGATGGGTATAATGTCGAGTAGGAGATCCCATAAGGTGCATAAAGCAAGGCCTTCAAGGTGCTTAGGAGTAAAAATGGATTTTGGACATACCCAACCTACTCTTTAACTTTTCTACATGTGAATCATCTTTTTGCATGAGGAAACACAAATAGGTAAATTGTGGGGTGATGTTAGGAAATGAAAAAGGTATAATTACCCTTCTTATTTCCATGATAATTGTAATGTTTTTAGGCAATTTTATCATAACTCGTAGTAATTCAAGAGAAAAGGATGGTAAAAATAAGTTTAAAATAATATAGTTAATGTGAGATTTTCTGATATCAAAGAGGTTGTAATTCGGGTAAATCGTTGTGCAGATTAGCCTAAATGAAAGATTATTGTTCCTCAAGACATCTGAGCGAGATATTGATTGAACCAACATTGTATTTATATCAAGCTACAACTTAATTTCTAAGAGAAATTGGAAAACGGAGGAAATAGGAAAATGATTGTTACTATACGAAGATTTATGGTTGACGGAGCAATCCTGAGAATCTTTCGATTCTTAGGATAGCTCTATATTTAGTTTTCAAATGTAATATATAAGTCAGAAAAGTGAAAGATAAATTTTGTTCGTTCATTATTAATGTTCTGATTTATTATTTCACTTTTATTGTATATTATATACAACGATATCAGTTGAACATTTTTTGAGGTTATTTTGTAAAACATTCTGAGTTAATGAAGTTGCACGAGATTCTACTTTAGTCCTCTGGATTGAGTTTATCTATGCAATACTTATTCGGACCATGGGCCCAATCACTAGAGGTTTAACTGTCTATTATGTATAATTTATAGTCAGATTACTTTTCCATGATTTTCATTACTTATGTTACTTTTTACTTGCCTTTTCTTTTATAATAAGTGATTGATGGAATCATGTATCTTGAATTCTATTACGTGTTTTCTGAATTTATCGATTGTATTGTGTTACACAGATGTAAAGTGTGAATGCATGAATCTGAGAAGTTACTTTTGAGAAGTAGATATTTTTCAGCATTTGTGCAATTACTAGCTTTTCCTTATTCTTAGGATTTGCCAAGAAATATATAAAAATGGTTTGTGAGTTAGAATAGTTTATTTCATCAAAATTGTAACTGTAAGAGTAATTGGTTGTTGTTCTCATTTATTTATATAACAGTTGAATTAGGATAATGACTCAGTTAGTTATTGTGCACTTTGCAATAGTCTAAGAATTTATTTTTTCATATACTTTGCCGATAGCCTTGAAATAAAAGATGAATCCTGGGTTGCAATTAATGAGATAAGATTAATATTTATTTTTAGGAGTCATCTTATTTTCCAATAGTTTCCTCTTCTGGAACGATACTATACCCTATTCTGGTTTGGTATCTCTCATGTGTTTTCCGATATTCGTCTGATGCATGTTCCCTCCCCCATTTTCTCTCTGCATCCATTTTATTCTTATGTCAATGATCACGATTTTCATTCTCATGTCGACACTTGGACAAGGGTTATTTCATGGTATTAGGATGGACAAATTTTCCACAATTATGATGGTTTGAAGCTTGTTGAAGAGGGTCCTTCCTCTTCCCGCAAACATTCAGAAGATATCCAAAAAGAGATCCAACCCCTTTTGAAAAAATCCAAAAAGTGTGTGAGCTTTTCCTATGCCACTTAGTTCGAGGTTGGTTCATATGTTCAATAGACTCTTCATGTACATCAAATTATCCCTATGTCTGCTACACCTCCTGTTATTGCATCTACGATTCTGCCTGCCATGGGTTATAGCCCCTTTCACCTTGCTAGGTTCATAATACTCCCACTTCTTCCAATTTAATTAACCTTGATTTAGAGCCATTAGCCATGGATCTTGGAGTGCCTATTCATGAAGGAAAAAACACCCCATTCATCTGCATCCACCATATCGGACTGCCCCGATTCACTTATCTCCTTTCATGATCCTGCAGAGAAGGAAGTCGTATCTGTTGTCATGCATTTCACTCATATGTATGCTACTTTAATTTACCCACCATTGATTGGTCCATCCTATATTACCATACTATATTTACTATCATCGTCCAGTACTCCGCCCATTTAAGTTGAACAAGTTGTTGATTTAATCAGAGACCCTGAGAAATGATTTCAATTAATTTCCCTAGATGTGCAACAACATGAAATTTTCACCTTTCTTCCTGGCCCTATTTTCCATCATATTATACAGAACCAAAGAGTTATGGTTCAGAGGGAATATTCTAAATAGGATCAATCCGAATGGTCGGTTGCTAGTGTCCAAACACTACAATCTAGACTCCCACCAGCTAATAGAGTTCTAATCGATACCCTCATTAATTTATCATCACCTCACTTGGTTCAATTCATTCATGCTTATTTTTCTCAATTGGAGCACCAGTTAGTTCAGAAAAATATCAGGTGCAATGATCTTCAAGTCACCTGCAAAGACCAACAACATTAGTTGCATGCCACCTCTACAATTCAAACCCAAATATGATTTGAAAAAGGAAGGATTAGAGAATAATATTAGTGTGGTCCATTCTGAGTTACAGTATTTTTGTCCTACGCTTTCTCCATATGCCGCTGAATAACCCGAAGATTTCATCACTTGCTCCCCTGCTGAATGTTGTACTGGATTGAAGCGGCCTGCAAGATATTCTGTCCAAACGAGTAGAGCTCTAGGACACTGTTAAGAGTATGGAATTGTCTACTTCTAATCCTTCTTCCACATACCAAACTCATATTAATGAGGAATTACAATCTTCCACTTCTCTGTGTGCTACTTTGCCAAAAATTATGCAAGAATCTCAACACATGTTCCACTAGATATTTGATGCTAGTGGTGTTGTTTCGAAGATAAATGTAGCCATTGAGCCCCTACACGAGAATGAACAGAACCTATATCAGCAGACCCTAGTAACTTCTAATTTAGAGACTAAGAAGCAACTTCTAGACTAAGAAGATGTACTTGAAGCTAAAATCATCTAGTGGAAGATGCCACACAAGTTACCAATAGAGTTCTCTGTGATCTTCGACTGGAAGCCAAAAATAATTTCATGAATTTGAGTACACTATATGAAGTCACTGATCAATAGATTGAAGATTTGGTTGAGTCTCATCCCAATGATCCTAGTGAGAAGGTTGTTGTCGAATTCTCGGCCAAGGTTTCTACCCTTATGAACACCTGGAATTATTATGTGTCTGAATTTACCAGTTTTAAGGAATCCACTCTCCATACTGTTCCATAGTTGGGTTCTCCGTTTGAAGGTATCACAACTGAAGCTAGTGGAAGCCAACCTGCAATGGACTCAAAAGCAACAACAACAACAACACATTGACTCGACAATGAGTCAATAGGATGTGGTAGAGGCATGTTGGGTCCCTCATTTTTGAAAGTATAATAGTTCCAAAGGACATTTTGGATCAGTTTTCCATAAATAACTCACCATAAAAATGAAAACTACAACATATGTATTTTGGAACTCGCACAATGAAAAACAAGGGAGCATGTCGAAGAACTAGGAGCTGATTTTGATACAGTCAAAGAAGAACCAAGGTAATGGCCCTAGGTATTGGAAAAACGTGGATGAAACAAATCAGGTATCATATCAAGAGATCACAGCTATAAAAGAAGATAAAAGACAAAAATAAATGAGTTATACAGTGACACAAGGTTCATATGGAACATGGATATTAGATAGAGTTGAATGTTTTGATTTTTGCAGTTTCTAAATCTGGAATGTAATAACCTTTTATGTGCTGTATGTGTATCTTGATTCCACATGCACATTTTTTCATAAGATGTAATGCTCATTATATGATCTAATAGGCCGTTGCTACTAATGATACATGAATTTTGAGAATTCTGTCAATTTTCCATGTATTTATGTTGTGAAACCAACTCCAAAAAGAGAAGAAAAGAGATATCAATGCCTTAGAAATAAGCCACTTCGAGGGGGCAACCTCCAATACATTACATGAATGAACAATTCTTGGATGATACAAATGAAAAAACTTCCTCTCTATATATAGGAGTCCATGGGGCAACAATGTAATCCTAGTGGGGCCACAATGTAATCCTAGTTGACCTAACAATAATAATGTAAAGGCACAATAATAATAATATGGGGGTTATAGGGGTACAACAATAACAAAAAGAGGGTTACACTAACAACAATAAGGGACTATACTAGTAATATAAGGACCTAACATGCTCCTCTCATTCAAAAAAGTGTTGTCCTCAATGCTTGAGTAGCTTCGGGTGCTTCTGTACAAAATTCTCATCCTCCCATGTAGAATCTTCAGTGGGTAAGTTATTCTATTTGATGAGATACTCTGAAACTGATTGCTTTCGTAGCTGTCGAGTTCTTGTTTCCGTGACTGCTTCAGGTTCCAATATGGTTTTTCCTTCCTCATCAAGTTTTGGAAATATTCTTTGAACTGGAAGTTTGTCCCCTATAAAAAATTTTAAGCATGAAACATGGAAAACTAGATGTACTCGCGAAGAAGTAGCAAGCTCCAATTTGTATGCCATAGTACCAATATTTGGCAACACCTTGTAAGGACCATAGTGCTTTGGTGATAATTTATTATCCTTCTTAGGTTTCTTGAGGGACATTTTCTTGTATGGTTGTAGCCGTAAAAATACCCAATCCCCCACGTCAAAACTTCTCTCACTACGATGTTGATCTTCCTGTTGCTTCATTCGATTTTGTGCCAAATTTAGGTTATACTTTAAGAGTTTGATAACTTCTTGTTGATGCTCGATGTCATCCTCCACTACTTGAACCCTAGAATTTTACCTTAAAGAAGATGTGTTGGATGGTGGATGATATCCATAAAGTGCCATAAATGGGGTCATTTTTGCTACAATATGGAAGGGAGTGTTATACCACCATTCAGCGACAGGTAACCACTTGACCCATTTTGCTTTCTTATTAGATACAATACAACGAATATATTCTTCCAAAAATTTATTCACTATCTCTATTTGACTATTTTATAACCTTATTTTATTGTGTGCATTAGATGCATTGATTTCAACTTAGATGATTATTTATGATTAGATGTAACTCAACCTATGATGGTATATTAACTTAAAGTGATAGGATTAACAATGTGAATTAATTTGAGTGTAAGCAAAAAAAAATGATTCGCAATGTGTATTGATTTTTGTGTTATCGTAATTCAACCTATTAATATTGGAGAGCAAGAGAGACAAGGTACGATGTTTTCTACAAAATCAGAATCAAAATCATTAAAAAAAAAATCAAAATTACATTATTTCTTGACATTTGCAAAACAAACTATAAATATAAAAAAAATACAGAATTACATTATTTCTTGACTTTTGCAAAACAAACTATAGATAAAAAAAATTATCATAATATTTTGAAGGAAATAAATGATTTCAAACATTAGCAATGAAACAAATGATCTCAAGAGTAATCTTAATGCAGTAAATTATTAAAACTACTCTTCAAGATATATTTAGTAATAGTTGGAGGGAAAATGTTAAGAATCGTTAATTGTCAAAAGTCCCTATACCTAAAATTAAATAAAAGAAATGTGCAGTAAACAATTCTCTTGCAAAATTTTAACAAGATTATCTCCCTTCTTCATCACCAACCAATTACTAACAAAAAATTATATAAACATATAGAAATATAACACAACAATTGTAACATTCCCAAACATTACCATCCAAATTCAAACACATAAACACAAACCACTCAAAGCATGAGAAACAAACAATTGAAGTTAAGCAACCAAAAAAAAATTAAAGAAGAGAACGATATAGTAATGTCAAAAAAAAAAGCATAATGTAAATTTAAAAGTATGAAGTTTATCTCAAACATATGCATAATAATGATAATTTAAAAATGTGTCATTGTTACCCTCAATTGGAACCAGCCTAGATCCATCTAACTCCAGATCTATCAAATCCTTGAAGGTGCAAACCTTTGTTCAAATTCTACACTCCCAAAAAAATGTCCCTCTAAGCCCATAACAAAGCCCGTAACAAATCCGTAATTAGATAAATGAGATTGGTTAGAAATTTTAAAATGTTATAAGTTCTATTATAAATTTTAAAAGTAAAATATCCACTACATTTTACAAATATTGGAACATGATTGAAAAACTATGCCAAGAAAATCATCCTTAATAAAATAGTAACATTTTATAAATTCATAAAATATCGAAGAAAAATAAAAGCATCTCGGTTGCAATTAAGAACCGTATTACAAAATATAAAAATTTAAACCTTTCAATTTTTTTTAAAAGAATTACAAATGGGATTATGCCACACTTTAGGACATTGATGAAAGCAAATAACCTGCACGAGACTTAACAATATTACAACCAGCTTTCACGAGTAGAAGGGAGAAGACCCATTTTTCATTTTCCTTTAACCAACACAACCCAAAAAATACCACTGAGGCTTAAAAATGATTGAAAAAAAGTATGTATTCAGTTTTACACGAGCACCTGAAACATGTCCAGGCCTTCACATGCACCTCTGTCCCACGTGCAGACACTCTTGTTTCCTATTTCACTGCCTTGAGGCTTGAGGTACTAAAAATTTGTTGCTATAGCAATGCGTGTATTGAAGGATTCCATTCAAATTCATTGGAGGACCAACCCAATGCAACTGTACCAACAGAAAATAATGTAGTTGGCCAAAAGGCACAACGCTCACAAAATACGATGGGCTGCCTGCTTAAGATTACGTTTAAATGTCAAAATTGTTTTTGAATTTAAAAAGAATTTGAAGTTTCGCATTCTTTTTCGCTTACTAATATCATTATATTTATATATATATATATGTATATCACAATCTATTGTATTGTTTTAGTTGTTATTTTTATACTTTAAAGTGATGTTTTCGAAAATAATTTCTTTAATAGATGTTATTAAAATATATGTAAGTTTGAGAGTATTATATTTTTATATTGTTGAATATATCATTTTGATTAGGGGAGGGAATTGAACTTGTTACTTCACATCAAGGAGTGTCTTAAGAGAGTATCTGATCACCTTATATCAAATACTCTCTGTGGACATTAAAATATAATTATATTTAAATAAAAATTTTATTAAAATATAATATAAAAGTTAATGTTTTCCCAGATTCGGGTGACGTGGCAACTGGGCCACCCCAGAGTGCGCGATGGCGCAACAAACAAAGGAATGGCGTCGCCATGGCAGGTCGGCCCCACCATGTCGCAACAACTTTCAGTTAATGGTTTTAATGAGGCAGGTGATGGCCAATTGTGGCTTCGATCGGAGAGGCACAACCATAAATCCCCTATAGCATGCTCTCCAACGCATTATTCCCCCTACTCTCCAATGTAGCTCTGTCACGACTCTCCCTTACGGCTTGGCGTGGTCTCTACACCTCAACCCAGTCTCCTACTATGCTCACATCGCCATGGCACCTAGGTAGAGACAAAAGCCTAGCAGTGGAAGCATTAGGGGTGCCCTCCCTGCCAGGTTGACCAGAGCTTTTGCTGATAAAAATTTCCACTCAGATGTAGAACCCTCTTCTGCTCCCTCTGCTCAGTCTGCTGCCCTGACCACTGACGGCTCCTATGCTTCCTTAGCTCTTTCGGTTCCAGATGCTCCCTCCCTCATCCTGTTTGCTGAGCCCTCCATGTCGCCCCAGCCTAGGACCATGTGGAAATACCGCAAATCCACCATTCCTCGTTCCGTAATACCTTCGCCCAAGAAGCTAGAACGTCTACGTGTTAAGGCCTCCTCCTTGTACATACCCAATCTTTGGCATTACACTGCAGGTGGCTAGCGCAAGTGCGATGAGAAAGGTGAGCCGATGGAGCCAGACCCTTACGTCTTCACGGAGGAGGAGGAAATCGCTCGTATTTACGGGTGTCTAGTGATAGAGGAAGAAACGCCACCACCTGATGCAGACCAACATGGGGAAGCACGCAAAGAATGGAGGTTTTTGCACCTCGGTTCACTTCTGGACATCACTCGTATATACTGTTTTTTCAGTTTTATATAGTGTTTTAGAAAATATAGATGCTTCAAGATTTTCTAGACAATCAAAGGGTTGGTTTCCCTGCCATGGGCAGCCCCTCATTTTGAAATTTTGGGCACTATTGAGAGCAGGAATTGGATAAATTCCTCAACTCAGACAATGGAATATAACATATTTTTTTAATCAATAGAATTAGAATAGCTTAAAAAAATATATAAGAGTTAAGTGTTTCTTGTAAGGAAAAGGGTGAACCATATGGACATTAAAATACCATTATATTTAAACAAAATTTATAATAATATAATATAAGAGTTAGTATTTCTTGTATGTAAGGAAAAAGCTTATCATATTTGGTAGGAGTGAAAGCATGCCTTTTGGAGATCACCAATAATTGTAAGTAAGATGATTTTGATTTAATAAGAATCATAAGTCAACTTGTTTCCGTAATAATTATTCCTTCTCATTTACCAAATAATAAATTTTCTCACTATATAAAAAAATTATATATTTATTTTTTAATATAAACTATGAAAATCATAATTAAATGAAAAAATATTATAGGAAAATAAAAAAATTAGCCTAATTAGAATACAACAAAAGAAGACCAAAAATGAAACCAAATTTTAACCTGGTCAGCAACTCAGCTGTCGGCCCTGTGATAAAGTACACTTTTCCCATCATCTGCTACATGGACATGCGGGTACATGGATCTCTTTGGACGTGACATGAGAGACTGAGATTAAACGGCGTGTTAATTTTTGAACAAACATGACGTTGGCCACTGAAAAGAGTCGTCCTTGTGCTAACTACGTTTTTCCCACCATGTGCAATAGCCGGACTGGGTTGAATGTTTGTGGGTTGCGAAGTGATGTAAGAGTGATCGGTAAAGAGACACGGAAGTACTGGTTTGCGTGAATGACGGATGAGAAAAATGGACCATTTTAACGAGGAATTGTTTTTCCCACCATGTGCAATAACCAGACTGGGTTGAATGTTTGTGGGTTGCGAAGTGATGTAAGAGTGATTGGTAAAGAGACACGGAAGTACAGGTTTGCGTGAATGACGGATGAGAAAAATGGACCATTTTAACGAGGAATGTAATACGGCAAATAAGTTTAAAAGCGTTTGGAGGATATTCTGATTTTGGGATTATGGTAATAGATTAATAGATTCCGAGGCATCTGCACAGAGTAAAAAAATTGTTCATCTATGAATCCATAGTGAGTAATTTCACATGGTATAGTTTTTTTTTTAAATAATTAGGTATGAGTATAGTTGGGCTTATGGAAATAGATTAATAAATTCCAAGGCATTTGGACAGAGTAAGTTTTTGTTTAAATAATTACTTTAGTATAGTTATTTAGTAATTCTAAATGACATATTTTTTTAAATAATTATCTACTAATATTATTTTCTTTAAATAACAATGATGATGTATATCTCCACAAATGATTTATATCTTCAGCTAATTTATAAATTCTCACTTTTCTTAAAAAAAAAATATTTAAAAATCTTTATTTATTTTACAAATTTGTTATTCGAGTCGAATTTGATGGATGAAATTGATGTCAATTTCCAACAGTGATCACATTCCCGCAAATTGAGGTGAGCCTGAAGTTGCAGGAGGAGATCATTGGAATCCAAATCTGCTGAACGATCAATTACTAAAAGGCATGTTATTCGCAGCAGCTTGATTACCTGGTAAAAATTATACACTTTTTAGAAATCTTCCTTAAAATTACAATGGGGATAGAAAGGATCACTTCATGACTGGAAATACCTCTATGTGATAAAATGTTTTGGTAAATATTTTAAATTAAATAAATTGTTTGCATATAATAAATAATACGTATTTTTAATTTTTTTGAGCCTCTAGGCACCTTATATACTATTGTCTTATTGCTTTGTTATAGAATACATATTAATTACTAAACTCACGAGAGGTTTTTTTTCAAGAAAGAAAAACGCACTTTCTTTATTAAATAAAAGATGTTACAATAATAAAGATTTCTCTTCTGTTTTCATCTTAACACTACTAGCAATTCATTAGATATATCGTTTCCATTTTATGATATATCACCTATCTATGTTTTTATCCTATGTGTGTTGTCTAATACAAAAACAAACATACACGTGCATAAAATACATCTTAGCTTTACTATAGGCCTTCTTTAACATGATTATTCAAGTCTTAGATACTTAAGGACAAAAAAATCATAACTTGTGAAACAAACAATTCTATCTTTTATATCTTAATAGTCCCATAACAAAGGAATGAACCATTTTCAGAAACTGAAAATACGATCAACCTAGATCAATGTTGCAACCCTCCTTTGATAGTCTGTCTGCTAGATAGTTTTTTTCTCTAAAGATGTGTCTGAAGGAAATTCCCTTGAAGTTACTAATTAGAAATCTTATCCTCTTCATCCAATTTTTAAGGCTCCAATTAATCACTCATGTTAACCCAATCAATGATCACTTTTGACTCTCCAAAGATGACAATCTCATCAATAGTGATCCATCTAACACAAAATAAAACTCCACATTGTGCTAATAGCTCAACTCTATTAATTGAACCCTCTCCATTATACCAGCTGGAATCAAAGATCCCTCGAGGCTTCAAAGCAACAACCACCTCACTGCCGCATACCTTTAATGATGAAGACCCATCAAAAGATACAACTAGATATTTTTCCCATATATCCTTTGGCTCACAACATTGTTTTGATCATTTTTCCTTAATAGGGCCAATTCGCTGAAAATATGTCACATTTTTCTCATCATGATCAAATATCCAAGTATTATAGGATCTCCATATGCCCTACATAGTATAAAAGGGAAAATATTTGTCTTCTTTAAACTCGATGAACCATTCTGTGAGGCATTCCCCCATGGAGGACTGGTCCCAATTGGCTCTTAAATTGAGTAATTGAAAGACTCCTATCCAAATTGAGATCACATATGGACACGTGAAAAAGAGACGTGTCACATCTTCGGCACTATTACAACATAAAGTGCATAGACCTGGTCCTTGATAACCTCTTTTTAAGAGGTTATCCCAAATTCAAATCTTTTTATGTACTACCAATCAAGTAAAACACTTCAAATTTTTAGGTATTTCCCATTTCCGTTTTTTTGAAACTATAATGCATTAGAACCCTTACTTATCCTGTGTGAAATGTGAGAATATGCTTATTTCACCTCTATTTGACCTTTGTTATAAAATTCGTCCCATGACAACACATCCTCCCTTGTCGACAAAGAAATTACTGCAAGCTACAACTATAGAGTTTATTTTTCCCATTCTACTGCTAATGGACCCATAATTCCAATCTTCATGACTTATAACCAAAAACATATTTCCATCTTTGGTCCTCTTGCTATGTAAATATGACTTAAGAAAAATAAACCATTATTATGTAAATGACCGAGAAGAGGAACAAATAGGATGTGATTACCACTTAAAAATTTGATGTGTGCCAGCCCTATCTCCAATCTTGATTTGGATCCAACCTCCCATCTCAAGTTACCAAGTATCCAATGATTTGACTACATCGAACTCCTCCATGTAAATGATATGGCCTTTTTTATGATGCCCCTTCTCTAATCCAACTTATCAATGGATTTTTATTGAGGTATTTTGCTTTGATTATTTGCCACCATATGCATTCACCCTTTAGAGCCCTCCAAAAATTCTTAACAAGAAGTGCCAAATTGAAACAATCAATGACTTTCATGCCCCAACCTCATGCATTCACCTGTCTAGTAAGATCCTCAAAGAATACTAAACAAAATTTCTTTGCACTGGAGAGTTGATTTTTTTTAAATCTCTTTTGGAAATTTATAAATATGCATCCAATAAATAGAAATATTCTAGAGCACCAATTTTATCAAGACTAGTCTCCCTCCCATGGATAACTATTTGAAGGACCATTGTAAAAACTTTTTTTTTAAATTTCTTCTATGATCCAATCCTAGTCGTTTATCTCGTAATTATTGGGCTTTATAACAAAATCTAGATATCTAAACCATATGTCCAATGGGATAAACTGGACTTCAAATATTTTGGAAATCTAAAAAATCATTGCGTCCTTGTGTTTACATGAGGTGAGGGCAGACATTACCTTTCTCATAATTAAGCCCACGACCTCACCAGATCCAGATAGAACCTAATGATAGGCTAGCAATTATTTTTTGTTTTCATTTCTAATTAAAAGAACATCATATACAAACATAATATGTGTTAGAGAAATATTCCTTGACATCCTACATCTAGAAATATTACACCTAGATTGTTCCTCCTTGATCCTTTTGCTTAAACCACTAAAAAAAGAGGAGATAGAGAAAAAACTTGTATAAATCCTTCAAATTCCTTAAAAAAAATTATTGGAAGGCTATTGATGATAGCCACATAGTTTATAGTCGAAATACAAACCATGATCCAATATACAATCTTTTCTCCAAAACAAACTTTGAACAAGATAAACCATAGAAGTTCTCAATCCACACAATCATATGCTTTGATTAAAGAAATCCTCGTAATACATGTTTGCATCTACGAAGAATTAATTAAATGGATACATTCTTATGTTATAGCTACTGCATGGTGAATTTGTCTTTGATCTAAAAACCCAAATTGCTCACATGTGATATTCTTAGTCAAAATAGGTTTTATCCTATTAGCTATGATTTTGGAAAAAAAATTATACATTGTATTGCGGAGTGAAATAGGGAGATAATATAAAATAGAAAAATTATTCAAAACCTTTACAATAAGAGTTAGGAAAGTATATAATTTATCGATCCGGTGATCAAACATAAGCATCGATATTCTTCAACCATATCAGAAGCTCTTCAATCATTGCATCTTGGAAATGAGGGAAAAGCTCCACATACCATTTGTGTGGTCCAAGACTCTTTTCCCCAGCCAATGCTTTCATGACCTTAAGGAATTCTTCTTTAGAAATCAATCTCCCCAATACTTCATTTTCCTCCTTGCTTATCATTGAAGGAAAGGGATTTATTAGCTCCATATCTTTATCAAAAAAATCACCAGGTAGATTTCTCTATACATTGAACTAAAAAAATCACCAGGTTCCCTTTTAATTCTTTTTTTATATAAATAGACTTTCCCTTTCCATATTGGAAAAAACCAAATGCAATGCCATTTCCTTCTAAAGGACGTTTGATCATGGAAAAATTGATTATTTTAAACTCCTTTCACAACCCATGTTTCCTAACCATTTAAACTCCATTCCTCTTTTCCAGACAGTAAAATCTTATTATTCCTTTATTCCGGGCCCAAAGATATTCTTTTTAGATACAAGAGCGAAATAATATGGATATGAGAGGTCAATCAATGCTTTAATATGCATGCATATCAATAAAAATTCCCTAGTCAAATCATTTTTCTTTTCCAAAGTCCATAAATAGAAAATTTTCTTTAGGGCTTTAAGCTTGAAACTAATTGCATTCATACATGAGACATCACTATCAAGAATAGTATTAAGCCATGTATCCCACACATAAACCCCAACACATTTATCCTTTAACTAACTAGGGTTAAATTTGAATGGATAGGAGTGAAATGTTATTTCACCGGGTCATTCCATAAATATAGTATTATCGTCATATATAAAATAGGAGTGGATCCATGACACCAATTTACCCATCCTTATACCAATCAAAAGAAACTGTACAGAAAAATGATGAAATATCTATGGCTGCCCCATGCAGGCCAACCCCCTGGGCCACCTAATCTCTTTTCCCCGTGCATATACAAAATCTGTCTCATAATTCACCAATGAAACTTCAATGTCTGAGCAAACTCAACAACTTAAATTCGCGAAAGCTCTTCAAATATCTTGTTCACAAATTTCTATGGTTTAGGAAACCCATGCTTCAAATCAATTTTCATGCAATCAACCCAAACTTGAATACAACCCAAATTCCCAAAGATTTAAATTCACATTAATAAATCTTTGTTTGGTTTTATTATTTATAATGCCCCTTGCCTTTTCAATCAAGCTTGACATTGACTAATCAAATCAATGCATATGGAATTTACGCATTCCAACATTAACCAATCTTCACGCATTAAACTTAAATGCCACCATTCATACGCACCTCCACAGTCAATCGATTCACTCCATGAACGCCTCATCGATCCGACGATAGAACTTCTTTGCAACCGAAATCTCTGCAATTAAACAATTATACATACAATTGCCTTGAACATGGAACCAAACTATTTCAAATCAACCAAATTCAACATTCATTTAGACTTCGACAAATGCAGATTAGCTACATACAATACTCCATTCATAATTCGATTTCATGCACAGACTCGAACATGCTTGTTTTAGTGCCAGCGCTCCCAATTTATACAATCCACCATCTCATGAAGCCTTTGCAAACTCATAATTCGCCTTCACCACATTCAACGCTTCCATACATCCACGATATCAAATAGATATTCGATATATGATTGACTCCAAAAGTTTCAGAATTCTGAAATGTCCGAATGCACATTAACTACAGCGCTATGCTATTTCACATTTTTATGCCATCACTTCTAGTATTTGGATTCGATTAATGGCGCTTTTCCGAGTACATTTCTTGAACCATGTCCTAATAGCCATAATGCTTTTCCATTCAGCGTACCCAACAGTCTCACGTATCAACGTAGGCATTTCAATTACTTACAGTCGATTTTTCCAAGAAATTCCAGATCTCAATTTATCTCCATTAACTGAGTTCAACGTAGACTCATACATTCTTCAACGTGTTCATTTAATTTAGAAAACGATGCTGGCTCATACCTGCATTAAATTTCCAGCGCTGACTTAGATCTTCGAACTGCTACTTCAAAACTGGAATTCGATTTCTCTAAATCTGAATTACACGGATTTTTAAATTGATTCAACCCAGGACTTTTAAATCGACTTCAATTGTATTAAACTCATCAACATCATTTTTAATCAAACGGAGGTTCTCAATCGATACCGCTTTAAGCAATTAGTATTCAATGCTAATTCATTACTGTTGGAATGAATCTCACTTGAATGGAATTCGTTTCTATCAACAGGATCGATTCATTCAACCTCTTAACAGTTAAAAAAAATACAATGCTCATATGGTATTGATTACCAGAATTGGTATCGACTCACAGCTGATACAAAAACCAGTCACTACATCTTTCAAAAAAAACTGAGAATGCCTTTAGTTTATGGAGCTCCTCTCACAACAATTTATTACTTGTAAAATATGACTATTGAAGTGCTTCTCTTATAAACCAGCAACATTCACCAATTCAGTCGATATTGAATTCCAATTCATTCACAGAATCTAACAAGAAATTTCCCAATCAACCAATATATATATAATCTGAAATAAAACAAAATTACTTACAAACTCTTGTTTTGGCCAGATATTCGAGATCTATGGCCCTTTACTATGGCAGAAAGGCCTCCCAAGTATAAAATCACACTCTCTACTCACACTCTCACTCTCCAACTATTCAAGTGTATTTTCCTCACAAAAACCACTCATATTTATACATAAATAATGCATTTAATTCACTCCAAAGATCTCTCCACCTAATCCTCAACTAAATCTATATTTTAGGTGTGGACTCAACAAAGTCCCATACATAGAATTCCTAATCCCTAATAATGCTCCTAATATATTTCTCTCATATCCTTTTAATTAATAAAAGAATATTTACAAATCCTCACTTTATCTCCTATTTTATTAAAAATGACAAATTAATTAATAAAATAATAAAAATGTCACACCCCCCTTTATTACATATTTACGAACGAAAAATGTCCTTGATGCTCCTGCATCAGACTCCCAACGTTAAAATTAATCATGATCGCCTAATCATGGGTTCGGATCTGTATATGCCTGGATCCCATATCTTGTGTTGTAACTTTCCACTTGTCACTGCTTCTATCTGTTGTTCTTCTCCAGGTCTCCACACTTTATGCTGCATTGCTCCACTGGCTGTACTCTCGCAATCTTTTTTTGTCTTTCTCTTGCTTAAATTCTTTTGCTTTCTTGTTGTTGTCTGCTGTCTCTGAGACACCTTCATCATCAATCTTCTGATGTTTTCAATCTCTCTGTCCAACCTACTGTTGTCTCCAATTTCTGTTGTTTCAGTTGCTGTAGCTGCTTTTGCTGTCACTGCTCTTATTGCTGCCAACATTGATGTTGCTGCTGTCAATGTTGTCTCAGCTACCACCATAAATGTTGCTAACATTGGATTTACTCCGGCAGATATTACCCCACATGTTGCTGCCTCCCAAACTTCTTGTCCCTCTGCAACATTATTTTTCTCATCTGCAATTTCATCTTCAACTTCTTTCTCGGCTTTCAAATGTCTCCGACAAACATTTCGACCATTTCTCCTCAGAATTTTATCAATATGCGCAAATTAGTTCCAGCATAACCTTCGTCTTCCCCTTCGACAATCTTTAGTAATTGTCCATCATCATCTTGATTGATTCTGGCAATCAAATCAAGTTCTTCAAACACTGTAGCCTCTTCCTCTATCACTGTAGCAGTTCCAAAATTCTGCCCCACAGTCTTCTCTTGGCTATACAGACAAGCCAACTCCTCCTTGTCACCCATGGTAACAAGCTTCTGCTTATGAGACATGACTGTCTCATCTCACTTCTGTGACGACTGCTTCTCTCAAGAAAAATTTCCAAATGATGGTGTCCTCTGTATCAAGCTGGCAACACAATCAAATTGTCGACTTCAAACTCACAAGACTGATGGTCTCCTTGTTGATTCAGTCATCCGCAGCTCCAAGTCTTCTTCAGGACTCAGAAAATCTTCACTGGCTTTCTCCTCAGCTTTCTCTGGCAACATTTCAGTATGCTGCACTGAGTTCCTTTCCAACTTCTTTGTCAGCACATCAGTATTTTGTCTTGCATTCATCATGAGACTGTCAGCGAGCCTCTCCTTCTTACCATTCTCTGCTCCAGGACTGTCATTCATGAAAAATTTCCTGCCTTGCTTCCTCAACAAATTAGCCTATACATAAGTCCTCTGTCTCTCCAATTCTCTTCTCTGAAGATCTATTTTCCTATACAATTCAACAATTTCATTAGGAGTAGAACTCGGGAAATTCAAACAATTTTCTATACCTTCACCGAAGCTCTTGACCAATCATCAGCTGGTCCTTCTCTCTCTGCACCATCATCCTGATTAGACTCCTTCGTCTTCATTTTCTCCTAAGATCTTGCTATCTCATCATTGATCTAAACAGCCTTCAGATTCAATTCTCTCTCCTGAACAAACTCTAAAGCTTGCTCATCTTCCTGTGCTGTACCTGCAAACATACACAACTTATTAGTTTTAAAACTGCAAGACTTTTCAGTCTTGACTGCTTCCTCCAACACATCCTTCTGAACAAATCTGCATGTGGAATCTTCAAATTCCAACTCTGGCTCAAGAACTCTAAGTCCTTTCTTCAATAAGGCAATCACACTTTGCCTCAACTTCATCTGCAATGGTTGCCAAATCACTCTCTTTCCCTTCAGTGGAAAGATCCATCCTCCTTTTTGATTTTCTTGCTCTTGCAACCATTCTTCTAGTACCTGCAATTGTACCTTCATTACTGCAATCTCTCTTTCTCTGACCTCATCAGTCATCTTACCTCTGTGGAATTCCTCTGAACCTCTTCTCTGATCCTCCATGATCATCTTCTCCATGAGTTCCTCACTCACCATGAGTTGCACTAGCCTCTGCAACAACAAGCTCTCCTGCTGCCCCTTACCTCACCAATCTGCTTCACTAGATCTGGTCTTTTGGTAAATACTGGTTCAATGCCTCTGGAACCTCTTGAGCACTCTCCCTGCTCTCTCTAGGCTATCTCTTCAACTCACTTTCTCTTCAGGACCTTGCCTGTTGTCACTCCCCTATCATCCATTGGTGAAAATGGGGTTCTTGCCCATCATGTTGTTTTGCGAACCATAAACTTCAATAATAAATTTCAAATCGAGAAAACTATCTCATACAAGATCACACGCAGTCTTGTCCTCCATTCACTTATGAAATCATTCCACTTTGCAATTTGTGTACTGCTGCATCTCATTGGAACTTTGATTAGAATATGATCCACCTTTTAGTATTCATCACACATTCAAATAAACACATCTCAACAAAACCTTCCCGCACTCATTCAGAAAAAAAAACATTTTCCATTTCAACAGAGTCAGTTTCACACTGAAAATGATGCAGGGCCAACCCTACAATACCCAGAATCTCTCTTTTATGTGCATATACAAAATGTGTCTCACAATTCACCAATGAAACTTCAATGTCTGAGCAAACTCAACAACTTAAATTCGCGGAAGCTCTTCAAATATCTTGTTCACAAATTTCTATGGTTTAGGAAACCCATGCTTCAAATCAATTTTCATGCAATCAACCCAAACTTGAATACAACCCAAATGCCCAAAGATTTAAATTCAGATTAATAAATCTTTGTTTGGTTTTATTATTTATAATGCCCCTTGCCTTTTCAATCAAGCTTGACATTGACTAATCAAATCAATGCATATGGAATTTACGCATTCCAACATTAACCAATCTTCATGCATTAAACTTAAATGCCACCATTCATATGCACCTCCACAGTCGATCGATTCACTCCATGAACGCCTCATCGATTCGACGATAGAACTTCTTTGCAACCGAAATCTCTGCAATTAAACAATTATACATACAATTGCCTTGAACATGGAACCAAACTGTTTCAAATCAACCGAATTCAACATTCATTTAGACTTCGACAAATGCAGATTAGCCGCATACAATACTCCATTCATAATTCAATTTGATGCACAGACTCGAACATGCTTGTTTTAGTGCCAGCGCTCCCAATTTATACAATCCACCATCTCATGAAGTCTTTGCAAACTCATAATTCGCCTTCACCACATTCAACGCTTCCATACATCCACGATATCAAATAGATATTCGATATATGATTGACTCCAAAAGTTTCGGACTTCTGAAATGTCCGAATGCACAGTAAATACAGCGCTATGCTATTTCACATTTTTATGCCATCACTTCTGGTATCAGTCCATTCACTGAAGCTTTAAGTCAATTCATTTCTTTTTGAACCAAGGTTTCAATATACATATACATCTTTTCCATTCAGCGTACCCAGCGGTCTCACGTATCAATGTAGGCATTTCAATTACTTATAGTCGATTTTACCAAGCAATTCCAGATCTCAATTTATCTCCATTAACTGATTTCAACGCAGACTCATACATTCTTCAACGTGTTCATTTAATTTAGAAAATGATGCTGGCTCATACCTGCATTAAATTTCTAGCGCTGACTTAGATCTTCGAACTGCTGCTTCAAAACTGGAATTCGATTTCTCTGAATCTGAATTACACAGATTTTTAAATTGATTCAACCCAGGACTTTTAAATCGACTTCAATTGTATTAAACTCATCAACATCATTTTTAATCGAACAGAGGTTCTCAATCGATACCGCTTTAAGCAGTTAGTATTCAATGCTAATTCATTACTGTTGGAATGAATCTCAATTGAATGGAATTCGTTTCTATCAACTGGATCGATTCATTTAACCTCTTAACAGTTAAAAAAAATACAACGCTCATATGGTATCGATTACCAGAATTGGTATCGACTCACAGCTGATACAAAAACCAGTCACTACGTCTTTCAAAAAAAACTGAGAACGCCTTTATTTTATGGAGCTCCTCTCACAACAATTTATTACTTGTAAAATATGACTATTGAAGTGCTTCTCTTATAAACCAGCAACATTCACCAATTCAGTCGATATTGAATTCCAATTCATCCACACAATCTAAACTCAGAAAATTACAGAATCTAACAAGAAATTTCCCAATCAACCAATATATATATAATGTGAAATAAAACAAAATTACTTACAAACTCTTGTTTTGGTCAGATATTCGAGATCTATGGCCCTTTAAAATTGCCCGAAGGCTCCCAAGTAGAAACTCCTACTCTCTACTCACACTCTCACTCCCCTGCTATTCAAGTGTATTTTCCTCACAAAAACCACTCATATTTATACATAAATAATTCATTTAATTCACTCCAAAAATCTCTCCACCTAATCCTCAACTAAATCTATATTTTAGGTGTGGACTCAACAAAGTCCCATACATAGAATACCTACTCTCAAATTTTGCTCCTAATCTATTTCTCTCATATCCTTTTAATTAATAAAAGAATATTTACAAAATCCTCACTTATATAATTTATCTCCTATTTTATTAAAAATAAAAAATTAATTAATAAAATAATAAAAATGTCACACCCCCCTTTATTTACATCATTAAAATGAAAATTGGCTCGATGCTCCCGCATCAT
>JAXQQM020070595.1:0-117818 GCA_034641835.2 Pinus albicaulis | reverse complement strand
TTTGAAATAATTTTTGTATTAAGGGCACCTGGGAGGAAAACAAGAAGATGTTTCCAATTCTCCTCAATGGGATGGGTTCTTGGAAGTCCTCAGCACTTCAGATCTAGCATTTCTCTCTCCTGTTGGTGTAGAAAACCCAGACAAAGATAGAACTCAAAGGGAGCCCACACAGCAAATAATGGAAAATATGACAATGATAATGGCTCAAAGTCAGACCAAGAGTTTAGATCCAGAGTGATCTAATAGGCAACAAAAGGTGAAGAGTGGTAGGAAAAACCCTCCTATTTATAACAAAATATTGGGTCATTCTAGATCTTGGTGCATGATTAAAATAATGTTAACCAAATCTAGATCCACCTTTTATGGAATATTTTATTATATTTGTTGGAGGAAAAAGTATTTGACTTGGGTCAAATCCCTTTATTTGTTAATAATAAATAAATAAATGATTTATTTATCTTTTTAAGGAAGTGGTTGAAGGATAATCAAATAAATAATGATTTATTTAATTATTTGTGGGTGATTTGGTCATATTTAACAAGGGATATTATCTAAATAAGATTTAAATAATTATTCCTAGAAAATAATAAGATAAATAAAGGTTTATCTAATTAATTTCTTTGTTTTGGGTTAAACATGATTAGGAATAATAATTAAATTATGGTTTAGTTAATTATTCCATGAGGAAAATCAAACAAATATAGGTTTGTTTAATATTTCCTTTTGGGGTTTCCTGTTTAGACCAATGGTTAAGGCCTGGGGGAACCGATCTAGGGGGATAAAGGGGTTCAGGGATACCAGCTGTAGGAGAAGGGCCAGAAGGAGGAGGTCTGGCTGGCGGAGATGAAGGGCTAGGAGCGGGTTGCGGTGGGCGAGGTTGAGTATGAGGTTGCTGACTAGTCGAAGCGGGTCGCTTAAGGGCAGCCCGAGACGATTGCATCATGCAAACATTAGACAAGCTGGGATCAGAGATAGGAGGAGGGGGGAGACCAGGAAAAGTTCCAAGCAGGGAGGAATCTTTGTAGACATCGGGGGAGACACTGGTCAAGTAATCGATGGTTTTCTTATTGGCTATAGAAGAGATGGTCATCTCAGGGGAGGTCTGAGACTTTGGCTCATGATAAGTCAACTGGTCGATGGTGACTATCTTTCTGTTGTGAGGAAAAGACATCTTGCGAAAAGCCACAGAGGGGACAACAGACATGGCATAGGTGTAGCTTCACCCCAATAGAATGTTGTAATCTAGAGGGGCGTCGATGACTTTGACGTCAACGCAAACAGTCTTACCAGCAAGGGTGATAGGACAATTACGAAAAAGGCCAATGGGCTGAGAGGCGTGGCTGTCCCACGCTCGAAGGGTGATCGTGGAAGGGGCCAAATCAGGAGATTCGAGCTGCTTCCAAACCGAAGCAGACATCACACAGGTGGATGCCCCCTCATCAATTATACATCGAGAAACGTTGGCATTCCGGATTTTGACTGGGATTTGGAAGGCGATGGAAGCAGGAAGAGGAGGATGTTCTGATTGATAGGCATCGAAAACAATCATTTGGTCATCAGCAGGATCTACAGTGCCCACAGCAGATAGCAGAGCCTTCTTTTGGGAAGGGCATGACTGGAGAAGTTCCAATGTGGAAATGGCAGTAGGAGATTGCGCCAAATCATCTACTATGCTATACGAATGAGCAGCTCGACCAGAAGCAGCATTTGGACGTAATGGTCCCTTAGGAATCTTGGTGTGAAACTCAACTTTGGGTTGAGGGATATGTAAGGGGCCATTGGATGTCGAAAGAGGCTCTGTAGAACCTGAAGAAGGGGACTCGGGGGCAGACTGAGCGGGAGGCTTGGGGTACTGGCGAGACTGAGTTTGAAGGTGAAGGTAGACGGGAAGGGCTGGATCAGAGTTCATCATGAGGATCTGGTAATCGGAGGAACCAGAAATGGAAGGTGGAGTGGCGACCTATTCGTCAGGTGGTTGGGTAGCCACGAATCCTTGCTAAGGGAAAGGATCAGTAAACACAGTTGGTTGAGTAGTGGCCACATTAGGGGGAGCATTAGGGGAGGCATGTTGTCTGTGCAATGTGGCTTGAGACTCCCACATCTGTCGCATATGGGGTTAGAGGGGACAATTGTGGGTGTAATGACCATAAACACCGCAACACGAATAAGGCTTATTTGTGCGAAGAGGCATGTCCGGCTTGGGCTGAGTGCCTTGTTGCTGGTTAGCGGTGTTAGGGTCAATACCTTAAGGATTGGGTCCA
Organism: Pinus albicaulis; assembly: GCA_034641835.2. NCBI lineage: Eukaryota > Viridiplantae > Streptophyta > Pinopsida > Pinales > Pinaceae > Pinus > Pinus albicaulis. Next base: position 115,557 of record JAXQQM020070595.1, on the reverse strand, counting down.
CGAGTACCAGGGACAGATTGATTTGGATTGCCTCTCCACCTTCTTTGAGAAGAAGGGGGATTAGTCGCGCCCTGTTGTGAAAATACTTGCCCTGGAGGGGGCTGTAGGTGTTGTTGCGGGGTTGGAGGAGGCAAGGGAGACGGAAGCGCATATGTTGGAGGAGCTGGTGCACCAGGCTGCAGATAAGGGTAATGGTTAGGTTGGGCAACATTGAGGTAAGCAGGAGGTTGGGAAAAAGGAGGAGGCATGCCGTATCCTGGATACATGCTACCGGGAGGGGGAAGAGTGCTAGAGGTGCTGGCCCCTCCCTGAGGGAGACCATAACCCTTAGGAGGTTGAGCATACGGATGAGAAAGGGCTCCAAAAATACCTATTGGGAAAAATACTAAGCGGGGGGGGGGGTGAATCAGTATTTACTGCATATTCAAAACTTTTTACTTTTTCACTCTCTAAAACCCATACGCTACTTTCCTTTAGTAAACTCGTGTATACACGCGGATATCCTTCATACAACTTGCGTATTAGCAGAGATCTAAATATGCAGATATTTATTAACTTAGTTCTTTGCAATATTCATTCATCTGATGTTAAGTTATCAGTAAACATGTGCAGTAACAACAGAATAAACCATCACACAAAACATCACACATGAACACCAGGATTTTTAGGTGGAAACCCAAGTCGGGAGAAAACCACCGCTGCAGTTGCTCAGCCTTCAATATTTTATTATATAGAAAACATCTTACAACATATGTGTTGGTGCAGACTCTACCAGCACGCAGGCACCCACCCGCGCTCGTTTACCAGCCTCTCTTGGAAGGGAGCTCCAACCCCTTGACTCGTTTACCAGCCTCTCCTGGAAGGGAGCTACGACCCCCTGATCTCGTTTACCAGCCTCACCTGGAAGGGAGCTACAACCCCCTGACTGAAGGCTACAACCCTCAGCACCTCTATGGACCACGTTTCATCAATTTTCACACTGGATCCAAAGCTTCCTTTAGGACACAACATGCAGGCCACGTTTCATCATATTTTCAGACTGGACCCACTCCACATATTTAAGCTCCATCATACAACCAAACTGAAACAGACAACTCAGAACTGTAGAATACAGATAGCAGCAACACAGCAGAACAGATCAGACATTTCATACCCCATGCTTCAGCAAACCCTAGTTTTCATACGCGCTTTCCTTTCACCGATACCGCGTATATACGCGTCTTCTACCATACAAACCCGCGTATACTTCTGTACAAATTACAGAGCTAATTTCATTGCGCATACGCGCTTTCTCTTCAGTGAAGCCGCGTATATACGTGCTTCCTCTATGGCGAACTAGTGTATGGTTCTTCAGACATTTAGGTCATTGCAATTCTTCAGAACAGATACATCACACAGATTTAACCCTTTACTTCAGATAGATGTTCGCCTTATCTCAGATCTAATCATTCCATAAATATATCTAGCAAATACAGATACATTTCAGATCTAGATATACCGCTTCATCATTTCTTCATAGGTGCATCATAGATTCAGATCTATCATCAAACCTTTACCCTTTCCATACAGATATACTTCACAAAGAAGTATTCATTCAAGCTCAGACATCTTGCTCCCACACTCATGATTTGCACAATGAATTTCTTCTCTTTATATAGGTTTACCCTTTTTCAATACCATGAGCAAAAACCACATTACTTCCGATGGTATTCCTGGACGGGGTCATTTAGATGAATCATTACCCAATACAATGGGTCAATACCATGGTAGTTACCCCTGGTTTTGCACTTTATGAGCGCTTTTTCCCATACGCGACTTGGAACGTTCTTTCCCGCGTGCATACGCGACTTCCCTTAGGCAAATCCGCTTATGCCTAGAGACATACTCTTTTCATCAAAGATCTATCACATGCTGAATTCCTTTCTTCATTGCCTTCTGTACTCACTGTAGATACATCAGATTTAGTTCATCAAGACATGTTCTATGAAGCACAACTTCATCAAGTAAGTTGCCATCATCTTTCCATTCAAGGACAACACTCAGCATCATATTGCTAACAAACATCACTTCATATCATATTTACATCATTTACCAAGTCCATCAGGTCACGAATAACTTCATCAGGTGGATTGCCATCAAGGACAACACAAGTCAACAATCTCATGTCTTCATCTTTATTCAGTGGGTTGCCATCAAGGACAACACTCTGCATCATATTGCCAACAATACCATCGGCGGAATGAGATGCCCCCGGGGCGTTAGCGTCATCGGGCCTAGGGAGGTCAGGGAGGACGGTATAAACATAACCAGACTAAGCATAGATCAGGTCATATTTCAAGGCTATTTGGAGGGCGGCTTCTTCGGTTTGAGGGAAATGGGAGGTGACATCTTTGCCAATGGGAGCTAAGAGAGAGCGAAGGAACCAGTCTATATAGACCCGATCTTCGAAGGGGGAAGCTCGACATAAGCTTCGTCTTCGTCGCCATTCCTGGACATGAGTGAAAAGGTGGGTCGAAGAGGTTTTCTTGAAAGAGGTCAAAAGATCTATACTAGTATCGTATCGGAGAGGGAGCTGGAAGTAAGATAAAAAGGCTTGGGAAATGGTCGCAAAGGTGGTATGGGAAGAGGTGGCTTGGTCAACATACCATTTAGAATCTTCGCCGGTAAGCGTGCGTTGGAAAAATCGAAGACGGATGGATTCATCGGTAATGGAATTGGAGGAACACCACATGTGGAAAGATCGGACATGGTTGGTTGGATCTTCTCCAGCAAAGCCTTCGAACTTAGGGATGTCGGAGGGGAGCTTGGTTGGCATAGTAGGCCAACCAACATCATGACAGATAGGGTCATTGATCAACTGATTGAAATCGGTGAGGCTGAGGCCTGCGATGTACGGGAGCAAGGGTGCGGCCGAGGTAGTTCCTGTGGCGGTTCCGCTAGTAGTAGTTCCGGCATTAGGGCCGGGAGCACCACTAGCGTTAGGCCCTGGACCAGACATAGTGAAGGTGATAGGGGGAGAACCAGAAGTAAAATGAGAACCCAAAGAATCAGAAGAGGAGTCGGAGTGCGGACTCGGAGGAGGACTGGCTCGACGACGGCGGGACAGAGCAGGTCGATCGACCGGAAACTGAGGGTGAAGGCCAAGAAGTCTCCGGGAAGTGCACCTTGGGGGCGCAATGATGACAACACAAACACGACACAAGGGGAAGAAGAATGACCACAAGGGAAAGGGGGTGCAAAATCAAGTGATTACAATGTCGAAACAAGGGAAGATAGGTGCAGTGTCAATTTATTTTAAAGTCTTTGCCTGGCGGTGTAAACCAGGCTCTTCTTCGCTTAGGGTGAGTGTGTGGCGTGCGTTAATTTTAATTTTTAAACTCTTTTCATTTTGAGAGCAAGAGAAAAAGTGTGCTGCGTAACTGAAAATAATGCTGCAAAAACAATATATAATGCTGAAATAATAGAAAATTAACAGCTACTAGTGCATCGATTCAACCCAACAAGGTGGGTCCCTCAAAACTAATCTAAAAGAGGAAAAAAAAATCTATTCAAAACACACTAAAAGGAGGCCAATAGATCTAGGGTCAAAAGGGACAGGGATCTAAAGGGAAGAGCTGCTGAAAAGAGGTGCAGATCACAGCCAAGAGGCAGAGGCAAGGCGGCTGGAAATAAAGAGGAAATCAGCAAAAAGCAGAAGGGGCAAGGAGGAGGCCCTAAAAGGAGGTCCAAAAAAAGCTACAAGAGGTGGTTTGAAAGGAAGAAGAGCTGATTTAAAGGGATCTGAGGATGAGGGATCAGATCTGAAAAAGGGAAGGCTGAAACTCTGAAAAAACAGACAGCTGAAACAATTAAAAACTCTTCCACAAAAAGTGGAGGGTACTGAAGCCCTAGGGGGCTAGGTTCCCACTTAGATGAGCAAAAAAGATCAGAAACAGGTCTGAACGGGTGAAGACAAAGGCTGGAAAACCCTGACAGAAGCTTCAGCAAAACCCAGAAAAATTGCAGAAAAATAGCTGAAAAATTGGCAGGTCGCAGAAAATTGCCTGAAAAGTGCGACCTGAAGCTCCGGGTGTCTCGGCGGCAGATTTTCAAAAAAGTTGTCGTCTCAGTTGCGGCTAATGTTCGTGACTTGCGAAATAGGGCCAGAAACATGTGGAAGTTAGAAATTTTAATGTTTTAGGGTTTTATGTGAGGAAAAAAACATAAAAATAGGAAAAACAAAAAGTTGAAAAAAAACCCTAGGGTCTGAAGTAGCTGGATATGCAGGAATATGAAAAACGACAATGGTCGTAATTGAAAACCCGTGTGGAGTCGCCAATTGTTAGTATGAATCCTTTGTCGATGTGTACGAAAAAAGACCACTTTAGCTACGCATAACTAATAGCCCTAACATCAAAAGTGGCTGCCAATATCTTCAGATCTGCAGTTAGTTGATCAAGACAAGAGCTGCAAAAAACCAGATCTATGCATAGAAAGACATTAAACAGTAAAAAGAAGGGTTTGCTCCATATATCCAATAGACAAGACAAGAACAATTTTTGAAAGAATTTTTGTATTAAGGGCACCTGGGAGGAAAACAAGAAGATGTTTCCAATTCTCCTCAATGGGATGGGTTCTTGGAAGTCCTCAGCACTTCAGATCTAGATCTCTCTCTCTTGTTGGTATAGAAAACCTAGACAAAGATAGAACTCAAAGAGAGCCCACACATCAAATAATGTAGAAAAATGTGACCAAGTGTATAGATCCAGAGTGATCTAATAGGCAACAAAAGGTAAAGAATGGTAGGAAAAACCCTCCTATTTATAACAAAATATTGGGTCATTCTAGATCTTGGTGCATGATTAAAATAATGTTAACCAAATCTAGATCCACCTTTTATGGAATATTTTATTATATTTGTTGGAGGGAAAAAGTATTTGACTTGGGTCAAATCCCTTTATTTGTCAGTAATAAATAAATAAATGATTTATTTATCTTTTTAAGGAAGTGGTTGAAGGATAATCAAATAAATAATGATTTATTTAATTATTTGTGGGTGATTTGGTCATATTTAACAAGGAATATTATCTAAATAAGATTTAAATAATTATTCCTAGAAAATAATAAGATAAATAAATGTTTATCTAACTAATTTCTTTGTTTTGGGTTAAACATGATTAGGAATAATAATTAAATTATGGTTTAATTAATTATTCAATGAGGAAAATCAAACAAATATAGGTTTGTTTAATATTTCCTTTTGGGGTTTCCTGTTTAGACCATAAACAACCTAATAAATGTGGTTTATTAAGTTATTTTACATAGTGACAACAATTTTACTTAGGGTAAAACTGGTCTTACATGGTGTACTTGGGTCCATCTAATGATGATAGGTTAGATGACCAAAAAATGGTGTAACAACTATCATATTCATCACTACCTGAAAGAACTGAAGATATCAAACTTCATGGTTATATATGATTTTTCATATGCCTCAAAGATATCACAGATAAACATCATATATAGATTCTGCCATATGTCACTATCCATATCTTCCTACACAACAAGAACAAATAAAGTGTCTTACCTACTGATGATGCACTTCACTTACATCCCTTTGGACTCTTGTCCTAATGTACTAGGCATGTCCTTTGCCTCCTCTACCTGCAGAGAGTAATGCTACTCCAATACCTCTGCCTCAGCTGCTCACAAGGTCCTCTGTTGCTTCATATATACTTATACATATCAACTGATCAATATTCCTTTTATAAATGACAATGCTCCTCCAATTTCATTGATCATAAGCCTATATTAGTGTGCCCTCTAATAGTGATTTTCCACATCATAAACACTAAGCATAGGGTCTTCATATATCTTCTTTCTAACAATCCCCTTTCTGCTTTAAGATGAATGAACTAGGGCACAATTCTACCATCAATCTCATAATAGTTAGCTGCTCCTATATTATTGTATATCAACTCCAACACACTACTATCATCTTACTCCTTCAGGGACAAACTTCCATGGAGAAAAAATATGCAACCATCTATACACGACTTAGCCACTACACACCCTTACCTTAGCTAAGGGGATGCAATTGATGGAGCTTCTTGTGAATTATTTTTGTTCCAAAAATTCCTCCTTTATGCAGCCTTTCTTGTCATTCATGATGATGCCATTCGTTGTCTCTAAGGTTATTATTTCACACTAAAGGTTAGGGCACCAACCAACACCAACAGACCTGAAGATGAGGTCTCCTCACTCGGCCTTCTTCCAACAGCTTAGTCTCTCGAAAACAATCCTTATCTCACTACCCTAGATTCTCAACTAGAATGGGCATTGTGTTCTCCTAGCTCTGATTCCATGTTAAATTTCTGAAGATGTTCTATTCTTAGATGCAAATATACTTTAACATTTTAGGGCACAATGAAAGTAAGATGTATATAGAACATACCAATAGGTCGATGGAAGACAAGCCAAAAACAGAGATAAATAATGGTGGTGTTACGTCGATCAACAAGATGCTTCAACCAGAAAAGTCTTCATAAGGAAGCCACCCACATGTGTCACACAACCCCAATATTTCTCATCAAGAACGCTCCACCGAGATTCCCTAAACGCAGAACCAAGAACGTTGCTCCATCACCATCCAAAAGAGAAGAAAATGTCTCCACAAAATTGTGTGTGTAAAATGAACTCCAAGTCTCTCCAATATATAGGCATCTTTGGGGGTGTGTGACACATCTCTAATGCATGTGGGATAAATTAGACTAACCTTGCAGATCAAGATGATCTTTATATCGATCTTGCACCTCTCCAAAAGAGGAATCCAATAAAAATATTGGCATTGTCATCTGAGCATCACAACATGGAGTTTGGACCTAGTTGCCCAAAGTTAACAATGAGGATCTTCAAGGAGTGAAAGTAGGAGTATTTCAAATTATCAAGGAGCCAAGGATGTTGGCTGATCCAGGAGGATCTTGCTTCAGTGCAAATCTACAGTGAGGTCCAGTCATCTCCAGTTTGTCCGATGTCCAGTTTAGTCTTCAGATTTCCAGGTCCTATAGTGATTCCGGATGAGAGTTATTTAGTCATGGTTTAGTGTGTTGTCATTGTTAAAAAGTGGTTCAAATTTGGTGTCATGGTGATGTAATGGTGTCATTATGTAATGGTCCTAGTGCTAAACCTATGGTCAAACCCTATGGTGAAACTTCTTACAAATGTAAACCTAACACTAGACCTAAGACCTAGTGCTATGCATCTAAAACTATGGTGTATTAAAAATTCTAAGCTAAAGTGTAAGTGATGTGGTCCTACCTAAGTGACTTAAGTCCTAGCATTTAGTCCTATGTTTAAAGTTCTAACCTAGCGGAATGTAAAACCAAAGGTATTAAACCTAAAGGTATTAGACCTAGCATTAAAACTATGTAAAAACCATTTCGGACCTTGTATTAAAACATTGCAAATAAAACAATGTAATACATATCAGCTAGCCATCGGAATAGACCGTCTTGGAGCCATCAACCCTGTGAAGATACTAGAGGACGTAACCGCAACAGTTAACCGCCGTCGGGAACCGTTGAACAGACCACATGGGTATCACGATCACAGTTTTCACATGGATAATGTTATCCGCTAGCTGATCGCAACTGTCAGAGTTGACTACAGATGTAGCTACTAGTAAGATGTCACATGTAGTTGTCACCATCCTCCACGTGGTTTCAACTGACTGTTAATGCCTATTTTTATTATAAGGTCTAAAAGTGGGTTTTGTATTAAATTTTTCCAAGGTGTAAATCAAACCAACTTATCGCTTATATTCTAGGTGTCACCATATTAGAAGAGCGAGACCTCAAACACCTGATTTTCTCTCAACCATATGCCTATTTTTGCATCAAGGATTTCGAAGAAAACCTTATATAAACCATGACATTTTCTTCATGAAGAACGTGCATGAGTGATTTTGTATTTAGAATTGGAGCGAGAGAGGCAATCTTGTTTTCAGTTTTTCTTGGTCCTCCAGAGGTGGAATTGAGCGTGGAGACAGGTGTTAGAAAGCTAGGAGAGAGAGATTTATATTCTCAATGAACATAGGTGCCTGCAAGAAAATTTATTCTAGTGCATTTTCTGTGTAAATACTTCCTCGGATCAATCCTAATAAAGCGGGCGCCCATCTTCAAAGTAGACTCGGAGATGTAGTCCATGTTAGTCATCAGTATTTTTCACTTGTTGGTGATGACTAGTTGTAACAGCCAAGTTTTCTAGCAACTGATCTAAAAAATTGTCAAATTTTCCAGCTGGAAAACACCCATAAACTTTTTTTTCCCTCTTATCTTTCAGTCTCCCATGACGAGATGAAACCTCATTATCAAATCCTATCTAGCCTCAGCCATACTAGTTTGCCCATTAGCTCCAAAGAAACAATCCATTTCTGTCCAAAGAAGTCTCCCCTAAGTTAGGAAGTGGCGCTTTAGGCATTTCTCCCTTGAAAAAATATCCTAAAGCCAAAGAACCTCCATCTGCTACAAACCAATCATAATAGACCTCCCATTCTACAAATAAAGTTGGTTACAACCTTAGGTCGTGCCACTCATAAACCCTCAAGTCTCAGCAATACTTATACCATAGGTCAAACTGATTTTAGGTGGTTTTATAGAGTTTTGCATGGATATTTCAAGAACAGAAGCATACTAGCATTCCTAGAAGACAATATTTGTTTCCACATGAGAAGACAACTGCTTCTCATATGATCTTGAGCCTGGGATGCAACTACAGAGCAGAGAGTTTTTCATTAAGCTCTTGCGGTCACATTCAAAGCCTAAAAGGATAGTGAAAGGAAAAATAACACTGTCAAAGGGCTGATGATATGAAGACTGAAGAACCTCCTTCATTTCATAAGTAGAGGGTTGAAGACTAAGAGTGCCTCCTTCATCTATAAGCAGAGGGCCAAAGGTAAAGTCTGTTTTTAAGTTTTTTACTAACTGTGATGACAAACTTTGAAGTACAGTGAGACAACAAATGAAGCCTTATACATGAAAATGATGATTAAAAGCAGGGGTAAAGAAGTAGGCTTTAAAGTTGGTTTGCATGAGTTTCATTATTATTTGAGTTACAATGTGAAGCTAGTAGGTTCATCATCATTGAAGAAATATTGTTAATCAGATGGCCAAAAGAGTCAAAGAGTCTTGGTCTCAAAAGGACCTCTACCATCATGTTCAAAAGGAAACCAGGCATTTGTGAAAGAAAGCCTCCTTCATAAGCAAAGTAAAGGTGCTCATCATGGTTTGAGGATAAAAAGCAATCATGGCATATGGCAAAGACTCTAAAGAGGCTGCTCTCAAAAAGAGATGAAATAAATGAAAACCCAAGCTTCTTGCAGACCTCCTTCACAGAAGAAACTAAAGGGCAGTTTCCCTTATTCACTTTTTAGCTCTAGTGCATCATCCCTTGTTGATTTTTACCCACAGTCAAAAAATAAACTCAGAGCAGCACCTGCCATCTCATTTAGTTTTCACAATGGACATGACCATATCCAAAGCATCCGAAGCAAAAAATGTCAGTTTAGGTTGCAAAAGGGAAAAGCTACCTCCTTCAAAGTGTCAAAGAAAACCTCATATAACACAAGGTGTCTTCTACAGGTGTTCTCTTTTCAAATGAAAAAAACAAATGGATGATGACGTTATTCAGAGGTGCTTTCTTTTCCTTTTTCATAAAAACATTTTTCAACTGATCAAGAGTAACAACAATGAGCAACAAAAGGACAAGAGGAGGAAAGAGGGATATTGAAATTACAGTTAAGCCTTTTTCCCAGTAAAAGACAGTCACACTAAAAGGGCATTTTCAAACCTTTCTTCCAAAACCCTCACCAATCAAATACAAAAGGGACTTTGGCTTGTTCGTTTTCAAAAGGGGATGAGGACCATTGCAAACCCTTTTTGAATCTCTCAAAACACAAGACAAACTCCCCTTGCTGTTTCCCTGGACCGGAGAAAGAAGTTTTGAACGAATTAGCAGAGTTTTTTGGGCTTAAAGGTTGCGCGGTGCACCTGTACAACTGTGCGGTGCGTTCAGGCGCATTTTTTACACAGGAATACAAAGCCGCGTGGTGCGCCTGTAGGCGTTGGTCACGTTAGCCCGACAGTGACCCGACAACCCCTTTTGCGCGGCGTTTTCCACAGCAAACGTGCCGCGCACACTTAAATTGGTCCAAACGCCCTCAAAACAAATCTGGAAGTTGCTCAAACTTGTCTACAAGGTCTACCGTCCATTGTTAAAGGTATTCTCCTTTCCTTACTCACCATGATCAAGCTGCTAAGTGTTGTTTAAAAAAGTAAAATTCTTGGTGAAAGGCAAGGTGATTTGTGAGTATTTCAATGAAATTTTTTACAGTGGAAAGGAGGGTTGGTTTTTCTATTTAAAACTCAAAAATTTGTTGTGGTGTTGACTGCCCAAGATTGACATAACAGTAGCATTGTGTTTGTATTAATGCCTAAAGGCCTGGATACTCCCCTCAATACAGTACTAAAAGAAAAAACCAGATAGCCAAGTTATACCAAGCAGTAGAAGTTTGTCAAAATATTGAAAGTACCCTAACTGTGATAGGGAAAAGTAAACCTTGGTCAGTTCAGTGTATGGTGAAAACATTGTTAAATGGAAGGCACTGTTTAAAGGCAGAAAACCAGGTATTTGAACAAATGAGACAGTGGGTCTATTTTCAAATAGCAGTAATTGTTGAGCCTCAAAATTGTGCTTTCTTTAATCTTACTTTACCTCATTTTCCTTTGTCCATTGCTATCCTAGACCCAATTGATCAATGAATTTAGTTAAAATTACTTTTAGAATGATTTACATGACTGACTTGCTAAGTTTTGTGATTTTTGCCATTGTAAAGCATTTTGACCGAAACTAGCTGCAGAATGCAGACATTCCGTAGCTAACCAGCGATTCTGCAGCTGTCTTCACGTTTGAGTATGTTCCAGGTGGCCTCTCAAGAAAAACTGCATATGGGCATATTCCACGTCATGTCTACATGGTTCGTTGCTCACCATGAAGGAAGAAACGAATTCTGGGTATGGTTTTGGAACGTGGGAACACATTTAGGAAGGTAGACTTCTATTAGGACTGTCTCAGTCCAGATGTCTTTTTCCTTTTCACGCAGCCACTTCAAGAGTCCTAATGTGATTTTGACAAGGAAAGACAATGTTCCTGAATTTGTTGCAAGTCTTGTTATATGCATTTGCTATATAAACACTTGGGAAACCGAGAGCTAGGCTAGATTTTGTTCTAGATTTTGCTTAGATTCTGTGCTACATTTCTGAAGACGCAGAGTGCTATGTTCAAGTTATTTCACTTTTAATGAAGCAGACAGTGTTGTTTTGAAAGCGTTGATTTGATTTGGAGTTAGATTCCATCAAGTGGTAGAGGGCCCCTGCCTCTTGCACGGATTTATTTGCGTAATTTAGATAAGTATTCTAGTTGCCTTTACGTTTTTGAATTTGAATTAGTAGTTGTTTTCATTAGCTACTGTGGTTATACTCATTCTAACTCTTCCAAAAGAAGAAGCTCTTCCAAAAGATTATAATGATGAATGGGGAATGACTATAGTATGGTAGGATTTAATTGTAGTCTCTTTTATTCACCATCACAGTTATACTTATGATAAGCACTCTTCCACAAGAAGAAATTCTTCCAAGAAATCTTTATACTGTCTTAAGCATGATTTTGATCTTGAACGTTTTAGTTGTGTGTTTTCACTAAGTACCATAGTTGTTCTTGCTCTTAAACGCTTGTCCAAAATATCATAATGATGAGTGGGAGATGGCTATGATATCTTAGTTTTTCATTTTCTTTCAGTCTTTACATTTGCATTTGCACTCAATTACACAGTCAAGATTGTTCTAAAAACTCTTCCACAAGAAGGAACTCTTCCAAAATATCAATCATGATGGACAAACAGACTGTATAATTCCATAGAATAATGCATGATAGTCTAGTTAGGATGCTCCAGAGTTTAATTGCACTTACTTCATGCTCAGTTGTTCTGTTTTAAGTTTGATAATGACTTGTAGTTCAGCATTGTTTTAGATTAGTGACATTTTAAGTTCATTTTTTTTCATTGCATTTGCACTCCACATTCAGTTGTCATTCACTACACATTAGATTACTTCAGTTGTTAAGATTAACAAAACAACCTTCATTATTTACAAACCTCTTCTTGTTCTAAAATCCATAATTGATTCACCACCATATGAACAGAAGACAACATCATTTTAAGGCCTGAAGTACCTCTGCAATTTCCTTATCATTTCATAAACAGAGCCCTCCCTCAAAAGACTACTTTGAAAAGAAATCAATAACTCTTGAGTAAGGTTTTGTGACATTCAATTAAATTGCAGAATAGAGTTAGGAATTAGCTTTAGAGTAGGAGATCTTATGATGGTATAAATGTTTTATTCCAAATATGCTTCAACAAATCTCTAATCAAGGATAAAATGTTGCATCATTGTAAGTTAGTTGTTTAAACTGTTTAGTTAGGAAGATTTGCATACTTAGTTGACCATGTCTCAAGCTCTCTCTCAAATGCCTTTGATGAAAGAATTTGACAAGTTTAGTTTTTGTTTTGAATCATTTGCTTAAAATTCATTATCAAGCTTTGCTTTTGCTTAGTCATAGTTTAGATTTTATTCTGTTTTAAGTATTGCATTTGTATCAGTCATTTTTCATCAACCAATTAGGTCTCACTCTATTTTTAATCATTAGCTACTGTCCATTAGTTTTCTAGTCATTTTCCTTGTGAACATAAAACCACCAAAAGACCAAAAACATCATAAATCATCACAAAAGACCAAAAATATCACAAAACACTACACACAACGCATTAAGAAACAAGCACCTAGGTACATACAGTACACTTCACTTCAGCAGTTTACCAACCCTGGTTGACAATTAAATGAGCTTAGTTTAGGAGACTAGATTGAGACCAAAAATTTTAGCGCCATTGTCGGGGAAGTGAAAACTAGGTAACCTTTGTTTCTTAGCATCCAAAAACAATTATATGCATAGGGAGAGAGATTCAAGGGGAAGATTCATAAGCAGCAGAGGCAGAAGTTTGATTTCTAGAACACCACTTGTTTCATCTAGATCCAGAGCTAGTACACCTTCAACTCAAACCCATCTTCCATCCTCTTCTGATCCTGGACTTCTAGAAGAACTAAGGTCAAATATTCCATTAGAGAAACCTTCCACTTCATCCACTGAACCTGCCATAGAAGAAGATCTAAAAACTCCTGATGGGGACACAAACCTTTCCACTTCCACAGGAGAGTCAACCATGGCAGAAGAAGGAGGAGGAGGAGTTTTTAATGGAGAAAATACACTATTTGGAGGTAGAGGTAGAGGTAGAGGAGAAGGAGGTAGAGGAGAAGGAGGTAGAGGTGCAAATGGAGGAAGAGGTAGAATAGGAAGCTCTTTTGGGTTCCCTATACTTGATGAAGAAACCAATACAACCATGAAAAACATTTCACCCTCTGTCCTTCCAAACTTCTACGGACTTAAAACTGAAGATCCCGAAACTTTCTTATTCGAATTTGAAGTGCTGTGTAGAACTTATGACTACCTACAGGATGCTCAAAAACTGAAATTATTTCCTTCAACTTTGAAGGGAGCAGCATTGAAGTGGTTTATGAGTCTAATCAGTAGTTCTATTAGAACATGGGAAGACATGAAACAAGAATTTCTAGAGAGATATTTGGATTATTGTATGCCGGTTAATCATAAGGAAGAAGTGTTCAAGATGTTACAAAAAGAAGATGAAAATTTGGAAGATTTGTTGGAAAGATTTAATTACAACATCAAAAGGGAAAAAATGGAAAACCTAGATCAAGACACTTTAAAAGCTCTTTTGTTGAAAACAATTAGGGATGAATGGTTGGATATCCTCAACATGATGGGAAAAGGGGATATATCACAACTCACATTACCTGAAATATCGGAGTTATGTATTAACCTTTCAAGAGGGAAATCTAAAACTGTCAAAGGTCCAAGAGATCCTGCTCTTGCAAGGGCAAGTAAGTCTGCTTCTGGGACAGTAAGTAGATCAGAAATAGGACATATGCTTGATGATTTTAAATCCGACATCTTAGGGAGTCTTAGTGAACAAATAGACACCCTCAAGATACAAAACAAGCAAAAGGTTGAATCTGATGCCTTGGCAATCTTTTGTCCCAAATGTAGGAAGAAACATGCCTTGAGAGAGTGTCCTCTAGATGTCAAAGTTGTAGAAACATGTGTTATTTGTTCCGAGAAACATGAGACCAAGAATTGTCCTTCTCTTCCTAGTCTCAAGGCTGTTTTTCAAGAAGAAACTCCTACAGACTCCACAGAATCTCTTAACTTTGTATCTAGAAGACCTTGGCAGGGACCTCCGACACAAGGATTCCATGATCAAATGTATAATCAACCTCCACCTTGGAATTCTTGGCAGCAACCTTGGCCCCAATTTCAAAATCAATCTCAAGCTTGGGCACAAGGATCACAAGGTCCCTATGGAAGATACTCTCCATATTATCAGTATCCACCATCCTATCCACCATATCCACACTTTTATCCTCAAAATCCTCAACAAAATTTTCCTCAAAATCTTCAACAAAATTTTCAACAAAATCCTCAACAACATCATCAAAACCAACCACATCAAAATCAACCACTTTCATTACCATTCCCTCAAAAATAAAATCAATTGCCTGCTCAACCCATACCAAACCCCAATAATAAGAACCCTCAGAATACATACATGATAGAAGGCCAACAGTTCCCAACTTATTTAATTACTCCTCTAGACCTTAGTGATGTTCAACTTAGGTCTGGAAGGATACTTGAAAAAAGGAAACCTTCTGTGATCATACAAGAACAAGATAATTCTGAGGAAGACTCCCTACGGGTGAATAAAAGTCTTGAGGAAGACACATCCTTTCAAGACTCGAACACTGAAAAACTAAAACAAAAAGATCCAATAAATCCAACTCCTGTATTAGAGAAACCATCCACATCTACTTCTATACCTCCCTTTCCGGAAAGATTACAAATTGATAGAGGTGTAGAAAAACAAATCATGGTGCCTAATTATGATTTCTTAGATGAACTGAGAAATGTTTGCATTAAAATTCCATTATTGCAAGCCATCAAAGAAATCCCAATTCTAGCCAAAACAATAAAGGAGTTGAGTATGAAGACAACAAGAAAAAGAATAAGAGAAACAAAGAAAATTCAACTGGCAGGACAAATAGCAGACATTATGATGGGCAAGATTTCTATTCCAAAGTATCTTGACCCAAGAAATCCAATTGTCAAAATTCACATCAATGGAATTGAAATCCAAAACACACTCATTGATTTAGGAGCAGCAATCAATATCATGAGTAGACAAATCATGGATAAACTGAAACTTCCTAATCTTCTCTTTACACCCACATTATTACAATTAGCAGACAGATCTGTGATCAAACCAAACGGGGTAATAGAAGACATTCCAGTGTCCCTAGATTCTTGGGAGTACCCTATGGATTTCATGATCCTAACTCCTAAGAATAATCTAGGAGGCCATCTTGTTATATTAGGAAGACCTTGGTTGGCTACAGCTGATGCTTTTATTAGTTGTAGGTCCGGTGATATGTATATTTCTGATGGTAGTTCAACTAATAAATTCACTTTATATCCTCCAGCTAGGAAAATTACAGATCTAGATGACACTCAATGGATAGAGGATGAAGAATATTTACAACCACTCTTCACAATTTCAGAAATTAGTGAAGATAATCAAATTCTGAATACTCTAGAAAACTTTGAATCCTCTCCAGAACACAAACATGAATCATTTCAAGAGGGATCAAATATTGAGTTTTTGTTTCCCATAGAGTTCCAGATTCAAACTTTCAAAATGGCAGTTCAGCTAGGACTTGATTTAATGGAGGCACAAAAGCATAGACTGGAGCAAATTAATGAATTGGATGAGATCAGACAAGATGCAGTTTAGAAAACAAGTCTAGTCCAACAGCAAAGGGCTAGATGGCATGACAAGTACATCAAAGAGAAGAAATTTAAAGAGGGTGATTGGGCTCTCTTGTTTGATTCAAAATTCAAGGATTTTCAAGGAAAATTTCAGACACATTGGCTTGGGCCATATGAAATTGTTGAAATTTTTGATAATGGGGCAGTAAAAATTAGAACTATAGATGAAGAAGAGGTCACTTTTCTTGTGAATGGTCATAGATTGAAGCTATATCACAAACCACTCTCAAGAGAAGAATTTGTCAAGAAGTTCCAAGAAAGCAGTGATGTGAAGTTAATGAAGAAGAATTTTTCTTCTTCATCAACTTGATTAAATTTTCTGAAGTATTTCTCTTTGAAAAATAAATAAATAAATAAATAAAGGTATAAACATGAAAACCAATCATTGATTGGCATGTTTATACAGAAAAGATAGGGTGAAAATCAGAGTCTTTCTGACACTCTAACTTTTCCATTTTGTTTTTTGCAAGCAGCTGCTACAAAATCATAAGTTCAAATCCATAGTGCTTATGATCCATCTCATTTCATTTCACTTCACTCACCTATCCATCCATACTCCATTTCATTCATTCATTCATATTCTACTTCATTCCATGTTTCATTCATCTCATTCCATACTCCATCCATCTCATTTTCATGTCAAGATTTAAAGTTTGATGTCTTGCTGTAAATAAATAAAACATGTCATGGATTACAGGGCAGTTCTTATGTTCTTCCACTCCATTTCATAAAATGAATCCATTCCATTTCATCATCCAATTCATACATATCATGTCTCATCATCCATCTTCATTCATACCATATAACATTTCACCTATATTCCAAAAACACTCCATTCCATGATCAAAATGCTCTACAGGTACATTCTGCAGCCTAACAGACATTCTGCAGCTGATCAGCCTTTCCGCAGCTAGCCAGACATTCCGCAGCTACAAATCCTGAAGGCATTAATCAACAAACATTAGAATTGCAACAAAATGATCCAGTGTATCCATGAATAAGAAGCATCAAGAAGAATTATGAAGACTCTTCCAAAGGAGAACAAAGAAGACAAAGACTACAAAAATAAAATGAAAAGGCAGAGGTAACAAGTTTAAATTATAATGGCATTTCATAAAGTTTAGCATAGTTTTAGTTATGAATTGTTCGAAAAGGTTATTTTAATTATTTTTATTGATCAAGACCAATAAACCCTCCACAAACTTTGGATTAAAATCTCTCATTTCAAATTCCATGCCCGACATCATTTAAGCGGTTAAAATGGCCGAAGTATTTGAATTCTTCACGTCTCTTAACCAAATCATTCAATGATGATTCTCTTTGCCGTTGTAAAAATCTCCGCCGTCTCTTCAATCATTAATTCGTTCCCTCCACCTCACTCCACTACTTCATTCCGTGACCACTGCCATCACTCCATTCTGTAGCCGGCATTTCATTCCGTAGACAGAGATATTCTTATCACCGAGAGCAGAGCAAAAGGATATCAGTTTGAATATCAAAGCATTATCACTGTAAATGCAGAGGTATAGCATTGAGCATTATCATTGTAAACGCAGAGCAGAGAAAAAGGGTAAACTCAGAGGTATAGCAGCGTGAGAATTTGAAGCCATTTGATTCTGTGGGCAGACAAAGTATCACTGTGGGAAGAGATTGAGCATTATCATTATAAACAAAGAGGTATAGCATTGAAGAATTTGAAGCCATTTGTTACCAAGAGACAGAGATATAGCAGTATGGGAATTTGAAGCTATTTGCCACCGAGAGACAGAGGTATAGTAGTGTGGGAAATTTGAAGCCATTTGTCACTGTCAAACAGAGGCATATCAATCCAAAGTTCCATTATCAACCAGAGGTATATCAGCTCGAAATTTGAAGCTGTTGTCACTGTCAATCAGAGGTATGTCATTCCGAAGTTTGAAGCCATTTTCATTAAGAACTTGAAGCCATTTCAATTCGAAGGTGAAAGCTATTGTTTCTGTGGGTAGAAGAGTGTTAATCTGAACATTGAAGAAGCAATTATGGGTTTCATTGTAAGAACTGAACCAGTGGGTTCAAAATACTTAGAAGGCTACCCTCAATGCAAAGAAATGTTACAACAGATAGGATGGCTTCAATTTTTGGAGAAATTTAATGGCTTCCACAAAGAAGTCACTAAAACATTTGCAAGATCATTTCAAGGAACCGAAGTTGAAGTGGGAGATGTCAAATTTACTTTCAATGAAGTTTTCATTGCAGAAGCTACAGGGTTGCTCAGAAATGGAGAGAGATGGTTCAAAAATAGAGAATTCCACAATGAATCCTGGAAGAAAATTCTAAAATCACCAGGTATGGATGTCACTGTATTTAGGAAAGGAATTCCAAGTTCTACATTGAAAAATAAATGGAGAAACATACTACTTCTTCTGCAAAAATTTATTACATGTGAGGGTAGATATGGTACATTTTATGTCTACCACATTAGACTGATAATGCATTTTCTGGGGGAAGACTTAAACCTACCTTATTTATTACTTCAAAGCTTGAAAAAGATGGCTTCCTGTGTTCAAAGAAGGGTTCAATTTTTAGAGACAACTTTATATCATCATGGTTTGATTAAAATTTTGATTGAACATCATTTAGCCAAAACAAATGATACATGGGACAATTTCTTGATAAGAAATCATTTTGAAGAGCCAAAAGAACACTCACCAGAACCACAGCCTACAAGGAGAAGTAGAAAGTGGAGAGCCTCAAAAGTTGAAATTGACAGAACAGTCCAAGAAAGTAGTGAGGAAATCATTTCAGAGAAGTTGACTCAAATCAAGAGACAGCTTAAGGAAGAAAAAGTAATCAGGAAATCTGCCATGGAGAAAGGAGAGGGATCTTCTCAGCCTAGAAGAAGCCACAGACTAAAGGGGAAACTAAGGAAAACTCAAATCAAACAAACAGGGGTGATTAATATAGAAGATGAGGAAACATCCATTGAAGAAGATGTTGAAGAGGATTTTAATGAAGGAACCCCTGAAATTGACCCTGCTCAACAAGAAATTTATTACTATGTGGAAACTTTGGAAAGGAGAGCTTCAGAAAGTAAGGAGAGAACCCCTAGTCCTCCACTGTCTGAAATAGATGTATTAAGAAGGGATAGGTATGAGTTGGAAATACTTAATAGACACATCAAAAATGAGAATGAAATTCTCAAGGATCAAGTCAAGCTCAAAATTGATATGAACTCAACCTTATCCCTACATATAGACAAAGTGGAGAAGACCAATGGAAAATTGAAGAAAAGGAACAAGAAGCTAATCAGGGCACTCACCAACCTAAGGTTCAAACTTGTTATCAGAAAACCCAGAAGATCTCTAGCTTCCAGACAAAGGAGAAGAAGAGGATTAGATGTTCTTGCAGAAGCCTCTGAGTTCATAGGATAATTTGCATGAGGACATGCAAAGAGACAGCAGTGGGGGTATGTTGAGCCTCAAAATTGTGCTTTCTTTCATTCCACTTTACCTCATTTTCCTTTTTCCATTGCTATCCTAGACCCAATTGATCAATGAATTTAGTTAAAATTACTTCTAGAATGATTTACATGACTGACTTGCTAAGTTTTGTGATTTTTTCCATTGTAAAGCATTTTGACCGGAACTAGCTGCAGAATGCAGACATTCCGTAGCTAACCGGCAATTCTGTAGTTGTCTTCACGTTTGAGTATGTTCCGGGTGGCCTCTCAAGAAAAACCACATATGGGCATAATCCACGTCATGTCTAAATTGTTCGTTGCTCACCATGAAGGAAGAAACGGATTCTGGATATGGTTTTGATACGTGGGAACACATTTAGGAAGGCAGACTTCTATTAGGACTGTCTCAGTCCAGATGTCCTTTTCATTTTTACGTTGCCACTTCAAGAGTCCTAATGTGATTTTGATAAGGAAAGACAATGCTCCTGGAATTGTTGCAAGTCTTGTTATGTATATTTGTTATATAAACACTTGGGAAACTGAGAGCTAGGCTAGATTTTGTTCTAGATTTTGCTTATATTCTGTGCTACATTTCTGAAGACGCAGAGTGCTCTGTTCAAGTTATTTCACTTTTAATGAAGCAGACAGTGTTGTTTTGAAAGCGTTGATTTGATTTGGAGTTAGATTCCGTCAGGTGGTAGAGGGCCCCTGCCTCTTGCACGAATTTATTTGCGTAATTTAGATAAGTATTCTAGCTGCCTTTACGTTTTTGAAGTTGAATTCGTAGTTGTTTTCATTAGCTACTGTAGTTATACTCATTCTAAAAACTCTTCCAAAAGAAGAAGCTCTTCCAAAATATTATAATGATGAATGGGGAATGGCTATAGTATTGTAGAATTTAATTGTAATCTCTTTTGTTCACCATCACAGTTATACTTATGCTAAATACTCTTCCACAAGAAGAAACTCTTCCAAGAAATCTTTATATTGTCTTAAGCATGATTGTGATCTTGAACGTTTTAGTTGTGTGTTTTCACTAAGTACCATAGTTGTTCTTGCTCTTAAACGCTTGTCCAAAATATCATAATGATGAGTGGGAGATGGCTATGATATCTTAGTTTTTCATTTGCTTTCAGTCTTTACATTTGCATTTGCACTCAATTACACAGTCAGGATTGTTCTAAAAACTCTTCCACAAGAAGGAACTCTTCCAAAATATCAATCATGATGGACAAACAGACTGTATAATTCCATAGAATAATGCATGATAGTCTAGTTAGGATGCCCCGGAGTTTAATTGCACTTACTTCATGCTGAGTTGTTCTGTTTTAAGTTTGATAATGACTTGTAGTTCAACATTGTTTTAGATTAGTGACATTTTAAGTTCAGTTTTTTTCATTGCATTTGCACTCCACATTCAGTTGTCATTCACTGCACATTAGATTACTTCTCAATTGTTAAGATTAACAAAACAACCTTCATTATTTACAAACCTCTTCTTGTTCTAAAATCCATAATTGATTCACCACCATATGAACAGAAGACAACATCATTTTAAGGCCTGAAGTACCTCTGCAATTTCCTTATCATTTCATAAACAGAGCCCTCCCTCAAAAGACTACTTTGAAAAGAAATCACTAAATCTTGAGTAAGGTTTTGTGACATTCAATTAAATTGCAGAATAGAGTTAGGAATTAGCTTTAGAGTAGAAGATCTTATGATGGTATAAATGTTTTATTCCAAATATGCTTCAACAAATCTCTAATCAAGGATAAAATGTTGCATCATTATAAGTTAGTTGTTTAAACTGTTTAGTTAGGAAGATTTTCATACTTAGTTGACCATGTCTCAAGCTCTCTCTCAAATGCCTTTGATGAAAGAATTTGACAAGTTTAGTTTGTGTTTTGAATCATTTGCTTAAAAGTCATTATCAAGCTTTGCTTTTGCTTAGTCATAGTTTATATTTGATTCTGTTTTTAGTATTGCATTTGCATTTACCATTTGACATCAACCAATTAGGTTTCACTCTGTTTTTAATCATTAGCTGCTATCCATTAGCTTTCTAGTCATTTTCCTTGTGAACATAAAACCACCAAAAGACCAAAAACATCATAAATCATCACAAAAGACCAAAAACATCACAAAACACTACACACAACGCATTAAGAAACAAGCACCTAGGTACATATAGTACACTTCACTTCAGCAGTTTACCAACCCTGGTTGACAATTAAATGAGCTCAGTTTAGGAGACTAGATTGAGACCAAATAGTAATCATGGTCTAAGGTTTGTTTTTGTTATTTCAAAAGTCATCTTTATGGGGTAAAAAAGGGCAAAAAAACCATTGTTGCCTCCTTTGATCTATAGAGCAGACTTTAGTGAGTGGAGCTACCATTGCATTTGGAGGTGTTTGTCAAAACTGGGTATGAGAAACAGTGAAGTATAAAGAGGGTATGTTGATGGTGAGAAGTTTTGTTGTTTGACTGCTACAGGTCTTTTTGTGCTCACATCAAAAACACCAAAGGCTCAGTGACCTTATCCAAGCTCTGAAAATCAGTTGACTGTGTATGTATTTTAAATTGACTGTGTGATTATTCTTAAAATTGTTTGTTGATTGGCATACAAAGAGAAAGAAAAGTACTTTTGAAGGAGCAGGGACCTAATAGTAAATAAAAACATTTTACACAACATTTGAGGCATATTTTCCTTGATCAAATAGTGATTTCAAAAAGGCAATGTTTGAGGGGGGAGATTCTTTGTGCCAAAAACAAAAGGAAACTTTGTTTTCTAAAAACCACAAATAGATCTTGACAAAGGCTTCTTTGCTCAAACATAGTGCTCAAAGAAGTTATTTTGTTTTTATTTAAACAAGAAGCTTGTTTATCAACTAAGGAAGAAGAAAAGTGATGGTATTCATGAAGAACATAACATTCTTCAAAGGGACACTAATGATGGGAATCATGACAGCCCTCAAACAAGCACTGATGAGGGAAAGAAAACAAAAACATAGAGCATGAAGGACACTCTCCAAAGCATGTGCTAGCTGCCTCTCCTAGGCAAGGGGCCATGACTTCTTCACCAAAGCTAGAATGCCAAACAACAAAGAAGAAAACCAACAAAAGCTCAAAACTGCCCAAAGAGGGCACCCGGTGAGAAAAAAGGAGAAAGACACCTCTAGGCTTGGAATTTTGGCCCGATTTTCTAGACATGTTTCTAAAAAGCCTTGAGGGACTTTCTCACCAAAATTGAGTGAATTTTGACACGATCTTGTTTTTTGACATTTTTAGGCCTAATTGCATAAAATCATGGGCGCCGCCATTTTGGTTTGGAGCATCCTCAACTCTTGAGAGTGATACCATTGGATGCACTAAATTCAGGGGCATCTACTCAGAAATTTTTAGAGAATTTGAAGTTGTTTTGGCCCCCCAAAGATACAAAAAACACTCACTTTTTCAACATTCTGCCTCGTTTATCAGCAAAGCTTATTTTTTGGTTTTTTACACACAAGCCTATTTTTGGAGGACTTTTAGGCATCAGATTGGGAAAATTCAAGTTGTTCCAGAAATTAGATACACATATATTTCCAACGAGCTATCATGAGCCTCATTTTGACATCGGGAAGGCTGCCAAAAGTTGTCAGCAAGTCATGGGACCTTTTGCTGATATAATTTTTGAGTATTTTTGTAAAAGTTGAACCTTTAAAAACTGTTTTTTCCTCATGTGCGTTTAACTATTTTTGCACATGAGAAGTGATGAAAAGTCAATTTATTTCCCTCTTTTATCATTTTTTAGATATTTTATGAGATATTTTGTGCCTTGGGCTTTGCAAAGCCTCAAGGACAAGTTTAGATATTTATTTTGAACCAATGGCTAGCTAGTTGCCTTGGTTGGTTTTCCTCCTCTTTGGCCTATATATTCCAAGAGGATTCATTGTAATAGAAGGCTGAACTTGATGATAGAAGAAATATATGGTCATATAATCTTTGGAATAAATACTTGTCTCATGCTCTTGGATAGTCTCTTGGATGTTCTTGGATGATGAAAGAGGATTGTTGTTGGATTCCATGACTTGGTAGAATGGTATATTGTCTCTTTCTTTGTTTTGTTTTCTAGTTTTCATTCATGAATCCACGTTTCTTGCTTGCTATAGATTAGTAGAGAACAAATTTGAGACATGCCCTTGGAGGCACCTCAAATTTCCTGTTTTTTCATAGCTTCCATGTTTTCTTCTTCCTTAGTCACATTAAAGAATTCTTGATTGCTCTTTAATAACTTAAGGATATTGTTTATTATTTCATTCATGGTTTTATGCATGCTAAGTATGATTTACGATACGCCCTGCTTACTCATAGATAGCCATAGCTCCATCCATGAAATTTCTCTTTGACTGATTAGATTTTCATTTGTTGAACCAAGGAGGTCTTGTTTCGATCTTGCCCTTTGCTTAAGACTATGCAATCTTGTTTTCAAAGTGCCCAATAACTTGAAGTATTGTGTTTAGGCATTCCATCATAGTGATTTGAGTTGTTTGTCTCTCTTAAGTGTATTTCCCCAAAGTCTGATAGTCATTTCCCAAAGTTAGAGAGTTATATATCTCTATGCATGGCTTGAATGTTTATTTATATGTAGTGATTAGCTTATAGTTACATTTCTCATGATTAATGGTTTTCCATACCATGTTTATGTCAACTATTAAACTATTTATGCTTGAAATCCTTTGTTGTTCCCTAACTTGATGTTCATTTTATTCCATTTTGCCCAAAGATCCTTTCTACCTTGAATCAAATCGGCCCTTCAACAGCCTTGTATCACCGTCTGATAGCTTTCTAGACCTTTTCGACCCCATAGCCCAGTTGATCTGACATATTTTTACCTATATTATATCTTTGATCAGTTTCATCCCTCACAACCTAAAAATCAAAACCAAAAAACCTACTTCATAACTAGCCTAAAATCAGAACACAATAAGCAAAACACACAGATATCCCTTACACATTTAGAGAGAGCCCTCTTTGAGTCCAGGAAGGCTAGGTCCTTGGGCTCCAAAGATTGGTTTGATGTTACATTGTCATTTGGCTTGCTAATCAGCCAAATCACGAGACCCTAACATAATGGCGATCACGGTGGGACTCTAAGTGATAAACAGACTTAGTTTCCCTAAACCTTTAGAGACCTTTGAAAATACTATCTTGTTGACTTATCCCACTCCTCCCTAACATAATGGTGATCACGGTGGGACTAACTGAGTACATAACAGTCTAGAAAAATCTTGTAGATTCATTAGTCTTCAAAAATTAAACAGGAAAGCAGTCCATGAAACCATTTAGAGTAAACTCTTTTTGTTCTCGCCACCCTAGCAAAGTGATGAAACAAGTTTAGAATAATTTAAATAAACCATAGGATACACATAAAAACTCAGAAAAACCCCAAAACATTCCCAAATTGGCTTTTTCCCTAGTTACTAGTGGTGGACCATAGCTACGTCTTTACAAAAACAACCAAGTTCCACCTGACGACTCCACTAGCCTCCAGTAGGCCTAAAAACTCCATAAAAGACAAAAAAATTCATAAACCATACCTTTCTGCTAACTCATCCATCCAAAAACTTAAACTTAGGGTAGAAGCTCTGTAATCAGTGACAAACTAAGTATAACTTAGCGATTCATAAAAACCTCACCTAAACATAGGAGATAAGCAGAAGCCTTCTTGCCAAGAGAACCATTAGCTTGTCCATATAGCCTAGAAAACTGTTAAAACCAAGTGAATCATTCTTCTTTGCAAAGTTTCCATCTCAAAGTTTGCTATAAAACTTTCCCAAAGCATCTTTGATAGTATTGGTGGTGGACCATAGTTTTCATAAAAATCCACCTGGCGACTCCACTAGTCTATCCTTTTGGTTTTGACCATCCTTCACATTAGTATAACCTTAGAGAGGCCATCCATCCGAAACTTTCACAAATACCATCCTCTCTAAACTCTAGACCCTAAATCTGGCTTCATGAAGAATCAACACTAGATCTCATCCAGACCCAAATCCCCCTATCATAGTAGATGACCCAGAGAAGATTCTGTGGGAAGCTTCCCAAATTGGTGATTTAGCTACCGATAGGTCCATCCGTAAAGCAAGATCAATACCTGAACATCTCACTGCCTTGCAGGATTCCCCCTTTGACTTAAAATCAGCAAAAACTCTTTTTAGAAGCAAGTCACAAAGTAAGATAGACTTTGATAATCTTGAGCCCCTAGATCTTCCACAGAGTCCTAGTAGAGAAGCCTCACCTACCACACCTCCCGACTTTCAGCTTCTCCATCACTTTGGCTCCTACCATCCCAGATCTGCTCAAAATCAAATCACTAGTCCAAGTACTTCCACCACACCTATTCAAACCACTATTGTTCGAACCCCCTCAGCTCATCCCACAAACCCTCATTTTGTACATCATCCATCAGCTCCTGTCATGGCAGCCTGGTACACACATTTGTTGTTGCCACAACCTTTAGCTCCCTTACAAGATAACTATCAAGCCAAAATCCCACACTTTACTGGAGATGAGACTACCACAGCTCAACAACATGTAGATAAGATTAGCGATGCCTTTGAATACATGGAAATACAAGACGACACTGTCAGAATGAGAATGTTCGCCCAAAGCCTGGGCAGAGAACCTAAAAAATGGTTCAAAATCTTAACTCCAAACAACATCCACAACCCCCCAGAACTCTACCAAACCTTCAAAAACAAGTGGGAAATCCGAAAGAACCCTATTCAAATCCTGTCAGAATATAACAATCTAAAACGGGAAAATGGGGAAAGTGTCCAGGGCAGTGTGTATAACGCCCTCCCACCTCACTTCAAACCCCCACTTGGTTCAGCCTTGGAAAATTTCCCCAAGGGTTTTGACCCAGACATTACTTATCAGCTAAGAGACAAGGACCCCCCTACCATAGAGGAAATGCAAAAAGTAGCCATAAGAGCAGAAGCCAACTTAGCAGAAAAAAGAGCTAGAACTAGATCAGAAAGGAAAGTCACATACCGAGATGAGGTCTCCACTTCATCCCCTTCCTTAGATCCTAGAATAGATGACTTAGTTGGGTCCATGGCCAAAATGTGGGAAAATATAAATGAGAAGGCCCCTTTTAGGGACAATCAGCCAAACCCTCCAAACAGAAACCAGAACCAAAATTTTAGGAGGGAACAGCCTCAAAACAAACCAAGGGAAAATGACCAACAAATTAGGCCACCATTTAATGAAAATTATGTGGAAGAAGATGATAGGGATACAGAACCCATTGATGAAAATCATTTGAACCTCATAGGGTCTGATTATCAGAGTGAGGTGTACCTCACAGAAGAAGAACAATCATTCTTCTCTTCGAATCAGGATGAAACCAACTATGAAGATCCAGAGGATCCTGCCATATATTTTTAGAATGCCATAGTAGAAGCTCACAGGAAATATGACCTTAGAAGCAGAAAAAATCAAGACAACTCCAAGAAAGGTAGCTCGGACACTGCTAAAATCCCTGATACTATCCATAAGAAAGCATTGTACAACAAAAAAATCATGGTCGGGAAAAATGACCAAAACAAAGATAGAGTTACCCAAACTAGTCCTGACTCAAATGCTCCTAGTACTTCCACAAAGATTCTCGAGGTGGCTGTGGCAAACAAAATCCTGAAACAGAGCCAGCAAACTCAAAACATAGAGAAGGTCATTGCTGAAAAAGCTGAAAAAAACATGTCTAAACTTCAGATACCTTTTAGTTTTGAGGGCGAAATCGCCAAAATAAATATCACCATGCCTCTTACCAAGCTCATCGCCCAAGGCTCTTATAAATCCCAAGTGTTAAAGGTCTTGAATCTAGGGAATGATGTAAACACCCTTAATCTAGCTAAGGACACTCCTGAAGTGTTGTTTGGTCCAAAAATAGAAGGGAAATTCCAAGAGGAAACCACTCATCCCTTTTACATCAGTCTAAATATCCATGAACAAATCCTTCACAATGCCATGCTAGATTCTGGTGCCTCGCATAATCTTATGCCGAAGGTTGTAATGGAAAAATTAGGCCTAGAAATCACAAGACCATACAAAGACTTATAATCTTTTCATTCTAGTAGAGTCAAATGTCTAGGTTTAATCAAGGATCTGTGTTTTAGTTTGGCCCAAATACTCGCAAAACATCTGATTATGGATATAGTGGTAGCAGACATTCCTCCCAAGTACGGAATGCTTCTATCCAGATCTTGGGGAGCCAAGCTCCAAGGAAATATTCAACTTGATATGTCCTACACCACTGTCCCTGTGTTTGACCAAACAAGAATACTCTATCGAGAGTCACACATGAAATACATGATCAGTAGCCAAGAGAGGCCAGATAACATTCCAATGTATTCCGTGCATTCCGACCTAAACTCTTTTATTCTGCACACTGATGAGGACATTGAAGAAATTTCAGAAGAAACTGAAACAAACTTAGACCCAACACATAAGTTGCCCCTAATCCTCTATGATGAACTAGATACTCAAAACTACCACGATCACAAACAACTATGTCTTGAGGAAAGTAGGTATGTTCCTTCTAAAATAGGAATAGAGCAAGAAGCACAAACCATTATGTACTATCAAGTGAATTTCTCAAACCTTAGTCAAACATTAGCAGTAACATCAGGAAACGTTTTCAGAATAAAGGCATTAGAGGACTTACATATCACAAACCTTTTCGAAACTCAGGAGTAGGAAAGCTTAATGTTTTTACCATACCTCAAATATTTACCATCACATAACTCTTCCACTGTAAGTGAAACTTTGACTGTAGCCATAACAGCTCAAAATTCAGAAAAAGGACCCGATAAACTCCTTATGAGCAAACATGATAATTGCAGTCCAGATATACTTGAGTTACTTGAACTGGCTAATATCCTGTCATTTCATCAAAGACTTAGAACTGCTAGAATTGGAAATCTCATGCAGAATACTACATCATGCAGAGAAAACAATGACAAACACTATGCCATTACCATTACTCCAAGAAACAACTTCGACAAAAGAAAGTACAAAAGTCTGAACCAATCAATAATAATCAAAGATAAAATAGATGGTCATAGGGTCTGTTCTGATTTTAGAAACACTAATGCACATCCATATAACAAAAATTTTATCCTTCCTACCCAATACCATGATATACCGATGATAAGTGCTTTTAATCATGTGCCTTTGCAAGATGATGTTTCAGGTTATAGCCAAATGATTCCCTTGCAAAGTAGACAACTCGGAGATTTTTTTCAGTATGCTGGAAGTAGTTCCAGTTTCAGACTCAGAATTGCAAAACCACCAGATATCAAAGATATGCTCATGAAATCCATGCTTCCAGTCCTAAACCTCTGCATTTTAACATACCTTGATGATGTCATTATTTATTTCAAAAATGACCAAGAGTATATGCATTACTTAAGGAAAATGTACAGTAAAGGAAGGAGCAGAAATCAGAGGTATAAAGAGGTACAACGGGAAGATACGAGTTTGTTCAAAAATTCTTGCATGAATCCTTAAGTCATGCTAGAAAGAGAGAATTTTCCAAATTTCTCTTTTCAGGAGTTGAGTGGACCAAGAATGGTAGGAGATCCTTACGAGGATAAGATGCTTAAGTTTCACCATTTCCAAGATCTCTGATTTTAAGGAATTATCAAATCATTGTATATACCACTGTTTGAAAAATAGATAAAACATAAAAGTAAAAAACAATAGAAGAATAGAAAAGAGGGCAGTTGAAAAATAGAAAAAGGCCCCATGTTCCCAAAAATAGTCATTCAGAAAGTGCACAAGTCTAAATGTTGCTACTAGTACTCAAATGTCTTGTTCAGTTATCTAGCCTAATCATAGTTGAACATGTTTAAACTTATTTGCTGATAAGTTAGTGAGTGAAAAAGATGGTCAACATTGTGTAAGCTTGACTTATCAAAGAGAGTAGATTAGGAAAAGATACTAGTTCCACACACTTAAAATAGAACCAAAGAGGGAAGCGAGGATGAAAAACAAATTGTGCATCTTAGCCCTGTTTTTCCTAGTTTCCATTTTATGAAAAATAATATTTGTGTGCAGCTTGTCTTTCATGCCGCAAATACATGAAAAATCAAACTGTATAACCCTGATTTGATCATCTTTTCAATTTCATGTTTTAGATTAGATATTAAATTCCCGTTAAATAGCTTAATCTTGACAGTTGATCTAGCATAGGTAGAGTAATGAAGGAGTTCATCAGTTTAATCTAAACTCCCGGCAAATATAAGTGTAGAATTAGATAGGTTCATTTTTCAAAAAAGAAAAAATATATATTTTCAAAAGGGTTGCTAGTCCAAAGGCACCAAAAGGAAGAAAAAATGTTAGGAAAGATAGTGGGGTAGGTAGAAATATCATTGATGCTAATCATGCTGTCATTTTTCAGAAGTAGCATCAAGGAAGAATGAAATTTGCACCAATGGGTAATGCATTGGTCTTCATAATCCAAAGATCTGAAATTCTGGACACCTCCTGAAAAGGAGATGCCGTCCCCAAATGGAGCCACTTTTAGTCATCAATATTTTTCACTTGTTGGTGATGACTAGTTGTAACAGCCAAGTTTTCTAGCAGCTGATCTAAAAAATTGTCAAATTTTCCAGCTGGAAAACACCCATAAATTTTTTTTTCCCTCTTACCTTTCAATTCGCCCATGACGAGATGAAACCTCATTATCAAATCCTATCTAGCCTCAGCCATACTAGTTTTCCCATCAGCTCCAAAGAAACAATCCATTTCTGTCCAAAGAAGTCTCCCCTAAGTTAGGAAGTGGCGCTTTAGGCATTTCTCCCTTGGAAAAATATCCTAAAGCCAAAGAACCTCCATCTGCTACAAACCAATCATAACAGACCTCCCATTCTGCAAATAAAGTTGGTTACAACCCTAGGTCGTGCCACTCATAAACCCTCAAGTCTCAGCAATACTTATACCATAGGTCAAACTGATTTTAGGTGGTTTTACAAAGTTTTCATGGATCTTTCAAGAACAAAAGCATACCAGCATTCCCAGAAGACAATATTTGTTTCCACATGAAAAGAAAGTTGCTTCTCATATGATCTTGAGCCTGGGATGCAACTACAGAGCAGAGAGTTTTTCATTAAGCTCTTGCAGTCACATTCAAAGCCTAAAAGGATAGTGAAAGGAAAAATAACATTGTCAAAGGGCTGATGATATGAATACTGAAGAACCTCCTTCATTTCATAAGTAGAGGGTTGAATACTAAGAGTGCCTCCTTCATCTATAAGCAAAGGGCCAAAGGTAAAGTCTGCTTTTAAGTTTTTCACTAACTGTGAAGACAAAATTTGAAGTACAGTGAGACAACAAATGAAGGCTTCTACATGAAAATGATGATTAAAAGGGGTAAAGCAGTAGGATTTAAAGTTGGTTTGCATGAGTTTCATTATTATTTGAGTTACAATGTGAAGCTAGTAGGTTCATCATCATTGAAGAAATATTGTTAATCAGATGGCCAAAAGAGTCAAAGAGTCTTGGTCTCAAAAGGACCTCTGCCATCATGTTCAAAAGGAAACCAGGCATTTGTCAAAGAAAGCCTCCTTCATAAGCAAAGTAAAGGAGCTTATCATGGTTTGAGGATAAAAAGAAATCATGGCATATGGCAAAGACTCTAAAGAGGCTGCTCTCAAAAAGAGATGAAATAAATGAAAACCCAAGCTTCTTGCAGACCTCCTTCACAGAAGAAACTAAAGGGAAATTTCCCTTATTCACTTTTCAGCTCTAGTGCATCATCCCTTGTTTATTTTTACCCACAGTCAAAAAAGAAACTTAGAGCAGCACCTGCCATCTCATTTAGTTTTCACAATGGACATGACCATATCCAAAGCATCCGGAGCAAAAAATGTCAGTTTAGGTTGCAAAAGGGAAAAGCTACCTCCTTCAAAGTGTCAAAGAAAACCTCATATAACACAAGGTGTCTTCTACAGGTGTTCTCTTTTCAAATGACAAAAACAAATGGATGATGATGTTATTCAGAGTTGATTTCTTTTCCTTTTTCATAAAAACCTTTTTCAACTGATCAAGAGTAACAGCAGGGAGCAACAAAAGGGCAAGAGGAGGAAAGAGGGATATTGAAATTACAGTTAAGCCTTTTTCCCAGTAAAATACAGTCACACTAAAAGGGAATTTTCAAACCTTTCTTCCAAAACCCTCACCAATCAAATACAAAAGGGACTTTGGCTTGTTCATTTTCAAAAGGGGATGAGGACCGTTGCAAACCCTTTTGAATCTCCCAAAACACAAGACAAACTCCCCTTGTTGTTTCCTTGGACCGGAGAAAGATGTTTTGAACGAATTAGCAGAGTTTTTTGGGATTAAAGGTTGCATGGCGTGTCTGTACAACTGCGCGCCACGTTCAGGCGCATTTTTACACAGGAATACAAAGCCGCGCGGCGCGCCTGTAGGCGTTGGTCACGTCGGCCCGACAGTGACCCGACAGCCCCTTTTGCGTGGCGTTTTCCACATAAAACGTGTCGCGCACACTTGAATTGGTCCAAATGCCCTCAAAACAAATCTGGAAGTTGCTCAAAATTGTCTACAAGGTCTACCATCCATTGTTAAAGGTATTCTCTTTTCCTTAATCGCCATGATCAAGCTGCTAAGCGGTGTTTAAGACAGTAAAATTCTTCGTGAAAGGCAAGGTGGTTTGTGAGTATTTCAATGAAATTTGTTACAGTGGAAAGGAGGGTTGGTTTTTCTATTTAAAACTCAAAAATTTGCTGTGGTGTTGATTGCCCAAGATTGACATAACAGTAGCATTGTGTTTGTATTAATGCCTAAAGGCCTGGATACTCCCCTTAATATAGTGCTAAAAGCAAAAACCAGATAGCCAAGTTATACCCAGCAGTAGAAGTTTGTCAAAATATTGAAAGTACCCTAACTATGATAGGGAAAAGTAAACCTTGGTCAGCTCAGTGTATGGTGAAAACATTGTTAAGTGGAAGGCACTGTTTAAAGGCTGAAAACCTAGTATTTGAACAAATGAGATAGTGGGTCTATTTTCAAATAGCAGTAATCATGGTCTAAGGTTTGTTTTTGTTATTTCAAAAGTCATCTTTATGGGGTAAAAAAGGGCAAAAAAACCATTTTTTCCTCCTTTGATCTATAAAGTAGACTTTAGTGAGTGGAGCTACCATTGCATTTGGAGGTGTTTGTCAAAACTGGGTATGAGAAATAGTGAAGTATAAAGAGGGTATGTTGACGGTGAGGAGTTTTGTTGTTTGACTGCTACAGGTATTTTTGTGCTCACATCAAAAACACCAAAGGCTCTGTGACCTTATCCAAGCTCTGAAAATCAGTTGACTGTGTATGTATTTTAAATTGACTGTGTGATTATTCTTAAAATTGTTTGTTGATTGGCATACAAAGAGACAGAACAATGTTTTTGAAGGAGCAGGGACCTAATAGAAAAGAAAACATTTTCCACAACATTTGAGGCAGATTTGCCTTGATCAAATAGTGATTTCAAAAAGGCAATGTTTGAGGGGGAAGATTCTTTGTGCCAAAAACAAAAGGAAACTTTGTTTTCTAAAAACCACAAATAGATCTTGACAAAGGCTTCTTTTCTCATACATAGTGCTCAAAGAAGTGATTTTGTTTTTATTTAAACAAGAAGCTTGTTTATCAACTAAGGAAGAAGAAAAGTGATGGTATTCATGAAGAACATAACATTCTTCAAAGAGACACTAATGATGGGAATCATGACAACCCTCAAACAAGCACTGATAAGGGCAAGCAAACAAAAAACATAGAGCATGAAGGACACTCTCCAAAGCATGTTCTAGTTGCCTCTCCTAGGCAAGGGGCCATGACTTCTTCACCAAAGCTAGAATGCCAAACAACAAAGAAGAAAACCAACAAAAGCTCAAAACTGCCCAAAGAGGGCGCCTGATGAGAAAAAAGAAGAAAGACACCTCTAGGCTTGGAATTTTGGCCCAAGTTTCTAGAAATGTTTCTAAAAATCCTTGAGGGACTTGCTCACCAAAATTGAACGAATTTTGACACGATCTTGTTTTTTGACATTTTTGGGCCTAATTGCATAAAATCATGGGCGCCGCCATTTTGTTTGGAGCATCCTCAACTCTTGAGAGTGGTACCATTGGATGCATTAAATTCAGGGGCATCTACTCAAAAATTTTTAGAGAATTTGAAGTTGTTTTGGCCCCCCAAAGATACAAAAAACACTCACTTTTTCAACATTCTGCCCCGTTTATTAGCAAAGCTTATTTTCTGGTTTTTTACACACAGGCCTATCTTTCGAGGACTTACAAGCATCAGATTGGGAAAATTCAAGTTTTTCCAGAAATTAGACACACAGATCTTTCAAACGAGCTATCATGAGCCTCATTTGGACATCGGGAAGGCTGTCGGCAAGTTAGGGGACCTTTTGCTGATATAATTTTTGAGTATTTTTGTAAAAATTGAACCTTTAAAAACTGTTTTTTCCTCATGTGCGTTTAGCTATTTTTGCACATGAGAAGTTATGAAAAGTCAATTTATTTCCCTCTTTTAGCATTTTTTAGATATTTTATGAGATATTTTGTGCCTTGAGCTTTGCAAAGCCTCAAGGACAAAATAAGATATTTTGGATAGGCCAATGAGATTGCAAGTTGAACTAAGAGGTTTTCCTCACTTTGGCCTATATATTCCAAAGGCTTTCATTGTAAACAAGGCTGAAATTGATGATAGAAGCAATATATGGTCATATAAGCTTTGGAAGAAATACTTGTCTCATACTCTTGGATAGTCTCTTGGATGTTCTTGGATGATGAAAGAAGATTGTTGTTGGATTCCATGACTTGGTAGAATGGTATAGTGTCTCTTTCTTTGTTTTTTTTTCTAGTTTTCATTCATGAATCCACATTTCTTGCTTGCTATAGATCAGTAGAGAAAAAATTTGAGACATGCCCTTGGAGGTACCTCAAATTTCATGTTTCTTCATAGCTTCCATGTTTTCTTCTTCCTTAGTCACATTAAAGAATTCTTGATTGCTCTTTAATAACTTAAGGATATTGTTGCTTATTTCATTCATGGTTTTATGCATGCTAAGTATGATTTACAATACACCTTGCTTACTCATGGCTAGCCATAGCTCCATCCATGAAATTTCTCTTTGACTGATTAGATTGTCATTTGTTGAACCAAGGAGGTCTTGTTTCGATCTTGCCCTTTGCCTAAGACTATGCAATCTTGTTTTCAAAGTGCCCAATAACTTGAAGTACTGTGTTTAGGCGTTCCAGCATAGTGATTTGAGTAGTTTGTCTCTCTTAAGTGTATTTCCCCAAAGTATGATAGTCATTTCCCAAAGTTAGAGAGTTATATATCTCTATGCATGGCTTGAATGTTTATTTCTATGTATTGATTAGCTTATATTTACATTTCTCATGATTAATGGTTTTCCCTACCATGTTTATGTCAGCTATTAAACTAGTTATGCTTGAAATCCTTTGTTGTTCCCAAACTTCATTTTCATTTTATTCCATTTTTCCCAAAGATCCTTTCTACCTTGAATCAAATCGGCCCTTCAACAGCCTTGTATCACCGTCTGATAGCTTTCTAGACCTTTTCGAACCCATAGCCCAGTTGATATGTCATCTTTTTACCTATCTTATATCTTTGATCAGTTTCATCCCTCACAACCTAAAAACCAAAACCAAAAAACCTTTTTCATAACTAGCCTAAAATCAGAACACAATAAGAAAAACACACAGATATCCCTTACACATATAGAGAGAGCCCTCTCTGAGTCCAGGGAGGCTAGGTCCTTGGGCTCCAAAGATTGGTTTGATGTTACACTGTCATTTGGCTTGCCAATCAACCAAATCATGGGACCCTAACAGTCCACTAGGGACGGACTCCGCAATCAAAGTTTGTTGTCTCTTTTCTTTGTTCTCTGATGTAATTTCATGTTTAAAGGCTACCGCTTTAAGTCATTAATGTTTTATATTTCCTTCAGTCTTCCACAAAAAGAATTTCAGTTAACAATCAATTCATTAATGACAATTAATCAATTCCACCTCGACACATAATTTCAATCACATTCAGATCATATATTTTGGTATCAGTTCATGTTGTTCTTTATAGTCTTTTTTCTAGTGAATTTTAACTAGGTTAGGACTGCAACATGAAGAAGGAATTCTTGATTAGTTCTTTCTAAAAATTGGAAAGTAGAAAGTTTCTCATCAATTGACGATGACAAAAACTGAAGCAGGTGAAACTCCTGAAGTTAAGGTCATGGATGAGAATCAAGTTCAACAAATGTTTTTGAGCATGCGAAATATGTTGGGAGAACTCTACAAAGATAATAAGGTGAGAGATGCAGCTTCTTTGTCAAAGGCATCAAAGAAGGACAAGGGGAAAGGAAAAACTAATAAACATCCTTCTCCTACATCATCGTATTCTTATTCTTCTAGTTCAGATTCTGAAACATAAAAGAAACCACATAAATCTCTTTCGAAACTTGATGTAAAGTTTAAATTTCCTGTTTATGATGGCAAAATGAACCCAGAGAAAATAGATAATTGGATTAAGAATTTAGAAGTGTATTGTAGGATTCAAAAAAATTCTGATGATAAGACAAAAATCTAGTTAGCTACTCTTAGGATGGGGGGGACTGCTTTAATCTAGTGGGAGAGTAAAACACAAATAGATTTAAAGTGAAAAGGTAAAGTCATTTCCTCATGGTCTATGTTTTTAAAAGCTCTTGGGAAACAATTCTATCCATTGGGATACATGCAACAAGTTGTTATTGATTGTCAATGTTTGCAATAAGGTAAGGAACAAAATGTTAAAGAGTTTACTCAGGAGTTCAGGAATAAAGCATTGGCGCTTGGTATTCCTTTGGATACATGAGTAACTTTATTAAAGTACATTGGTAGTTTACATTAATATTTTCAACATATGTTATTGATGTTTAATCCTAATGAATTGGATGAAGTATGTGTTAAATCCATACATATCGAATGAGGTGGAAAACTATTCAAGTTCTCAACAAAGACATCCAAGCAGTTGGATTCCAAAGACAGTAAGAGGAAGAGCATTTCAAAGAGAAAGAAGATAATGACAACTTAGAAGGAAGGTGAAAGACCTACTTGTACTCATTCCCAGAGGATAGGACATGATGAAGCCTAATGTTGGAAACTTCACCCAGAACTCAAGCCAAAGAAGTTCCAGAAGAATAAAGGAGAAAATAAGGCTAATGCAACAATCCAACAAGACTTTGGCTCTGATTCAGGTGATGAAGGGAAAATAACCGCAATGCTTATGAGAGGTAAAAGTTTTGACGCTAGTTCAAGTTCAAGTACTTCTGCTTCTTCTTCAAACATTAATCATCTGGATGAAGATAAAAGAGTTGAGTTATTTCACATAAGGGTAACTTCTAAGCACACAAAAATAGATACATTATTTGATAGTGGATCGCAGGAAAATTAAATATCTGATTCATTAGTTAAGAAATTAGGTTTGGAAACACATAATCATCCAAGACCATACCCATTAGGTTGGCTAAAGGAATATACTCAGATTAATTTCACAAAGCAGTGTCATTTAAAATTTGTGATCCCAACTAATTACATTGATGAAATGGATTTAGATGTGTGTAATGTTCCCAAATTTTAGCCTCAAGCTAAAAGGAACATTATAGTTAATATTTGATGAATAAAATGGGTAGGGAGGCCCATTAACCTCTTTAGAGGGAAAATAGCATTCCTCATGTGAAAAAGGGGAAGAATAAGCAGCTGGATTGAGCACCTACAGGTGTGAACAGGATTGGATCATGTTGATTCAGTCATAATTGACCAAATCCACATGCACTGTATAGATACATTGTATCTCCATGATGGACTACGCAGTTTTGATGGAGGAAAACTTGCATGAGATAGATGGCACATATGGATGTGACCCATTGTGGAGAGGAGCACTTGCTATATATGGAGAGGAGGACAACCATTGTATTTATGCTTTGATTATTATTTTCTTGGGTCTGTTTAGACTTTGCTTCCTCTTGTTGTCTAGCAGGGTTATAGTGTTGTTTAGCACAAGGGTGTTCCCGAGCGGGAATCCATACCTCATCCTTAGGGAAGGAGAGGTTATTTAGGCTACATTTCCTCATTCTGACATTTTTTCCAAGCTACCTCCTTTAGCTACAACGCAGTTTCTATTTAGAGCTGGGTTTATTTGCAGGCTGCAGCAAAGGACGATCTCTTTGAGTCATTTATGGGCTTGTTTTTCAGTGGAGAGCTTGTCTATCCATTGGGAGATCAACAGGAGGGAATCCCGAGCACATTTTCACATATTGACACTTGGACAGAGCATATTTTCACTTCTACAGCGTAGTCCCATAGAGGAACTGCATCATTTTTCAAAGAGCAGTTGTAGCAACGTTTAATACCTTGATTTTGGGCTAGTTTCCTAGAGAAACGGATAACAGTTCTCCTGGAAAGCTAGAAAAATGGAATCTCATCCCTATTTTATTTTATTCAGCTCTATTCATGTAATGTTGCATGGGACTGTGTTATTTTTCAGCTGAAGATTCAAATCTATTCCTTTTGTACTTGAGCTTCCAAGAAACCCTTGCCGGGTTATCTTTACATTGTATAAAAGAGGATAGATCTCTGTTTTTCTCTGTGCTTGGGCTAAATAAATTCCATATCTATAGTATAAAACATATTTCTACAGAAACCCTCTTGTAATTATGCTTTTCTTGCTTCATATTTTTCTGTATGGGTTAAGTCATGGGTTTTTAGTGTTTTTCAACCATATAAGAACCGGTAGATATGTTTAACTTAGCTAGAATGATTTGTTTCATCTCCCATTCTATATGTGAGATTTATATTATACGAAATAAGTTATCCAAGTCCAATTTCTCACAGTTACAACATTATTTTCTGGAAATAGCGTTTTTATGGTCTAGATCACTACTTTTCCCCACTTGGAGATGACATATGGAGACATAGTTTTGCTGATATGTTCCTAATATGATGCAAATGTGTTGAATACACATTTAAGAAGTAAATTGACACAGCTTAAATTATTGTGTTCAAGTATTAATGATCTCCAACTTAAGAATATCTTCAGATATTCTTATTGTTGTATAAATTCCCTATTTTGGGATATTACAGTGGTATCAGAGCATAATCTTGGCTCAACCTATGCATGCAAGACATTATTCCATTAGGAGGAGAATCTTCTCACATAAAAGAGAAGTTGTGCGGAAGAAACAAAAGCATGACTCCATTATTTGGAAGAATGAAGGGAGAGAGGTTCTCCTGGCTTCTTTTCCAAACTATGAAGAGTATCAAAGAAGATCTCAAGGAGATGCAAGGGGAGGAGTGTAGAATATTTC
The DNA here is from genome assembly GCA_034641835.2 of Pinus albicaulis. NCBI lineage: Eukaryota > Viridiplantae > Streptophyta > Pinopsida > Pinales > Pinaceae > Pinus > Pinus albicaulis. The sequence goes on along the minus strand of JAXQQM020070595.1, from coordinate 76,663 downwards.
TGAGAGGGTTTGAAGCAAGCCCTAGCTATTCACATGATGTGTGTGAGCTTTCAGCCACACAGGCAGATCCACAGCGCAGTCTATTTCCCACATTTACTGCAAGAAGGATGGAGGAAGAAGATGCACCAAGGGAGGAGACCTTGAGTGACTATATTTGGGAGTATGAATCTCAATCATGGAGATTCAAGGAGTACTTGGATTTCCAAGGGTTTTTCAAACTCAAGGAAGCAAGATCAAATGGGCACAAAAGAAGGAAGAGAGGTAGAATATTCCTATCTCACTTTGATGGATCAACAGAGTGCACAGCCAAAGCTTGGGTAGAAGAGCTAGATTCATATTTTCAGCTACACCAAGTTTCAGAGAAGGAGGCCATCAAAGTAGTAGCGATGCACCTCAAAGGTATGGCCCATGATTGGTGGTTTGATAATTATACTTCATTTTTTCATGCAAATGTAAAAACTTATGTTAAGTTCACTAAAGAATTGGTGAGAAGATTTGATAGAAAACATGGTGAACCATCATTTGTTAAAAACAAAAACTCAAACACTTTGCATGAGCTGGAGAGACCTATTGAACCAAATCCACTCCATATTTCTAAAGGGGATAAAAACATGCATGATAGTTTTCTAAGGGCAAGATCCCCACTTCTTGAAGAGCCCTCTTCTATTTATGAAGACATGGGGTTTCCTCCTTCAAGAGATGACCAAGATCAAGGGTCTCTCATTGAGGATGAGGCATTCTCATATATGGAAGAAGAGGAGAAGGATCAACATCAAGGGATGATGAGCATTCACCCTTATCTTTTTCGGGAGGTTTTTGCACATAAGGAGGGGACTGCACTACACAGTGAAGAGAGGGACAAATCAGTCCACTCATATATACAGTCCACTTTAGATTTTTATGTCTCACTACACGGAGGCATTCCACCAGGGAGGCCACCAGATCTACAGTTGATGAGAGACATCTTGTATTTGGGTTCAACACTCTTGGATTTTGGAGAGGTGAAGAGTTTGGAGGAATACTTTGGCATGGGGGATGTCAAAGTAGTAGGCATTAGCAGAAGGAGAGCTTCACATTTCAGATCATCAGCGCTATCTCTTAGGAGGATTGATCCATACTGGAGGTCTCAACTCTTAGTAAAGTACTCCAAGGATCTTGGTGCATGCATGATTTTGGATGACCTAGATAGAGATGATGATTATATAGTGGATGATGTGGTCATCTATTCTCATGGCAGGATCTTCTTGACTGGAGCTTCTAAGCTCAAGGAGAAGTTGCTTCATGTAGCACATGAGGACTTCCTTTCCATGCATTATGATGCATATCTTTCTTTGACAGAGGAGGTCACTTGGGAGGGAATTCAGCATGACATATTTTAGCATATGGGGAGATGCATAACCCTAATGGTGATAGAGAGAAGGTCACAACCACTTCCCTACTCATTGGAGGTGAGGGAACAATTCCAGCTGAGCCATTTTAGCTCAAGGTCTCAAGTACATGATGGAGGAGGTATAATTTTACATTTTGTATTATAATTCTTTTCCTTGTTGGAGCAGCATGTTGTATCAAGAAGGATCATCTCTTCTTGCATATTGTATAATGATGTACTTGTAGCCACTTGTAGCATTTATTTTGGCTACCTTATTGGTGGTTTGTGGGGAAAGCCACATGATTCTTGGTGTGCACCATTGACACCACATTGTATCTTCATGTTTACATCTTATGAGATGACTGTGGCAGAAAACAAGTGGCTGGTGAAGCACTTGTTATTTTTTGTTGTGAGGTAGGAATGGAATGCACTACGCTGGTTCCTTGTGTGGAACTATGATTCACTCTCCGGTTGTCATTTGGAAACTTGTTTTCATTGTATTTTGCTTCCATGTATTGCTGATATGTTTATATTCATGGGGAGCTTTGTTTGGAGAGGGGGATTTGAGATGGAGATGCCCATTGGGAGTATGATTCTCCCTATCTTGCATGTTTTATGTTTCAGGAGAGACCATGGGCACACCATTGTTGCCACAACACACCTCTTTCCTTCATGTAAGAGGAGCCATTGGGAGAATTGGCGTTCTTGGAGGAGGCACTTCATGGTTGACTTATCTTGTGGGGTAGCTTGGGCCATTTCTAAAGGAGATGAAATTTCAGCCCAATATCAGAAACCCCCTCATACTTACCATAAATGGAGAGAGAAACTACTTGGATGGGAAAACATAAACTCTCCATTCAACCCCAACACATTGCACAAACCCAGGGTTGCAGATTTCTTTGATGAGCCACCTAGAATGGCTCATTTCATTTGGATGATAGCATGGGTGAATGGGTCACTCATTGGGAGTGATATTTCCCATGTGTATCATCACTCCTACCTTGAGGAGGCTAGGAGACAACAAGAAGGTTTCCACTTACACCTTCCACCTTTTCATGATGTGAGCCATTTGGTCATGCATCTTTGGGAGGAAACATTGGAGGGTAGATTTGTTGCAGATTATCTTGATCAGTGGTGGGGACTATTGATGGGGAGGCCACAAGAGGAGAAGGGGAGGAATTTTTCTCTCTCTATGCAGTTGCTTGAGGACAAGCAACATTTTGGAGGGGAGGACTATAATGTTCCCAAATTTTAGCCTCAAGCTAAAAGGAACATTATAGTTAATATTTGATGAACAAAATGGGTTGGGAGGCCCATTAACCTCTTTAGAAGGAAAATAAAATTCCTCATGTGAAAAAGGGGAAGAATAAGCAGCGGGATTGAGAACCTAGAGGTGTGAACAAGATTGGATCATGTTGATTCAATCATAATTGACCAAATCCACATGCACTGTCTAGATACATTGTATCTCCATGATGGACTACACAATTTTGATGGAGGACAACTTGCATGAGCTAGATGGCACATATGGATGGGACCCATTGTGGAGAGAAGCACTTGATATATATGGAGAGGAGGACAGCCATTGTATTTATGCTTCTATTATTATTTTCTTGGGTCTGTTTAGACTTTGCTTCCTCTTGCTGTTTAGCAGGGTTGTAGTGCTATTTAGCACAAGGGTGTTCCCGAGCGGGAATCCCTACCTCATCCTCAGGGAAGGAGAGGTTCTTTGGGCTAAATTTCCTCATTCTAGAATTTTTTCCAAGCTACCTCCTTCAGGTACATCGTAGTTTCTATTTAGAGCTGGGTTGTGTTGCAGGGTACAGCAAAGGAGGATCTCTTTGAGTAATTTCTGGGCTTGTTTTTTAGTGGAGAGATTTTCTATCCATTGGGAGATCAGCAGGAGGGAATCTCGAGCACATTTTCACATCTTGGAACTTGGCCAAAGCATATATGCACTTCTACAATGAAGTCCCATAGAGTAACTGCATCATTTTTCAGAGAACAGTTGCACCAAGGTTTAATACCTTGATTTTGGGATAGTTTCCTAGAGAAAGGGCCAACCCTTCTCCCGGAAAGCTAGAAAAAGGGATTATCATCCCTATTGTATTTTGTTAAGCTCTATTAATGTAATGTTGTAGGGGACTACATTATTTTTCAGCTGAATATTCAGATCTATTCCTTTTGTACTTGAGCTTCTAAGAAACCCTTGCCGGGTTATCTTTACATTGTATAAAAGAGGCTAGATCTCTATTTTTCTCTGTGATTGAGCTAAATAAACTCCAGATATTTTGTCTACAACATATTTCTATATAAAACCTCTTGTAATTACGTTTTTCTTGCTTAAGAGTTTTCTGTATGGGTTAAGTCATGGGATTTTAGTGTTTTTCAACCATATAAGAACCGAGAGATCTGTTTAACTTAGCTAGAATGATTTGTTTCAACTCCCATTCTATATGTGAGATTTATATTGTATGAAATAAGGGATCAAAGTCCCATTTCTCACAATTATAGATATTTTTCTGGAAATAGCGTTTTTTATGGTCCAGAGCATTGTTTTTCCCCACTTGGAGATGACATATGGAGACATAGTTTTGCTGATATGTTCCTAATATGATGAAAATGTATTTAATACACATTTAAGAAGTAAAATGACACATATTACATTATTTTTTTCAAGTATTAATGATCTCCAACTTAAGAATATCTTCAGATATTCTTATTGTCGTAGAAATTCCCTATTTTGGGATATTACAATGTGATACCGTTAGACATATGTGGAATAGTGCTAGGGAGTCCTTATCTCTATGATCATGATGCAATGTTTCATAAGAAAGAGGATAAATATCATTTTAAGAAATATTGGATTGAATACATTGTCCAGGCACATAAAATCAAAACTCACTTGGATTTAGTTAATGCTAATCAAATGAAGCGACTAATAAGTTCAAGTAAAATATATATACTCATGGTTGTAAAAGAACATCATAAGGATATACATGATTATTTTTCAGGTTGTGAATCTCAATTTAAATATAGTTTTGTTAAAGTGGTAGATTCTTTTCAAACTCTATTTAAAGAAGCAAAACATCTGCCTCCTAAATGAGAAATACAACATGAGATATAGTTGATGTCTGATGCCCCTCTTCCTAATGTCATAATGTATCACATGTCATTAATAGAGAATGAATAAATAAAGAAAAAAATCCAAGAGTTGGTTGAAAAAGGTTTAATTTGACCTAGTTCATCTCCATGTGGTTCACCCATAATTTTAGTTCCTAAGAAAGATGGGACATGGAGAAGGTATGTCGACTTTAGGGCCTTAAATAAAATCACAATCAAGAATAGGCATCCTCTTCCCAAGATAAATTATTTACTTGACCATTTGAAAAATGTTGTTTATTTCACTAAGTTGGATTTATGTAGTCGGTATCATCAAATATGGATAGCAGAAAATGACATCTAGAAAACTACATTCAAAACTAGGCAGGGACTATTTGAGTGGTTAGTAGTGCCTTTTGGTTTGTGTAATGCACCACCAACTTTCATGCGTGTTATGAATGATATCTTCCATCCATACATTGATAATTTTTTCATAATATACTTAGATTATATCCTAATTTTTAGTTTTGTTGTGGAAGAACATGTTAGGCATGTTAAATAGGTCTTTCGAGTGTTGCAGAGAGAAAACATGTACCTTAAGTTATCAAAATGTGAGTTTGGGAAAAATTCATTGGTTTATCTTGGTTACATAGTTGGAGGTGGTCATTTAAAGATATATCCAGCTAAGATGGATGTGATTTTTAAGTGGCCAAGACCACATAATGTAACTAAAGTTAGGAGTTTTCTAGGTGCAGTTCAGTATTGGAGAAAATTTATTGCTCATTTTTCTTTTATTGCATCATCGTTACGTGCTTTAACATGATCTAAAGTTTCCTTCCAGTGGGGAGGGAAACAACAAAAATATTTTGATTCACTTAAGCATAAACTTGTCACAACACCAATCTTAGCTTTACCTGATCTTCAACAACCATTCGAAATTGAAACATATGCAAGTGGTTATGCACTGGGTGCAATCGTACTTCAAAATGGGAAAGTGTTGGAACAGGGTCTCCTGCAAGCTACGAAACTGGTCCAATTTTGCATATTTTTGTGTTTAATTAGTCTAGCACAGGATTTTTGGCGTGGCTCAAAGCCCCAAAATCATTGTAACAGGTCAAAGGGTAGACCTAGAGCCCGCAAACCATGGTTTGCAGACCATAAGAAATATTAGGCTAGATTGTTATAAGTAGAGGGACATTTTGAATTATAGGGAAGAATATGATGAGATATTGATGTGAATTGTGGCTTAGTAGATCTATTTTGCTTTTTGGGGAAAGGACTCTTGCTGGCTGTGTGCGCGGAGATCCCAAGTCTTGCTGTGTGTGGACCCTGTTGCTGTGTCTGCAGGTTGGGTTTGGGTATTGTAAGAAGGAACTGAAGGATTAATGAATGAGAAAGGTTGTTGCATATCTGAATGTATTTTTACTATTGATGCGAATCTTTGATAGCTTCTGTGTTATGCATATTCTTCGTTAAGCTGCAAAAGTACTGTGTTAAGTGCTTCTTCTACATCTAGGTCTGTTATGTTATGTTTTATGAGAATAACTATAATGCTGCACTACTGTTTTAGAAGTATATGATTCATTGAGTACAGTAAGTATAGTTGACCTTACGTACGTGGATGCAAAGGAGATCTATAGATCCGGTTCTGAGGTAGGTGATATGGTCATTATAAAGCCAGATGCAGCTCTTCTTGGCTTACCTATCCTCTCTTAGGGTGTGGAAACCTGGTTCCAGCACCCACACATACTGCTTCGGGTGATACTTTGACCTGTGCAAGTAGGTCTCTACTAAAAGGGCCAGTAGTATAGGGGTTTGTTGGCGAATCTGAACCTCCAAACCTGGGTCAGGACCCCTCGAGCCAAAAAATGGTTCCGGTTCAAGGACCGGGAGAATTTTGAGAGAGGGATCGGGTAATGACAAGAGAATACTGGAAGCCTGAGAGGAAGGAAATTGAAGAGTGGTTTGAAAAGCAGATTTAGAAATTTGCGATAAAAGAGAATCGCAGCATGAGGTTAACGACGGAAAATTGGAAAAACAGGTACATTCTTACGGAAAGCTACAAAATTTTGCTTTGTGACATTTTCAATCGAGATTTGGGAGTGGCTGGAAAGGTTCGTAGAGTTCCAGAAGTGTTGGAAGGAAGAACGAGTCACTCAGTGGACTCCAGGGATGATCCAACAGCTGGAAAGGACTGATAATACCATCACCCGCATGGTGGATCACTGGGTGGATAGTGTGCTAGAAGGTTTTGTGTCATAATTTTCCATTGATCAATTCATCTCCTACTCCAAAGCAGAGTAGATATTATTTAAGGGTTTCTGGGGCAAGTTTTTGAAGACATTACCCCTGCTGATTAAGATATCACTGTGCGAGAAGAGTATTTTGTGTAGTCACACCACGTGAATGACCTTGGATCTAGATGAGAGCATGACACGCAGTGGTAAATACTATCAAAAAAACCTTGAAGGGGGAACACATTTCTATAGCCTTCTACGAGAGATGACCGTGCAGAGCCCCCCAGCTACACTGTCATCCAGGCCGCGCAAAGGTAAGAATTCTCCCATACCATCACTTCCACTAGAAAGTGATATGGCTACACATCTGAAACTACCTACCTTCAAGGGGGTAGGAGATGAGAATATGGATCGATATTGGTTTGTTGCAGATTCCGTATGGACTGTGAAAAATGTGGCAAGCGATACCATGAAGAGGGCACAATTATCCCTGGCCTTCAAAGAAAGAGCTTTGGACTGGTATATGCGACACATATCTTAGAACGGGAATGCATCTATTCAAGATATTAAGGACACTCTGAAGCAACAGTTTTGAAAACCAAAATCTTACTCTCAGTTAGTAGCAGATGTGAAGGACTTCAATCAAGGAGCATCTGAGTCTATATGGGAGGTTGGTTAGTGACTAAAGAGAGCAATCAGGGAAGGATTATTTGAGTATGACAATTGAAAACATACAGAATGGTTCATCACTATGTTGTTGGCTCACCTGCGCATACCAATGAGTCACCAAACCTTCGAGTCGCAGGAAAAAGCTGTGGAAGTCGCTATCAAACTAGAAGCTGTGCCTAGAGAAGATACTTCGTTAGGAGTGTTAGAACCCAAATCCACCTTAGGCTAAAATAATGCAGAAGAAGGACAACACCAAACCACGCTCAGCCTCGTAGCTAGCCCTACGAGGACAGGAGAGGGCTCTCTCCAGGTCAATCTCAATAAAAATGTTCAAAGGGGCTTGAGATGACTAAAACGATAACTGATCTTAGGCTAGATAAACAAATAGGAGGGTTTTATTTTTATTTTTAGGGGTTTTTTGTTGGAAAAAGGGAAAAACAATTTTTGGGCTTGGGGATGAGGCCAAATCTTGCAGAGTTCAAGTTGGGGCAGGGTAGGCAGCGGCTTTGATGTCTTGGATCGAATGAATGGATGGAAAAGACTGCTGAGGAGCTGAAGAGGGCAAGAGCGTGCAAGGATCCTCTTCAAACTGACGAAGAACATAAACAACTAAACAAAAGCTTAAGGCAGAGCACCAGCAAATCAATGAATTCTACCTCAAATACTCATTTGTTTAATTCAGAAGCATAGAGAAGGGAAATGGCATACATATAACATTAATGAAACTTAAAATAACATGAGAAGAACATCATCAAAACTCAGAAGCCACAAGGATCCCAACAAGTGCTGCAAAACTCTGGTCTTTCCTTTGCCAAAAACTGAAAATGGATATACAATGGAGTGCCAAACTTTTCCCAAGAGTCCAACCCTGAAAATGTCTCAGAAAATACAATATATATACAATTCTAACCCCTTCCCATGCCTCTAGGGGTCGAGCTCATGCTTCTAGGAGCAGTTTGAACCAATTCTAAACAAAGAGCTAAAATCTAGGCAGCCAAACAACTTGCCTCTATAAGCTAGGAAACTGATCCATTCACTTGATTTTCACTTTTTAGTGAATGAATCAACTAGAACAAGTAAATACATGCCAAAATTACATCATGATTACCAAATTACATCAAGATAGATCAATCCTCTCATGAAAAAGTAAAACTAGTCAAAACTGGCCGAATTCCTGAGCTGGAAGGTGAAAAATAGGCTGAATTCCTCTATGCGCCGCACTTAAAAGCTCTATGTACCGTGCTACTTTGGACCTATTTTTGGAGCACTTCTCGAATTCCAAATCGCGCTCATGATAGCTCGTTGGAAAGCCTTGGATGTCTGTTATTCAACCCAAGTGGAATTTTTCAATTTGGAGCTCATTTTCCCCTCCAAAACTTCAATCTCCCAAAAGTACTTCCTGCTGGTGCAAAAGGTGGCAGAAAGGTGATTTTCATGGTGTTTTTGGCCCTTAAGACCACCCAGAATTTGATGAAATGCTTCAGCCATTCCTGAGCATGCATAAATTACCATGAAAAATCCCAAAATATCAATTTTTCCTCCAGAAGGTGTCCCAATCATAAGCGCGCGTCGGGAGGCGCGACGCGTCAGGCGGAAAAACCTGTTTTGCAACCAAAATTTTCAAAATGACAAAATCTTCTCCAAATTTGCTGAAATTTGGAGTGAAGGTCTCCCATCATGTTTCATGCTCAGCCAGGGAAGCATCGGCCAAGATTCAGAGTGGATCCGGCCTCTTTCGACGTTTCAATGCTCTTTTCAGCCTTGCTTTCAGGATCTTCATTTTTGCTTTGCAAACGTGTGTGCGGGCCCAATAGTGATTCTTCATATGCCTGAGCATGTATCTTTCCCTGTTGGCCTTTGCCAAGAGCTTCTCCAGATGAATGTTGACATGCGTAAGGCAAGTCTCTCGCTCAAATGGTGTCATGTCACCTGGTCTCTTCCGGGCCAATTGTCGATCTTCACGGATTTGCCGCAACTCTATAAGTGTGTGCTGATCCTCCAGTTGTTTATTACGCTGCTCCAAGTAATCTATCACCCACTGAGCTCTCTGCAATTTCTCAGTCAGCGTGTCAATCTCAGCCTTTTGTTCCTGGATGATCTCTTTCAGTTTCGAGCTAGGAGAGCTCGCATCAACATCGATCAAAACAAAATCAGTATCTTGGCCTCCCGAGGGGCCCTCATCGTGCATGGGACTTTTGCCTCTGTCCTGAACCTGTACCTGTGTTTATGTTGAAGGCAATACCCCTTCCACACCATGCGGAGATAGTACTCGCGCTGCTGATGAAGTCAACGAGACCCCTTCCACCCCGGGTGGAGATAGTACTCGTCGTGCCGTTGCAAATAAGGCTCTGTGGCCTCTCTGATATGTCACATAAACTGGAGCACTGATAGGTTCCGTATCAGAAACCTAAAATTGGTGTGAAGGCTCTGCCTCATCATGAACAACCTCGGGAGGAGGATGTGGCGCTGCAAAGAAGTCACGGGAAATGAACTCATCCCATGCGATGCCCTGCTGTGCGAGCTGATGTACCACCATGATCTTGATGAGCGCATAATGATAGATGCTGTTATGATGCTGCTCCAGATTATTTTTCTGCACAAGGACCGTCATCCGCTCTATGTTACAGTACATGAAATATGGAATGCTCATCATCCGCACTCTCGTGAAATGCATCAACAGCCGGATGTGATACGCATACAAGCGTGAAAAGCGCCCTTCACAAATAAAGTACCTAATGATCAGTTTCATCAATGGCGCATACTCCTGCTTCAGAAATCGGAATGGAAATACCCTGGTCAGCTGCCTCAAATATCCAGGTCTGATGTAAGGCTCATAATATGCTCTATCCAACTGCTGTCTCTTATTCCATTCCTCACCAATGTTCGGTATCCCGGTCGCCTCAGAAATAGTCTCTGGTGTCAAAGTGAAGGTCACTCCAGCAAGAGTTACATGACCGTTGTGCAAATGTAGGACAAATAGGCGAGCTAACTCATGATGATGCTGAGTTCGGGCAATCATCTCACAATAATGGAAACATGACTGACGCTGAAAACAATCCATTGCTAGCGGGCAAGCCTGCAATTGGGCCAAAGAAGTGGGCTCCTCCCTGACATGCCTGCCACTTTTGTGAGACCTCCTTGGCACATTAAGCTCTGTAGATGAATCATTGTCTTGCTCATACCCCTGCTCATATGGTGAATCTGTCTTTGACATGGCGCTGAAATCAATGTGTTTGACAAATATATGTTGATATATGTATGGTGAAAACAAGAGTTAGGTGTATGTCTGAAAATGATGAATTGGTGCTTTCCTTTCAATAGCAAATATGCCAAATGTATCAAGCATTAAATGAGGGACTGTGGGAAGTGTCAAATAAATACAATGAACTGTCAAGTGACTTTGGAATGGACAGACATTTACTCACTGCTTTGGAAAATTTTGAGATTAGACACCTTTACAAATGATATGGGAATGGGTGATAATGACAGGACTTGTAATGTGATAAAAACAAGAGTAAATGAAATGGCAACCTGTAAGTGTAGTCAAAGACATGAAGACAACCATTGAATCTTGTGGAAACTTAAATTTTTATCAATGAAGGGAGGTGGTAACAAGTGATAGGGTTTGGGAATTCATTGACATGGGAACAAAGGGTAAAAGGGATATGGGGATAATGAATATGGGGAAGGGACTATGATATGATAATATGGCAGTGACAGCAGTGATGGACTACAAAGAAAAGGGTGACAAATGGCAAGAATTTAGCACCAACACAATCTTCAGACTTTATACATAACCCTAGGAGCAGATTTTGGTATCAACGTAGGGTTTGTTTTTCACCAATTAAACTCTTGATTTCTTCACTTCTAAACCACTGTAACATAGCCAAAAATCATTAAGCAGGCTTTGAAAAACTTACTTGGAGGAAAGTAAGTCGATTTGAAATGAGTTTTGGTGAAGGAGGATAATTTTTTTGGCTTTTTGGCTCTATGCGCCGCGCGCAGACCCAATGCGTCGCAGCCTTTGGGTGCGCCGTGCCTGTGGCAATTTACTCTCTCGTTTTCGGCCTAATGTGTCGCGTTGGTTTGGTGCGCCGTGCCAAACTCAGTCACACAATCTGCCCTCTCAAAATGCAGTTTCGCCCTCTCAAAACTCAAACTCGACTTTCTCTTGGATTTTGCAAATGTTCCTTGATGCAAATGGGTTAAATAGCTTTGTGAAATATCTTGAAAAGAAATGGCTTTGATTTTTTCTTCTTTCAAAACCCATTTTGTAATGTTCTTTTTATTTTGGCACTTTGTCATTTAATGAACTCTGTCTTTTGCTTTTCACTGATTTTCTAGACTTTGGACTGATGAAATTATTTGATTTTTGCAGGGATGTTGGCGTTGATGTTTGGAAAAGGAAAACTAGAACCTGCTTTGAAATCTTCATGGCAGAAAAATACATCTTATTACAAAAAACGAATTCGACAATTTCTTATTCAAAACAGAGTTTTGAACAAGAAATGTTTTCTCGAGCATATTTAATGATGAAAATTTGAACTGATAGCTTATTGAAAACCATCCTCATGGCCTGTGGGAATTTATTGAACATGTCAAAATACTAAACCCTAGACTCAGAAACTAAAATGACTCTTTTTGACTAAAATAGCATTTATGACTGCAAATGACTTAAAATGAACTTTGATGATTTTGGAGAAATTTTGACTAACCCAGCAGGTATAAGCATGAAGGAAACAAGAAAACCAAACCCTTCCGTCAGTCAATGGCATGCCCCTAATGGAATGCAGATGAATGAGAGGAATAAGATACCTAAACAATGAAATGCAAATAGAGAAATGATCTCTGACGGAGGGCTGTAAAGACTGACTCTAACATTGGCTCCAATGGCGATGGTAGCTCCTTGGAGGTGCCAAGAACGACAGATCTTTGGGAGAGCAAACCAGTGCCTTTGTTCATTGGGCCATGGAATCCATTATTTGACAAAACAACTCTAGACTGTTGACTGAATTTATTCAACCGAAACTTTCACTTAAACTGACACAACTTTTAAAACAAAAATAACTGAAACAAACCGACTAAACAAACTCAAATGAAAACTGAAATCCTTCTTCAGAATTATAGCCTTCACTTCGGGCCCCAGACTGAATAAAATACTACAGTGCACACTTACAATGAAATTTGAAAAACATGATATGTACAATGACAATGTGATCAGCAGAAAACATCTCAAAAATGGTAGCGCTTGAGCAGCCGAACATTGATCGGCCTTCCTGGATAGTCTTCACCGTTCATCTCCTTCAACAGAAAGGCGTTCTGACCTCGATATGCTGCAATCTTGAATGGACCTTTCCATAGATTGTCAAACTTATCGTGTTTACCTTTGTCTTCATTCCTAGCATCCCACTTCAGTACCACCTCTTCCAATTGGAATTTATCTGCCTTTGCTTTCCTATCATAGATCTTTTTGATTCTTTCCTACAACTTGAATGTATTCTGGAAAACCTCTTCTCTCGTTTTCTGCAAGTGAATCATCTGATTTATCCTTCTTTGCATATGACTTTCTTCACTATCAGCTTCTTGAAGAAGCTTGACCACCGGAACAACAAGTGATGTAGGAAAGACTGTATCTACTCCATAAACCAACTCGAAAGGAGACATACCAATTGACTTCTTTTGACTTACCCGATCAGCCCATAGCGCATTCACCAGATTCTTATGCCAACTCTTCTTATTGATGTCCAGCAACTTTTTAATGATATTGACTAGAGACTTATTGGAAGATTCCGCCAAACCATTACCTTGCGGATGTTAGGTAGTTGAATGCCCCAAAATGATTTTATACTTTTCACAAAACTCAATCATCTTTCTTGACTTAAAAGCCGCTGCATTATCTGTGATCAATTTACTCGGGCAACCAAAACGAGATAAAATGTTGTTCTCAAGGAAAGAAATAATTACCGAATCGGTAGCTTGTCTTGTAGGCACTCCTTCGATCCATTTCATAAAGTAATCAGTGGCTGTTAGAATCCATCTATGCTGTCCTAAGGAAGGAGGATGGATTTCCCCGATGAAATCCAAACCCCACTGCTGGAAAGGGGCGCTTACTTCGATAGGCTTGAGTGGCAATGGCTGTAATTTCTGTCTTCCTTCGAAAATTTGGCACTCATGGCAGCCTTTGATTGTTTTATAGACATCAGCAAACAATTTCGGCCAATAGTACCCAGCTCTCAAAATCTTATTGGAAGTTGTCTTCCAAAAACGATGACCGCCGCAATCTCCTTTGTGAAAATATTCCATTACCTTCTTCGCTTCTTCCTCCACCAAAAAATTCAATAACACACCACCTAGATCCTTCCAATAAAGTGCAAAATTCAAAATACAAAATTTTGCAGCCTTTAGTTTCAAGGTCCTACCTTTCTTTCTGGTCATGCCGGGCGGTGATGACAAATTTTGAAGAACATAGATGATATCTGAATACCATGGGGAATTAACAAACATTTTCGATACCTGAAGTGGCGAATTCTCCTCATCTTCATCAGACATAGCAGCAATCAGATTTATGTCTAATGTGTGCAAATTGGATTCAGCCATAAGTTTTGCCAGCCCCTGTCCCTTGATAAGTTTCATGGGCTTTATTTCCACATCATATTCCAGCAAAGCTGTGATCCACTTACCACGTCTTCCTTCCGTATCAGTCTGTACTAAAACATCTTTCACGGCAGCATTAGGAACATAAGTTAAAATATGGGAATGCAAAATGTATACCTGGAAATCCTTCAATGCCTTTACCAGTGCCAAAGCTTGCTTCTCAATGATGTTGTATTTCAGGGCTGCGTCTCTAATAGTTCGACTGAAGAATGTTATGGGCTTCTCATGTCCATCTCTTTTTTTCATGAACACAACTGCCATGGTGTGTTCTGAAGCAAAGGAAAAAAAAATAAAGTCTTGTGTGTAATCCGGGCTGATTAACACCGGAGTTGAAGATAGTGCCAACTTCACCAAATCAAAGGACTTTACCGCATCTTCCATCCACTTCACTTGGCTGTCCTTTTTCAGCATATTTTTTATTTCTCTCAAATTCTCAGCAAGGTTAGGGACAAAACGACGCAAAAATTTCATCTTACCATTAAAAGACTGAATCTCTTTCTTGTTCCTAGGAGGGTCAATTTGATGGATTTCTTCAACACGTGTCGGATCAATATGAATGCCATCTTTGGAAATAATGTGACCAAGTAACTTACCTTCATCCATGGTGAATAGGCTCTTCTTAGGATTAAGCGAGACCATATTTTCTACACTTCTGAAAAACAACCTTCAAGTGATGCATGTGCTCTTCATCTGAATTGGAAAACACCGTCAAATCATCAAGGTATATAACAAGGAAAACATCTTTTTCATTTTCAAAAGCCATGTCCATCGCCCGCTGGAAAGTTGCACCAGCATTATTCAAACCAAACGGCATCTTGGCATAGTGAAATGTCCCCCACGGAGTGGTGAAGGCAGTTTTGTCACGGTCGTCTTCATGGACCAAGATTTGGTTATATCCAGAATACCCGTCGAGCAGTGACATCCGAGATGCACCCACTACTCGCTGCAATATATGATCCATCTTAGGCAATGGATAATTTTCCTTCAATGACACCTTGTTCAAATTTCTGAAATCAATACACAATCTAATCTCACCTGTCTTTTTCCACACTGACACTAAATTTGAAATCCAATCAGAAAATCTGATAGGAAAAATGATTCCTTCTTTGTACAACATGTTTACCTCCTTCTCAATCGATGGCAGCAATTTCGGATTGATTCTTCTTAGCTTTTGTCTGAAAGGCTTCTAATTAGGCTTAATAGGGTTAGTATGCTGGATGATATTAGTGTCATACGTCTTTAAATATGAGTAATCCCAAGTGAAAGCATCAGCAAATGAAGACAACAAACTCACATATTCAGTTCTTACCTCGGGTGACAATGACTTGGATAACTTTACCATTTTGGGGTTTTCAGCTGTCCCAATATTTACATCCTCTACTCCTTTTTCAGTCGGTCGTAAAGTTGGTTTCTTGGCCACATCATCCTGATCGAAGAGTTCTTCTAAAGGTATCAAACCTTTAGGAATAATGTTATCTTTCAGCTGTAACACTTCCATTTGATTAACTTGAATATCATCACCATCATCGAATTCCATATCGATTGAGGTATCTTTGAACTTACCTTTACTTTGCAGAAAATCATTAATCTCATCATCATCTTGGAAAACTTGCCAACATCTTTGATTATCCGGGATGGTAGGACGGTGCTTCACATGGATCTTGAATTTATTAATTGAATTCATTGGGATTTTCAAGTTACTTGCTACCTTGGCAAGCGCATTTGCAATTCCATTTTGAATGCGAGGAATAGAAGTCAAGGTATAATCTGAAAACTGCTTCAAAATATCAAGGACCGCATTTCGGTAAGCCCGCATTCGTGGATTTTTCGTTTGATATTCTCCCTTTACCTGCTTAATCACCAATTCGGAGTCGCCATAGACCGCAATTCTCTTAGCATTCAGCTTTCTAAGAATCTTTAGGCCAGCAATCAGAGCTTCATACTCAGCCTCATTGTTCGAACAATCAAATGCTAATTTGTAAGAACATACCCGTACATTGCTCGGTACCTTGTTAGGAGCGGAAAAAGGTCTGCATACCCAAATACCAATCCCAACACCATCATTTCTGACAGCACCATCGAAATCCATGGTTCATAGACCCTCTTCATCATCCTCTAAGTGCTGAAATTGTGCTAGCTCTGCTTTTTTTGCTTGTTGTCCACTCTCTTTAGCTGATTGCTCAACTGTGCTTTCCGGTAGCTGCCTTTCTTTCTGCAAAATTTCTCTGAAATTCTCGGTAATCTCTGGGATATCTTCTGCTTGAACTAACTGACTATCTACATCATTAAAACTATCAGCAAACAAAACAAAAGACTCTAGATCTATATGTACATAATTAAGCGGATGATTAACCGGTTTCTCCTTAGTGGTAATCATATACTTCATTTTTTGTTCCCGATACAACTTTCTCATTTGACCAAACACGGGAATCGTCGCATAGGAGAAATCTAATTGTAGTTTCCCTTTCAATTTTTCCCCCAATATCTGGAAAGAAACATACCAAATCTCGGAGGAATGTCTGCTACAACAACGTCCATCAAAACATTTTTTGTAGGAATCTGAGCCAAACTTACAACCAAGTCTTTAATGAGCCCAATACATCTCACTCTGCTAGAATCAAATGAATAAAGATCGTGGTACTTCCTGGTAATGTCTAAACCCAACTTCTCCATGATTTCTTTCGGCATAAGGTTATGGGAAGCACCGGAATCGAACATGGCATTATGCAACACAAACTGATGCAACCGAAGACTGATATAAAAAGGAGGTACTTCGTTGTTCGGAGACTCACCATATAAAGCTGGTCCAAATATCAGTTCCGGTTGATCATCTTCAATATTCACCATGTCAAACATGGGATCAAAATTCAAAATTCTAGAAACTTGACCTTTATAACTGCTGTTCCTCATTAGTTCAGTCAAGGGAATAGATACCTTCAATTTCGAAATCTCATTCTCCAAATTAAAAGCTGAAGTCTTTTCGATCTCTTTGGTTGGAACCTCTTTCTTTTCAGCCTTCTCCCTCGATGCAATTGGCTGATTTTATTTTTCTGCTGATGATGACTTAGTGGCAGCAGGATCAACTACTTCTTTTGCTTTCTTTTGTGCAATAGGTGAATCATTTTTAGGCGCTGAAACTTCCTTCCTTTTCTGAATGGGATTGACTGGTACATCTCTAT
Organism: Pinus albicaulis; assembly: GCA_034641835.2. NCBI lineage: Eukaryota > Viridiplantae > Streptophyta > Pinopsida > Pinales > Pinaceae > Pinus > Pinus albicaulis. Next base: position 59,453 of record JAXQQM020070595.1, on the reverse strand, counting down.
TTCTAAGAGAATATTTCTTCTGCTGAGCTGAAAATGCACTCATATATCCTCTATGATACTCATCCGACTCCTCCTCAAGGGATGCATCATTAGCTAGGATAAAATCCTCATCTCTTTGTACTGCTGAACTTTCTGCATACTCATCATCTTCGGTGATATAAATGGGAAAATCGTCAGGAGTAAAGAAATGATTTTCCTCCCCCACTACATCATCTTCATCATCTAAATCCTGACCAACAAAATTCTGCTGAAGAGGTGTCTTTACTTGCTACTGGACTGCTAGTTCTTGTGCTCGCTGTTCTCATTGCTTAATCCTGAATTGGGGCTGCTGCTGACCACGGAAGTTAGGATTCCAAACTTGTGGTTCGGGCTTATCAATAGTGAGCCTTTTGAACATCTTTCCCATTTCGTGAAGTATCTTATCTGTAGATGTAGAAGCTTCTTCCTTTATCACAACTTTCTTCTCGGCTTTCAGTCTAGCTCTCTTATCATTCAAGTTTTCCTCAACACTCACGACAATCTTCTGCATGTCCTCTAAAGTAGGCGGATCTCTATCTCGTAATGAATAGGCCATCTCCGGATCAAAACCATCCAGGAATTTTAACAAATCTGACTTCTTAGAAGGCCTCAAGTCATCAGGAATTGCATTATAAACCGCATTAAATCTGATAATATAGTCTTGGACAGACTCACCAGGATTGTGCTTGATCTTAGTATACTCAGAAGTGATTTGCAACAGATCTTTCTTCATCTCCCACTGATCTAGAAACTGTCTCTAAAGGTATTCTAATGTATTAATACTTCCGGGCTGTAAAGCTCTGAACCATTTACGTACCTCACCTCCAAAATTTTGGACAAACAGTCTCATGGAGACATTCTCTTCATCAATTTCATGCAGGTCCAAAAATTCTGTCATTCTAACAATATGCTGCTGAGCGGGCACACTTTGAGGAGTACCATAAAACAAAGGAATTTTACTCTGATAATCAGCGGGCATAGGATCCAAATTTGCTGGCAAAACGAGAGGTGCGAATCTAGCAGCCATAACTCTCGGTGGATTTATGATTTGTCTTGGAGAAACGAGTGGAGTGGGAGCAGTAGGTGTGCGAGGAGTATGTGGTGGAGATGGAGGAGGAACTACTACTGATTGCTGATCAGATATCAATGGTTGCACTGGAATGGTAGGAATAAAAGAAGGCTCAGCGTAAAATTGTGAATCAGATGTAATTACTGATGGACCAAGAGTTTCAGAAGTGGACTCTATGAATTCCGGAATATTCGTTGCCACAATGGAGTTTTGAAGATTCAGAATGTAATTATCAATGGATCGATTAGCTTGTTCGACCTCAAGATACTTAATGAATTAGGGATTTATGACGGTAGAACTAGTAGCACTTTCAGATTTGGTTTCAAACAAGGATAACTCGAACTGATCATCAAACTCAATGTCTTCGATGTATTCAAATACAGTAGGGTATGAATGAGATTTAAAGAGAGGAAACACGGGAGCTTCTCGACAGAAATTCTTGGAATCAGATTGGGATTCTCATACACTAGAGGCGGATTAGGATCAGGATTCGATCTAGTATGTCTTCTGGAAGCCAGTGTTTTGATCTATTCAAAAATTAAAGGACAAAACAATCTATTCAGCCTGTCAAATTCTAGACTCAATCATCCAAAAGTCCAGAACGATGAAATATACTGGGGTAACTCACAAGGAAAATGTCACGTTCACAAGCTATACCGGAGATCGACTGAAGCAGTGTTTATCTACTTCCGCTAATGCAAGGCAAAAGCGTTTCGAAAGCTACCTTGCGTGACTTCAGACTCCATCTGTAACTTATGAAACAAATAACACCAACAAGCAAACCATTTTCTTCCCCAGTATGGTCGCCACTATGTTAGAACCCAAATCCACCTTAGGCTGAAATAAGGCAGAAGAAGGACAACACCAAACCACGCTCAGCCTCGTAGCTAGCCCTACAAGGACAGGAGAGGGCTCTCTCCAGGTCAATCTAAATAAAAATGTTCAAAGGGGCTTGAGATGACTAAAATGACAATTGATCTTAGGCTAGATAAACAAATAGGAGGGTTTTATTTTGATTTTTAGGGGTTTTTTGTTGGAAAAAGGGAAAAACAATTTTTGGGCTTGGGGATGAGGCCAAATCTTGCAGAGTTCAAGTTGGGGCAGGGTAGGCAGTGGCTTTGATGTCTTAGATCAAGTGAACGGATGGAAAAGACTGCTAAGGAGCTGAAGAGGGAAAGAGCGTGCAAGGACCCTCTTCAAATTGACGAAGAACATAAACAACTAAACAAAAGCTTAAGGCAGAGCACCCGCAAATCAATGAATTCTACCTCAAATACTCATTTGTTTAATTTAGAAGCATAGAGAAAGGGAAATGGCATACATATAAAATTAATGAAACTTACAATAAAATGAGAATAACATCATCAAAACTTAGAAGCCACAAGGATCCCAACAAGTGCTGCAAAACTCTGGTCTTTCCTTTGCCAAAAACTGAAAATGTATGTACAATGAGGTGCCAAACTTTTCCCAAGTATCCAACCCTGAAAATGTCTCAGAAAATACAATATATAGACAAGTCTAACCCCTTCCCATGCCTCTAGGGGTCGAGCTCATGCTTCTAGGATCATTTTGAACCAATTCTAAACATGGAGCTAAAATCTAGGCAGCCAAACAACTTGCCTCTATATGCTAGGAAACTGATCCATTCACTCAATTTTCACTTTTTAGTGAATGAATCATCTAGAACAAGTAAATACATGCCAAAATTACATAATGGTTACCATATTACATCAAGCTAGATAAAAAATTACATCAAGAGGTGAAACTAGTCAAAACTGGCCGAATTCCTGAACTGAAAGGTGAAAAATAGGCTAAATTCCTCTATGCGCCGCACTCAAAAGGTCTATGCACCGCGCTACTTTGGACCTGTGTTTGGAGCACTTACTGAAGTCCAAATCGAGCTCATGATAGCACGATGGAAATTCCTGTATGTCTGCTATCCAACCCAAGTGGAATTTTCCAATTTGGAGCTCATTTGCCCCTCCAAAACTTCAATCTCCCAAAAGTACTTCCTGCTGGTGCAAAAGATGGTAGAAAGGTGATTTTCATGGTGTTTTTGGCCCTTAAGACCACCCAAAATTTGATGAAATGCTTCGGCCATTCCTAAGCATGCATAACTTACCATGAGAAATCCAAAAATATCAATTTTTCCTCCAGAAGGTGTCCCAATCATAAGCGCGCATCGGGTGGCGCGACGCGCCGGGTGGAAAAACCTGTTTTGCAACCAAAATTTTCAAAATGACAAAATTTTCTCCAAATTTAGTGAAATTTGGAGTGAAGGTCTCCCATCATGTCTCATGCTCAGCCAAGGAAGCATCGGCCAAGATTTGGAGTGGATCCGGTCTCTTTCGACGTTTCAGTGCTCTTCTCAGCCTTGCTTTCAGGATCTTCATTTTTGCTCTGCAAACGTGTGTGCGGGCCCAATAGTGATTCTTCATATGTTTGAGCATGTCTTTGTCCCTGTTGGCCTTTTCCAAGAGCTTCTCCAGATGAATTTTGACATGCGTAAGGCAAGTATCTCACTCAAATGGTGTCATGTCACCTGGTCTCTTCCGGGCCAATTGTAGATCTTCACGGATTTTCCGCAACTCTATAAGTGTGTGCTGATCCTCCAGTTGTTTATTACGCTGCTCCAAGTAATCTATCACCCACTGAGCTCTCTGCAATTTCTCAGTCAGCGTGTCAATCTCAGCCTTTTTTTCCTGGATGATCTCTTTTAGTTTCGAGCTAGGAGAGCTCGCATCAACATCGATCAAAACAAAATCAGTATCTTGGCCTCCCGAGGGGCCCTCATCGTGCATGGGCCTTTTGCCTCTGTCCTGAACCTGTACCTATGTTGATGTCGAAGGAGAGACCCCTTCCACACCATGTGGAGATAGTACTCACGCTGTTGATGAAGTCAACGAGACCCCTTCCACCCCGGGTGGAGATAGTACTCGTCGTGTCGCTGCAAATAAGGCTCTGTGGCCTCTCTGATATGTCACATACACTGGAGCACTGATAGGCTCAGTCTCAGGAACCTCAAACTGGTGTGAAGGCTCTACCTCATCATGAACAACCTTGGGAGGAGGTTGTGGCACTACAAATAAGTCACGGGAAATGAACTCATCCCATGCGATGCCCTGTTGTGCGAGCTGATGTACCACCATGATCTTGATGAGCTAAGGAACATGGACCCAAGTGTGCAAGTCATAAAACATAGTGGGATGGCCACCCGGGGACCAAAGGAAGAGGCTGCCATGGATCTTATGACCCATCAAGAAAGAGAGAACATGCAAAAGGGACAAGAAACAATGGCCATAGCTGGCTAGGACTTCGCTAAGGAAGAAGCAGCTACTATGCAGGTACCAACACACCCCAAGAGAGATGAGGGGGTCGAGCACTTCCTGCAGGAATGTATGAAGCTACTACGTTACCCAAAGGTTGTAGAGAACCTTCAGGAATTAATGAATAGCTACGCAGCATGGCTTGATCCGACCCTAGGAACCAAGGATGTACACAAACTATACTGGTATAAAAAATGCACTGGAAGAGAAATGCAGTTGACTGCGCAGATTGGTGACTATGAGATGGATCAGGTTATTTTGGACCTTGGATCGGATGCGAACATGTTACCTAAGAAAACATGGAAATGAATGGGAGAACCTAAGTTGGAATGGTCCACCATCCAGCTGTGCATGGTAAATAAACAGAAGATCATCCCTATGGGAAGGCTGCCAAAAATCATGGTAGACAACGAGGGAGTAAGGGTCGAAATTGACTTTGAGTTAATAGAAATCGTAGAATATGCGGACCCCTACCCTGTGCTCCTTGGACTGGACTGGGTTATAGATATGGGGGGTGTTATCAATCTAAAAAAGTGAAGCATGGTGTTTGAAAATAACGTTACACGAGTAATAGTACCGTTGGATCCCGCGGAAGGTGCGCGGTATACAGAGCCAGTGTGCGATGAGGAGGAAGTAGATCACATTTACAAGTTGACTACGCAGGACGAAGATTGGATTAACCCCACGGTAGAAGGAGTACTCTGCTGGGAAAAATAAAGTGAATGATTTTCTGTCTCTAATGGGGAACTAGAGAATTGGCAAGGCCAGTTGCATGAGGTTTCGGCACTACGATGTCTTCAGGTCACAAAGAACTTCCACTGCATCTCGTCCGAGGTAAGAGACTTTCCCTACTTTGGGGATTCGGGTAAAATTAGGGAATTTTTATGCGCATTCGAAGCAAAATTTCCCAAGGGAAATAGGTTATGGGCCCTTAAGCTAGCCCTGCATGGAACACCTGCGTGCTAGTGGGATACGCATGGGAAGGAATTCTACAATTGGGAGGACTGTTTGGATAAGATGACCCTGCGATTTGAAGCTCCAGCTGTGAGACAGATCAAAAATTTCCTTGGGTCAGAAGATCCATGCAGATATTTTCTCGCATGGGAAACACAGTGGTGCGAAAGGACCCCAAAAGAATGGGTCCACCTGTTTATCCATGCTTTGGGACTGCGTCCAGCTGCATGGTATGTAGACGCAAAGCTACATCAACGCACTCACCATTGGGAGACTTTGCGGGATGAGTTTCTGGGAACATTTGGGATGGTGGATGGCATAGGAGCACTCAACGCAGCTCTACAGAACACTAACGCCTTGACTCAGGGTAGACCATGCATGTACATTGCATCCGAATCATGGGGAACACAGGTACCACACATGGTTGACTACTACAGCCTCGGCCCAACGGAAGGAAAGGATGATCCCCGAACTATTCCAAACTCAGAACTAGATGGGATATTCATGGTTGCCAAGTTTTTTAGGCTGCACCTGAGTCGCATTAAAACACACCCTACTTCGGCTATAATTAAGGATGTGCAAGCAACACGGATACTTCATCCAAGGCCAGTAGATCCGTGGGAAGGCCATAGGGTGCGAATGATGATAGTCATAACAATAAACTCTGGTAAAAAGGGAATATTACCATTACAGAACATAGGCGGTTGGCAATTAATGAGGAAATTTCTTATGATTTTTTTAACCATTTGCTTGATGGTAAGTTTGTAATGTTCCCAAAAGGGATTATTCAGCAAGACATGCCTGAAAAATGCATTTTTCAGGTATATGTGCTTCATATATCATAAAATTGGTTTAATAACACTCATAAATCAATTCCAAGTACTGCAGCAACCTTTACTCAGCTTTTATTCTCAAAAAGGTGAGGAAAAGCACCTTTTCATGCCCTAAAATGACTGTATTTAGAAATGTGTGAAAAAATAAGGGTCATGGATCTGGGATATGTTAGATTAGATCAAGAGGGATCCAAATGCATAATTTTAGCAAAACAAAATGCATTTTTATATGTTAAACAGATCCTCCATTCCCGACTAGTTTTAAAATTGATGATTTCCCATGACTTGGAGTATGCAGAAATTTACTGAAGCTTAGGGAGTGTATTTTCTGAAGGTTTTAACTGAAATAAGGCTGGGACATCAGTATACAAGAGCAATAACATGGCTGAAGTGATTCTCATAAGAAAAACTGAGTTTACAAGAGGAATCCCTCAATTTAAAGGTACTACAGCAAGGGATTAAGCCCTGAGAGCTAGACAACGTGATTTTTGGAGGACTGAAGCACCATTTTATTATATTTTAGATCCAAATAATATGTGTATATGAAATAATATATCCATATCATATTTGTGTACAATAATATCTTCTCTTTACATTCCCCTTGGGGTTTTGATCAAAACATGAAAGCATAAGAGTAGATCTCAGATCTACAGAATTATTCAGGAATTTCTGCTGTAATAAAATGATAAAAAAATCAGATCTGAAGGGAACATGGATTTTTTGGCCAATCCATGGATCACCACAGTGAAGGGAAGACTCCCTTACACTAGAGATCTCTCCTCCAAGAGAATGTCAAGACCCTTGCAACTCTGCCTCTACAAAGGATGAAATTTCTGAAGTATACTGTGCAGTTGATGTTGGAAGGTCCTTTGGCTTGATTCCAATATCTGAACATGAAGCTCAAGGCTTCCACCTAATATTCTAGAGAAAGGAATGCTCCCTTTTCTAGAAAACTAGATCTGGAAGTGGTGTTGAAAACCCCTCACTGCAACACCCTGCAACACAGCAATTCCTGCCCAACAGAAATAACACTTTGATGGAGGAGGAAGCTTGGCCTCAAGCCTAGATGTGAGGCATTTCAGAACATAATCCTTCAATAGCTCCTCAATGAAAGAGGAGGAATTCCTAAACAGGAAATTCCTCTCTCTAGCTAAACAACCAGAGATTTTGAGTTGCTTGAGCAATCTCAAAATTGAATTATCTTCAACTACCCTTTCCTTGTGGCCTTCGTCTTTCTTTTATAACATTAGGGTTTGGGAAACCCTAAACCACCTCCAATGAGTCAATCCTTTTCACATTGAGGGTCTTCATCTAAGATTGCGCTGATCTATGAGGAGGTTCAATGTATCTAGACACTGTTGTGATTTGGTCCCGTTGACCCAGTCCATCCTCTCAATTCCTCTTCACACCTAAGTGTATTTTATTAAGATGGCCTAGATTTTTCCATGTTCACATTGGGCATTTATTTTTCTGATTTGGAGTTTTAGAGTTCCTCCTTTACACTTTTATTCATGAGTTAAGAAAACTGAAAATAAAATGCAATATTCCCATTAGCTGCAAAAATTGGGAATATTACAGTCTCCCCCGGAAAAATGTTGCTTGCCCTCAAGAAACTCTTATTGTAGATGTAAACCATCTATTCCCCTCCAAATGGCATCCACATAAGGAAGGCTTCCTCCATTTTCTGCAATAGGTTATGTATGTTTGGTTCCAAAGTTGTCTTCCACAAATGCATGAGATGACTTCCAACTGTAAGGTTAGATGTCCTCTTCTTATCATGAGGTACAAAATGAAAATTACATGATGTCCAACACCGTCATAAACACATGAGAGACATAAAATAAAGTAGCTCCTTCCATAAAGAAAGAGCTTCATCATGCAAGATAATTCCTCCATCCATGTTTTATGAACTTGATTAAGCATTGTTATGCTTTCATTCTTAGCCCTGTGGGCCTTGTTGGATCCAAACTCTATCATTCCAGCGTTATGAAAAAGAAGAAGTGAAGGAGAAACATGGGTGGAAAAGGATGTCAAACCATATTCCCCTAATAATAACCACCAAAGCAAGGCCATTTTCTACCATCCTCCATCTCCTCCATGTAAGATGGGCAAGCCAAACTTTCCAAAAGATGATGTACATGCCTTCCTTTGCTGCATTTTATCTTTAATACATAGGGCATGAATCAGAAAATTATGAGCTATGGGGTGGTCACCATACTCCTCATGTCCATCATGAAACCAAGCCATACTAATGGACATATAATGTGTCACATCATCCCAATACAAAATATCATCATAAATGCACATCATGAGATCAATATTCCAAATTTTACACAATGCAAAACACATAGACATAGGAGATGTCATGTGGTGGTCATACTTTCTCAAGTGAAACAAAATTATACATGCCTTCTCTTGCTGCAATATATCATTGAAATCCAAGGCATGATTCAGAAAATGATGAGCTATTGGGTAGTAACCATACTCACCCAAGAGTAACCATAGAAACAAGGACTTTTGCAGCCCTCTTGCCTTATCAACATGTGGATCATGGAGCAATAACACAATGATGGACATGAGAAATGTCTCTTCAACATAGTACAAGCAAACTCCCTCATACCACATCATGTGGGAGTCATTCCTCCTCCCAAGCCAAAGTTCATGCATGAAACATACCTCCAATAGAAATACACATGGATAAATGAGACATATTTCAAACACGGGTGAATACATGGACATGAGATTTAACAGGTGATGTCCAAAATCTCCTTTTAACAACCACATCAACCATGCTTCCTTTTCATATATTCTATTAATGATGCATAAATAATGAGATGAGAGAATGAGAATATTTGGGTAGTGATCATGCTCACCCCAAAGAACTAGCGTTGCCATGCCTCCTTATTCATTTTGTGACCATTCTTAAAGGCATATATCAGAGAAATAGGTACCTTTGGAGAGTGATAGGAGTCTCCCAAGGGAAACCAACGTAACCAAGCTTGCTGGACCATACATGTCTACGAGCAATCATGTGATCTCTTGCTCATCATCCTCATCCACTCACTCCAATATGGAAGATGAGTGATGTGCCGCATAATGATGGCATCCTCCCTTTGTAGAATACCATCTCCTTTGAACCAATGAAGAACCTTGCATCTCATGAAATATTGAAATGCATCTTTGTTGAGGTCTCTTAGTGAGACCTTTCTTCCGTCTATGGCCTCCTAAAACCAGTGAGGCTTCGAATCTGCAGTAAGTAGAAGTCTTTCTTTGAGTTGTAGCATGCTCATTGAGAGAGTGTCATCTAGAGGGGAGAAAATTCTTCTCATCTCAAAATGTCTACTCTTCATCTTCTTCTTCTCCTCTGCTTCAAGGTTGAAGCTGCCTCTAGAATGCTCCAAGAGAGCTGAAGCCTTTTTGTCACAGTCACTAAGTGACAGCATTGTGGATCTACAAAGTGATGCATGTGTTGTCTCAAAGCAAGCTTCATTACTGATCTCACAATCAGCCATTGAACATAGGATAGTACTAATCTCCTTTCTTGAGATCCTACATCTCAACCCAAGAGATTGAATGCAGGTCAAAAATGATGCATACGGATAGTTTCCATTCTCCTCCTTGATTAGATCAAGGGTCCTCTGCACCGTGACATGTCTTTTCTTGAAATCATCATTTTGATTTAATCCTTGGCTATGCATTAATCTTGAAAAAATATGTGCTGAAATTTCATGCATACCTTGGATCAACTGATATGTGGGAACCTCTTAACAGAACACAAGAGGTCCTCCATCTGGATCAATGATGCCTCCAACTGTTGGCAAGAATGATGGCCTCCTTTCTTTAAGCATACCAGCGCTGGTATCTTCCTTCTCCTCCTCATGCATCTCCTGATTCATGCATGGGTCTCCATATGTTAACAGCTCAAGACTACCTTGCAAAGATGTAAGTGCCTCTTCTCTAGATAAAAGAACCTTAGCAGCAGATGGTGAAAATGGAGATCTCTTGCCCAAAGTGACAAGATTGACATTCTCCTTTGATTTGTGATGATAGGAAGTGTATAGTTCTTCCTCTCCATCTTGAAACCTCGGTTACACAAAGAAATTTTGACTATATTACATATCAACATATACCCAGGCATATGAATACATTAACAGATGCAGTAGCTAATTTGGTGCTAGATCGACATTTGCGCAATTTGTAAAACAACATCACATGAAAAAGAAAGATCCATCCAGAAATAGATATGTATATATATAGATATCGAAATGTTTACATAGTGTGCATCGCATAGAATCAAAAAATATATATGTTCGTCTTAATACATCCGGAGACGACATATCTCTCAAAAAATATGCATGATAAAGGCCCTAGGAGTCTAATCCGCATGGTGCTCATGATAACAAGTGACTGCACGCACTAAGCGTCTCAGAATTCGGTGGAGGCGATTAGGCACTCCCACCATATGTCTCTGGTACGCCATCGGTACATCTGCCAGCCGGGCATAGTCTGGGATCCCTCGGGCGATACCCTCGAGATTCTGGATCAACTCCCCCCCCTCTGCACCCTCTGCCTGAGGATCAGGTGTGGGAAGAGTCCTCCGCGCGATAGGAGACATACCGGCTGGTCTCTCTAGGCCCACGTCTACATACATATAAAATTTGTCAGGATGGACATGTATTAACAAAAAAAAAATCATAAAACATAAAAATCAAAAAGAGAAGAGGCCATACCCAACTCCTCATCCCAATCATCTCCCTCCGGCAGTGGGAGATCTGGGTCTCTAGTGAAATCGGTTCCTGCATATGGCCAGTCTTCCACTACGATCAACTGACGCCGCAACCACCCAAAAAACTCCGGCCTCCAGGACATCTGTTGGCCTCCTCCAGCTCTGGGCATCAATGCTGCCCAGCGAGCCATTCTTGGCTCTCGTGGAATCGGCTCAGCTACTATGGCCCCTTGGCCCTGGAAGATTGGTAATCGTTCCAGAATGAACGATACCAGGATAGAACCGTAGCCAAATTGTTTCAGTTTGGCCTGCTTACACTTCGTGAGCTGTCTCTTGATATTTATTGTCACTGTTGTGGCCCAGTCGAATAATAGGGGACTCATGCACTCTGAGGCCAGTAAGAGTTGGGCCTTTGTTGCCTCGTGCGGTGCCTGCGATCCCGCGGCCCGCGTGATGGTATGAAGCACTACCCTGAGTGCTAGATCAGGAATAGTATGGATGTCTACCTTTCCACTTCCTAATCCCAATCGTGCCCCTCGGCACACTCGTGCCATCACTTGCTCCATCTTCTCACCAGACGGTCTGCTCCCTGTCAATATGGGCACCGGACCTCTGCGCGATAGTCCGGTTATGAAGTATACGTCAGAAACCTCCAGTTCTAATACTTGGTCCCGCAACTTGAACACTTGTTCATGTTCGTCCCATATGCTGATCAGGTACTGCAGGAGCTCAGGCTGAGCTCGTAAGCAAGGTGTCAGGAAGAACTTCTTAAGCCTACAGTTCTTGAGGGCATTCATGCAAGTTTCATTCTCCATGGCCTGTTCATCCTCTTCCCCGTGCTCCCTCTCTTTCCACTCAATGACCATTTTGATCGGTTGCCTGCATTCACATGGTCAAAAAAACTTCAATTAGACCTCTGCTATCCTTAAAAATTCATGCAATTCATTCATTGTGTGGAAATTTCAAACGGAAAATTGGATTGCGCCGTTGGCGCGGGCCCTTTGGAAATAAAATGCCATTGGCGCGGGTCCGTGCCGGATACCCGCGCCAATGGGCGGAGCCCTAAAAATTCAAAAATTCCTCACAGAAGTCTAATATGCAATAAAAATTTATGAAAAATGGATTGAAATGGAGTACAAAGAAGCGCCTCTTACCTGGAACAGACGGGAATCTAAATGGTAGCCCGGATCGGTCGCAATCGCCATCAGAAGTTCGCACACAAAATGGACCACTGCTGCTCTTCAGTGAGGTAAATAGTGAAAATTAATTTTATTTTTACCATTTGACATATTTATAACTTTTTGAACTCAAAATAGGTTTTGAAAGTTATTTTTCTGAATATTTTAATATATTTTGTCAAAAATGGGTTTTACACTTGCTTTTTGTGCAGCAACAGGTTTTTTACGCGACTTAAACGGTGAAACGAGTTGTATTTTATACTTTTTCGGACTCGGTAAATACACGAAAAAGTCACTTTGGAGTCATCTTTCAGCTCTTTTCTAACTCTCTAAACATGAAAAGATTGCCGAGGCCCTTGTCGTTTCGATCTCGTTAAAATGGACACGAATCGACATCCACCCAGTATAAGTTTAACCCTTTTTCGGGCTGGGATGGATTGATTACGAAAAAGGAATACCCTAGCCTATCGCGACTAGGAGGTTTTCCCGGATATTGTTTTCTACCTTTTCGGATCTGGGAAACTATTTACGAAAAGGGACATGTGGAGTTTTCTTTTCCGCTGTCTTTTCAAACTCTCTAAACATGAAAAGACGCCGAGTTCTTCCTTTGTCAGACTCGTTAAACCCCGATGACATTGGATTTCGTCGAAATGACGTTCTCCGAGTTTCTCCTTCCTAGGACTCGTTAAATGCACTAGGATGGATTCGCCCGAAGGGCGGACTTATATCACAAGCATATGCTATCCCCTTCAAGCTTGTTATCAAAAAATAATTGGGGTACTCGCCAGAAATGGTGGGGGAAAAATGGAACCATCGTCGTTGTCGTCGGCAGTATGTCGCTCTTGAACATGGCACTTTTCTGCATTCGTGTCGGGTTGGGGACATCTCATCTCGTTTCTTCACTTTGCCTCCGTGGGTTTGGATAATCCCTTTTGACCTCTCATCTGCTCATTTCCTCGTCACCATGACCTCTGATCCGTTGATGTCAAATACTGCCAAGTCCACTGTCGTGCCGTTTACATGTTCAAGAGAAGTTGACCTCTGCAAGTATCAACCTTCCTCTGATTCTCATATGATCCTGATTCACAAAAAACATCATGTTCCTCTGTCTCGTGTCGATGATGTGGGAAACATTATGGCCCACCTTCGATCAAGGTCACTTCCTGTCGACTTCAGCTCATTATCCAGGAAGCTGATCTAGAGACTCCCTTCTGGTACCTTGGAGCCTGCATGCCTCAATGGCAGGTTCGTCGCATTCGACGTGAGGTTTTCATCATTGGCCTCCGATCGAGTGATTCTATGGGTGTTCGACGCCAGCTCATTGATTCACATGCCGTAGATTGTACCTATAGTACCTTGAGGGCCATTGTCATTATTGGTGGTTCCTCTCGCGTCTGTTAATAGCTTTCATCATTGGCTGGTAATCAGACGATGTTCTTGCATGTTCGACTTTAGCTCACATATTCGCATGCTTGAACTTGTACTTTGTTCGGGTCGAGATGGAGCGCAAGACCCTGGATTGTGTCTGTTGTAATCCAGGCTGCGATTTTGTGGACTATTATTACATGACTCACTGATTGGATGGCTGCGACCATACCTGAGTCTATTTATCGATCCTCTCTGGATGGCTGTGTCCATGCCTTGGATCTCGATTATTGTATACTCTGTTATGGATGGCTGCGCCCATACCACGCATATATATCATGTATCTGAGACATCAGTTGTACTTCGCTCCGCAGGTTTTCCGATGGCGGTGTTTTCAGTTGGCATGTTCTCGTAAAGCATTTCACCCCTCTCTCTCTCTCGGGCCTCATGCTTTAGGGGGCATCTGTTACACAGCAATTTGTCACCGTCCCTGCCATTCCCCATCCCGCACATTGGAGGGCTCATTTTGTGACCTGTGAGCAGAGACAAGACTTGAAAATACTTTCATTGCATCCCTCTGAAGATGAGCTTTCATTGCCCTGAAGACATCTCCCTGCAAAAAACCCTAAAAATAGCTCTTTTTCCATTGTCGCGGTTCCACAGTTCAGCCCTCGCGCCAAGGGGGAAAATCCTCCAAAGAGGGCGCGCCAATTGGCACTCTGTCATAGAGCCACACCCACGCCAACCATATTAAGAGGTGTTTTTTAAAAATAAATGGCGGAAGTTTCGTCCTAACAAATTCCTGGACTGATATCTATCTTGAGTTGGGAGGTTTGGCTACAGATTTCCATAGAGAGGAAGTGGTTTGCCACCTCTCATGGAAGCTTCCTTGATGATAGGGCCGATCCCATAATTATAGGGATCCCAACTCCCCTTCCTCCATCTATAAAAGCTTGCTCATCTCCTTTGCAAGCTAGTTCCCAAGAGCTTTCACATCCTTATGCTGCAAGAGCCTTCTTGATTCCCTTAAGGCCAAATCCAAGCAAGGAGACTATTGTCAAGTATCCGGAGAGAGAGGCTTGTCCCATCCTTGACAGGATTTATCGAGACATGTTTTGCTGACGACCCACCAAAGGAGAATTCGGCGTCAAAGCTATGGTTGTATTCTTCTTTTGACTCATTAATGATAAGCGACTATTGGTTATGGTTCCACTCTTGTTCTTGATTATGTTCATGAGTTATGTCAGTGTCATCCTTTATTAGATCAAGGGTCCTCTGCGTTGTGACATGTCTTTGCTTCAAATCAGCATTTTGATTCAATCCTTGGCTATGCATTAATCTTGAAACAATATGTGCTGAAATTTCATGCATACCTTGGATCAACTAATATGTGGGAACCTCTTGACAGAACACGAGAGTTCCTCCATCTGGATCAATGATTCCTCCAACTACTGGAAAAAATGATGGCCTTCTCTCTTCAAGCATACCAGCACTGGTATCTTCCTTCTCCTCCTCATGCATCTCCTGATTCATGCATGGGTCTCCATATGTTGAGAGCTCAAGACTACCTTGCAAAGATGCAAGTGCCTCTTCTCTAGATGCAAGCACCTTAGTAGCAGATGGTGAAAATGGAGATCTAGGACTCTCCAGTATTCTACTTTGCTAATAGGAAGTGCTGGGGCTTCCTCCTTCTTGAAACCTCATGCAGGTCTCACTGCAGCTTGCTTCTTCTTGAAACCCTCTAGGAGTCTCGGTGCATCTTCTTTCTCTCTTCTGATTTATCTCTTTGGAGAGGCTCTTCTTAGATATGAACACTGATGAGAGTAAAATAATACTCTCCATCATTTTGATCTCTTTTTCTGCTCTTCTCTTCTCTGATACCACTGTGATGTCCCCTTTTTCAGGAATATCGAAATTCTATTCCAGAGATTGACTACAGGAGCATTTACTGGATATGTCACCTTTGAAAAAAGGATGAGATCTAGAGGCTACCTGGCCATCTACAGACTCTATCTATAGAGCTTGAAATATTCCTCCTTCAGGGATTCAACACTTTGGCTTGAAGCCACAGGCTGAGCCAAAGATCTTGCTCTAATACCACTATAATATTCCTATTTAGAAACAACTCATGAATCATGCACTTAAAATTGAATTTTTAGAAAAATATGCTTTATAACAGGAAAATAACTCTTGGATACTTTATATCATACCATATAAAAACTGTATCCAATGTTTGAGCTGAAAAAAATAAGACCAGGTGGGTTAAACAGATCTCCCACACCTAGTTATCTTTAAGAGAAGGCCCAATGAGGGGCTGCAACAAGTAAAATGCTCTAATGAAAGTGTAGAGATCTATCATTTCATAAAATGTGCTGATATACACTTATAAACTTATTTCAAGTACAATATAAACTTAGATTTAAATTTAGGATCCAAAAAGTGAGGAAAAGCAGTGATTTCGACCCTAAAATAGATGTATTCATAAATTTGCATAGAATTAAGGGAAATTCCAGGAGGTTATTTTATATTAGGTCATTAGGGACCTATTACCATAATTTAAGCTTAAAAAAATCATTCTAGCTATGTTAAATAGTTCCTCCATCCCCGGATATGCTTAAAAATGTTGATTTCCTATGACTTTGAGTATGCAGAAAATGGCTGAAGCATGAAGAGCATAATTTCTGAAGACATTAGAAAAAATACGTCTAAAACATAATATCTTAATTTTATTATAACAAATAATGAATAAAAATAGAGATTCATCTCCTTTTATACATGAAATAGATCACCCGGCAAGGGGATTTCATGAAAGAAAAAATACAAGTAACAGATCTGCAGAATATGGATCGGAAAAATGAAGAATCACTGAAAAATTATGTATATGAGATGAAATGTCAAAAATTATAGAAGAGGCTGAAGTAAAAAATTTCCATAAGAGGGGATGGCCCTTCCTCGAGGAAATGAGCACCAAACTAGGGTAGAAACCCTGCTGCAGCAATGCATTGGAAAATAGTGCAGTTTATGAAGTATACTACGCAGTTGATGTTGGAAGGTCCTTTGGCCTGATGCCAAGATCTGAATATGAATCTCAAGGCTTCCTCACTAATCTTCCATTGAAAGGAATTCTCCCTTTTCTGCAAAACTAGATCTGGAAGTGGTGTTGAAAACCCCTCACTACAACACCTAGCAACACAATATTATTTTGATGCAGAAATAACTATGTCTTGATGGAGGAAGCTTGGCCTAAAGCCTAGATGTGAAGAATTTCACAAAATACTCCTTCAAGAGCTCCTCAATGAAGGAGGAGGAATTCCTAAACAGGAAATTCCTCTCTCTAGCTAAACAACCAGAGATTTTGAGTTGCCCAAGAAATCTCAAAATCGAATTATCTTCAACTCTCTTTCCTTGTGGCCTTCCTCTTAATTTTATAACATTAGGGTTTTTAAAACCCTAAACCACCTCCAATGAGTTAACCCTTTTCACATGGAGTGTCTCCATCTAAAACTGCGCTGCTCAATGAGGAGGTTCAATGTATCTGGACACTATTGAGATTTGGTCCTGTTGACCTAGTCAACCTTCTTCATTCATTTTCACACCTAAGTGTGTTTTATTGAAATGGCATAGATTTTTCCATGTTCACATTGGGCATTGATTTATTTTGATGATTATGAGTTTTAGAGTTACTCCATTACACTTTTATTCATGAGTTAAGCAAACTAGATTTAAAATGCAATATTCCCATTAGCTACAAAAATTGGGAATATTACAATACCCTTTTGTTAGGACGATATTCTTCCACAAATATTCACTTACAGTGTATGCTAGAGTATACTGATCTATTGGGAACCAAATGAGGGGGAACTGAAACCTTAGCCCCATCCACCAGACCCCACAAGTCTGAATACATGCAACAAAACGAGGCAATATTTTTAATGCCTGTGCAAAATTGGGTGCTCCAAAAGGTTCCCGGTTTTTGATAGCCAATGACGACAACATCCATCTCCTTTGATAACTGTCAATCACTTCATTCTGAAAAGAAACTACCTGTCTGACATAGAGGTCAACACACCACTTCTATTTTGCTAGCATATGTTCCTTATGTCCCTCAATCTGTAAAAAGGTAGAGTGCTTGTTATCAATATTCACTGCTTGACCATGCTCTCTGCTTATCATCAGTGCCCTTGTAACTTGATTTTCTTCAAAAGTATCAATGAAATTCCTCCAATTAACCTGGTTGATAGTGTAGGAGGCGAAGGATGTCAAGTGAATATCCCATGAAAAATGGAATAGGATTGAAGGTATGATCATCCTTTCAGAAATAATTATGCATGTAAAGTTCACACATCAAGTGATGACCCACAACATCATGGATTTTCAAAATACAAAGGAACTGTATTGGATCCTCAATATCATGGTTGATTTCCTTATAAATACTTTCTAGGAAGAAGAAAAGGAACTGCTCATGAAGAATTAAACCATAACTATGGGCAAGAGATCTATAGGCCATTACCTGCTATGCCAAGGTAAACATATTTTCTTTATTTCCTTTCGGTACTTGTACATGTTCCTCCAAGTCCTCTATCTTACCCTGTTGTTTCTCTTTCCTCAACCGTGCTTTGTCTAACTGGTCTATATACCCAGTAATAATCCAAGCGATCTTCTCCCGAACCCTCTTTGTCTCCTTCCTATGTTCATTTGCAACACATTTCCATTTTTGAATTTTGGCAGCTAGGAAGAATTCTCGGGCTTCAAACAAATGTTCGATAGGGCAAGTCTATGTGGCAGTAGAGGAAACCTTGACCTTGGGTTTCACGGCCTTCCATTTATATTTTTTTACTTTCTTCTTCAATAGATATACTTGCTTTCTCATTTTCCAAACTTCATTCTTTAGCTGCATGGTCTTGTTAAACTGAAGCTGATACCTTCTTTTGAGAGGTGGTCTCTTGTTTTCACATTGTTCTATCCATTCTCGCTTAAGAATGAATTCATCTCCCAGCCCTGCAGTAGGTTCAGAAGCAAGTGGGCCACTGTTAAGGACATCAACTGGCTTCTCTTTCAGATCTTCTTTACTCGGTTCCCTTTCTTCATGGGTACTCTCCTCTTTTTATTTCCTTAATTCAGGAATTTCTGTCACTTGGTCAGTGCCTTCATCGGCCATTCTCTTCTCCAGACTTGTTTCTACGAAATTACCTTCTTCATTTTGAGCTTCAAGATGCCCCTACTAAGAATCGACAAGCGATGGACCGACACTGGCTATATCCTTCCTTGAATAAAAAAAATTCAGTATTGGCAAGACAACAATCTCTTTTATTAAACATTGGAGAGAACGAAACCCCCTTGCTCCTCTTGGCATCATAGTTTGAAAAGGAGAATGGAAAATATCTTTTACCTGATCTGTGTTAGTCTTGTCTGCCACCTCTGATTCCTTTTCTCCATCACCTTCTTTTCTTAATTGGGCCGAGCCTCCTTCATGTATTACTTCTTTGTCTATGGTCAATACTGGTTCTTGTGGAGCAGTTTCAACCTTGATGGTTGTTCCTTCCACGTTTTCCTATCCTGAGTGATTTGAGGGTGGTTCTTTTGTAAAACCCCTACCTATTTCAATATCCAAATCCGTTTGGGCAAGTGATGTTGTTTCTTACATAGAAAAATCACTTTCCAGCCTTCTGGCTGGTGTTCCTTCTCCCTGTGCTTCATTAATGAAAGTCGATTTCTATGGGATAGTGTCAACTTCATCCCCTATCTCCATGATTCCTTAATCAATAGGTTCTGTTGGTGTCCCGTGATTTAGAATATTGGTAGACCAAATGCAAAGGGTAACATCAAACCAGTCTTTAGAGTCCCAGGACCTAGCCTTCCTGGACTCAGAGAGGGATCTCTATATTTGTTTGCAAAGGATATGAACTTTTTTTCTTTATAGGGTTGATTTTAGGCTAGTTATTAAGTGTGAGGTTTTGTTGTTTTGTTTTGGTTGGGTATGATGATCAAAGAAAAATAGGTAGAATGAAGAAATATATAATTCATTGGGCAATGGAGTCTAATTAAAGTCATGATAAGTTCATCAATGGATCAGGGAGCATCATAGGAAAAATCTAACTTGGTCAGTGGATATTCAAGTTTTTTAGGGGTAACGAGATGGACATTAATTGCAAGAATGAAAAGTAGGAAAAAGGGAAATCAAGAATCCTTTATCATATGTACTTCTCAACAAAGGGACTTAAGTATCATAAGCATGAAGAGGCAATAAATAGACAGGGCAAACCATAAATTATTTGATTCAAATAAAGAAGATGATAATTCAAGACAAACTTTTCCAATGAAATATAGAAGGCGATAAACTCATTTAACTTCTAGTGATTTCACCTTCAAGGTCAGAAAACACTTAAGACACACATATAACTGTAAGAAGAGAAGAGGGAAATCCTAAACATCCTTTATTATAGTTATGAATATCTCTAAAACAATTAGTTTAAGCAAGTACAAAGGGTATGATCAAAACAAAACCTCTTTGGCAGACTTTAAAGAATGGTACTTTAGAGAGAGACTTCAAAAACAATGTTTTAGTGGCATCAAATAAGCATGGCTAGAAATAAATCATGCTTGATACCAACTGCATTCAACTATTTATGAAATAAATAAGCTTAGGGGGTCTAGAGATAAATTAATAATTCTATAAAATGTCCTAGCAAAAGAAAACATTAAGGCAGTGAAGAATAAACAGAACTAAGGTGCTTTCAGAAGACATTTCTTAGTCTAAATTTTTTATTCTACTGAAACATGGAAAGGTGGAAACATAATGAAACAGGAAATAAAAATAATAGATTAGGAGCACTTCACCAACAACCAAGCTCAGGGATCCAGTGATCTAGCCTCCTCCATCAACAAACAAATCAGGGGATCCACAAGTTCCAAGACATCAATTTCTTTTCAACTTCCGAGAGACTATGTATTACTTCAAAGAGTCATCAAATGCCAACAAGATAATGAGTTTAGATGCAATATTTATGCTGCAAATGAGGAAGTGAAGCTAAGCTAGGGTTTGAGTGTCATTTACTAAAGATTTAATGAATTCATAACCTTGAAGACCATGCAAGGCTCAAGGCAGGAATATCTGCAGATATTTCTCTAAATAATAACTTCTATCTTAACTCTTAAGGGGAAATAGGTGAAATGTTTGACTTTAAGGCCTATTCATAACTTTTACAATAACTGTTTGGCAGATATAAATATCTCTGACTCAGCTCAATAATTTCCTAATGCTTTTTTGAAAGAAACAAAGCACTAGGTGGCAAAAATATCTTTTGGAGAAGAGTAACTGCCATAGGCTGAGTCATTCGAATCTGTTTTTGGGTAAATATGTTTTTTGTTTTGTCTTTAATATTTATCATCAGGTCTTAAACTCTGTCTTTTATGCTTTGACTGTCTATTTTTATCATATTTTCTTTAATCTGTTTGTGATCTATGTTTTGTTCCTTTACTCTTTTGTTTTATTTCTTTTGATTCTTTGCCTTTATCTTTTCATTTGTCCACGGTCTACTTTTATTTCTTTGAATTATTTTTAGCTGGATAACCATTTTTGTTTGTTATTTTAATTAATATTAGCCCTTTAATTCCCGGATGCGGGTGATGTTGATTGCGCTAGAGTTGATGGGATGGGGGTCTAGCCTAACGGGAGGCCACCTGCCCACGCGCAAGGAGGACGTCAATCAAACCTTAAATATGCTTACTCTGCGATTAATAGCATTTACTCTGGGTGCTCTTCACAACCAGGTCTCCGCACCTCGATGCATCTTCGCCTGCTGTGAAATGGATCATCCTCCGGTTCATATTAATGACAATTCATTGCAGATGGTCTACAGTTGCAAGGCTGACCAGTTCAAATCCATGGACCCATCCTTTGATCCGAAGTCATCTCCTTCGCCGGTGAATTGGTGGTGTAGCCCAGATGCTGGGTTTGCAAATGCCCGCACAGTCACTGGTAAAAGAAGCAGCCTAAACTACTGCCTGGAGTTAGGTGAAAACCTCCATTTCTCGCTTACTAGTTCATGTATGTTTGCCTCTGTCTTTCTGAACTCCCATTCGACTCTGTCCTCTGTCATTTCTCTGGTTCCCTGTCTTTCTTGCCCCATCTCCACTGCGAACATGCCACGCCTCAGGCACAGAATGCGCTGTAGGAGAGGCTCCACCAGGCGCCAAGTGCGACGTTCTCCTTCCACCTCCAGCTCGCCTTCTGAGTCTTCTTCCCCCTCGGACATCCTTCCTAGCTTTCACAGGGGTCATCTTCTCCGTTTGGGTTGCAGGCTTGACTCTCCCTCGCCTTCATCTCTCCCGGCTCAATCCCACACTGCTCTTTTTTCTTTCAACTGCACCCTCAATCGACCAAGAGTCACTGCTGCTATCACCTTCGTGTTTCTTGAGGATCCCCAGGTCGAGAAGCACCAGAACTCTTTGGATGGGCAGGGTATAATCGGCAAAGCTGGGCAGGATCAAGCGCTTCAGGACTCTGTGGGGCAGCCCAGCGGGAGTAAGGAAGTTGTGCAGGGTGTCACTGGGCATGGCCACATGGAGCAGGTGGTCCCTCCTCCCTCCAAAAAGGTGGTCTACTCTGTCGAAGACCTGTACAACGAACGCGGTGATCCGAATGAATACTGGTGCAGGGTCGACCAAGTTTCTCCTGATGAGTAGTTTCGCTTCCCAGTTATGGTTTTTTTGCTCCGTTTTTTCCCTCTCTAATGGGCATGTTTTTTATTATCCTGCTATTCCATATCATGCTTTTGTTGTTGCTAGTTACATTCTCCAGCACTCAAAGTATCTCGCTCCCCTCCGTGGGAATTCTCTCGGTAGTTTCTTCAGACTGGTTTCCCTCCTACAGGGCAGTCTTAAACTCTGTTTTTGTATGTCTAAAATGCCTCAAAACTGGGCAATGATAAGGCCTCAGCCTGATGTACACTATTTTTTCTGTTAATAGATTACTTTTACTTAGAAAAAAAAAATATTAGCCCTTTAATATTCCTGACTTCCTTTCTTCACTGTTTCGTTGTCTGCTTCTATTTTTTGTGTGCAGGGGAAGGCTATCTTCGTGGATGGAGGGTTCCTTTGATCAGTCAATGATCATGTTTCATCGACTCCATTTATTTACACATACCCTCTAGTAATTATTGACCCTTTACGAGGTCTTGGATCGTCATCCAGGCCCCTATTTGATTTAATTTGGCTCTGTGAAGTGGAGTTCAATTACCTCCGCCATTAAAACCTGCAAAAACATAAAAAAATTAGTAAAAAGCCTACGGGAGGGTTTCACTGCATTTTTTAGGGTTTTTGACTATCGAAGGGAATTTGCAGAGGAGGAGAGGGTGTAGGGAGCAGGGTTCCAGAGGTAGAACCAAGAGGAAGTTTAAACGGGAGTAGAAAAAGTTTGAAAAAATAGCGCGGAAGGTAGGTGGTATTAGAAAACTGGGGTGGTTCTATAGTGCGGAGGATAGATGGTAAATTGTTTTGGGAGAGAGGCATGCGATATCCCTTAGGGCATGACACGTGGTGGGGAAAAACCACCTATTTCGCGTGGGTCTCAAAACTTTAAACCCAACGCCACTTAAAATGTGATATGCCGAGGAGGTCGTCGGATCTCGATTGGTAGAGATTGATAGTAATTCGCATGGTGGAGGAGAGGTGGGCTAGTTCGAGCATGGAGCCTAGGGACAGGTGGCCTAATTTGAATGAACGCGGGGTATAGTGGAAGGTAGGCCCGGGGTTTAAATAAATAAAGGGCGAATGAAGGCTTTTCTAAGGTTTGAGGAGGGATTTATATTAACAAGGCGGGGAGCAACAACCGTTGGATCAGGGTTTAGGGCTTGGATCAACAGTGCAGAGTGGCCAGACCGGAGTGAAAAGGATTCATGGAGAGTGAGGCTTATGTGACGATGGGGTTTGGGTCATGTAGGTGTTAGGGAGTATAGGGCTAGAGTGGAGGGGGCTAAAAAAACTTTATGGGTTGGGTTTAATATATAAAATAGGGTCTTATAATATTAATGAAATGTGTTGTTTTATATGGTTTATAGAGGGGTGCCAGATAGAGGGAGGAGGGGCCCATTGTTTTGATATTTCTAAGGTCTAGGTGTTTTATAAAATCTAAGGATGGAAGTGTAGTTTATACGGGGAAGGGGTTTATGATAGCGGTGGCTGAGGTTTTATGAGGGTAAAAGGGGGCTGGGGCTAAGAGAAAAATGGCTTAAGACCTATATCTTTAGAAAAGGGTGGGTTTTACACATAAAACAGGGTTTTATGCATAACTTTAAAGGACCCGATAGGCTAAAAATTAGCTTTAAATAATGTAAAAAGGGAGTTTTTACATTGTTTAATATGTCAGAGGAAAAATGATGAATGAAGGGGCTTTTATGAGGGTTTTGAGGAAAGGAAGAAATGGGTTTTTTAGAGAAAGAGGGTCATGGGTGAGAGTGAGGGTGAGGTAGGGAAATGAGGCAAAAAGGCCCAAAAATGAAGTCCTTTTTATAGCAGTGGGGTAAAACTTTTTAAGAAGGCAAAGAGGGAGAAGTCTAGTGAAGCATGTTGACTTAGGATAATGAAGGGAGTGAGATTTATAAAACTCACAATATTTCTCAAATTTTGTTTTAAGAAATCTAGGATCATAACTTAGTCATCTTTTGATATCAACAAAAATTACTGATGACTAATAGTGGCTCCACTTGGGAAGGGAAACTCCTTTTTAGGGAGGTGTCCAAAACTTTCAGCTTATTAAATCTCTGAATTTTGAAGACCAATGCCTCTCCCATTGAGCAGATTTCCCTTTTTTCACTTGCTAATATTTCTTTTGAAGTGATAATCTTAATAATCTACAACATATGATTTTTTCAACAGGATTTGTACCTACCCAACCTAATTATCCTAACATTTTTTCTTCTTTGAGTGCATTGGAATTGGCATACTCTTGACGTTTTTATTTTGAAAACATAAATAAACTATCTATTTTTATCCTTTTTTCTTCCAAGAGTTCAGATTAAACTAGTGAACTCTTTTATTCTCTACCTAGACTATTTGACTGCCAAGATTAAGTTGTTTGGCAGTCTTGATTCTCTAAACTATTGACATAAAATTTAAAGCATGGCTCAAATCAGGATTAGTCAGCCTGACTTACCTGGTTGTGGCATTGGAACAATTTGCACACAATCATTATTTTGCATAAAATTAAAATAGAAAGATAAGGGCTGTAATTTATCATTTGAAATGCATCCTCATCTTTCTCTTTGGTTCTGTTTTAAGCATGTGGAACCAGTATCTTTCATTTCCTAATCTATCTTTTCTGATAAGCCAAGCATGCATAATTTTGACAATCATTGTTTTCACTAACTTATCAACATAAATTTAAAGCATGTTCAGCCATGATTAGGCTAGATGACTGAACAACATATTCTCTTTGAATCAGTAGTGGCATTTTAGGCTTGCACACTTTCAGTAGTATTTTTTTTGGGTATGGGGCTATACCTATTCTGAATCTGCCCTCTTTTTCCTTTCTTTCATTGTTTTTGTATTTTTTCTTTTCAAGATTTTCTCATGAAATTTTTATGTACAATGAATGAAAGCTTTGAAGCTAGGACCCTTGACATAAATAGTGTTTAAGAATCCTTCCATTGATAGGACCTCCAAATAACTCTTCTCCATTCAGCCCTTGTAAAAAGAAAGAATTATAACCCCTAATTGAATGAATGATATAAGGCCTTTTCCACAAATTCTCAAATTTTCCATGCTTACCTCTGCCTTCCCTTCTAGAATCCCATTTTAAAACTGTGTCTCCAACTTGGAAATTATTAAATTTGGTCCTTCTATCAAAAATATTTTTGATTCTTTCTTGTACTACTTGTGTTCTTTTATAAACCTCCTCTCTTTACTATTGTAAATGAATAGTTTGATTCATCCTTCTCTGCATGTAATTTTCTTCTGATTGCAGTTCTTGGAGAAGTTTCATGACTGGAACTCCCACAGATGTTGGAAATACTGCATCCATGCCATATACCAACTGATATGGAGACATATTGATTGATTTCTTGGTGGTTAGTCTATCAGCCCATAAATCATGAACTAGCTTACTATGCCATGATTTCTGATTTTGTTCCAGCAGTGTTTTGATAATGATGATCAAGATTTTATTGGAGGATTCAACAAGTCCATTTCCCTAAGGGTATTAAGCTGTGGAGGAGCCCAATGTGATGTGATATTTATAGTAGAAATCAACCATTCTTTTGGATTTGAAGGTAGCAACATTATCTGTAATGATTCTTCTAGGACATCCAAATCAGGATAATATGTTGGTCTCAAGGAACTTGATAATGATTGAGTCAGTAGCATTTCTAGAAGGGATAGACTCTATCCACTTGGTAAAATAATCAGTGATAGTAAGGATCCACTTATGTTGGGAAGATGAGGTTGGGTGAATTTCTCCAATAAAGTCTAAACCCCATTGCTGAAAGGGAGCCTCAACACTGATGGGATGCAAAGGTAAAGGTGGGAGTTTTCTCTTGCCATAAAAAAGTTGGCACTTATGGAAAGTCATGACTAATTTTTTAGTATTAGGGAAAAGGGCGGGCCAATAATAGCTAGCTCTAAGAATCTTGTTTTCTAGTCTTCTAGTAAAGGTGGCCTCCACATTCTCCCTCATGCAGCTCATGCATGATTTTTCCTGCATCATTCTCAAGCAAACATTTAAGTAATATACCAACAATATTATTCCAATATAACACTCCATCTAAAATATAGTAATTCAAAGCTTTCTGTTTTAAGAATATAGCTTTAGTCTTTGATAAAGGAGTATTAAGATAAAGAAGCACATATATGATATTAGCATACCACAAAGAATTCAAAAACATTTCTTTAATGTATGGAGTTGTGAATTCTTTTGTTTCTTCTAAAACATCAATCATATTTATGTCTAATGCTTGGAAATTTGATTCTGCCATGAGTTTTTCTAAACCCTATCCTTTAATCAGCTTGGTAGGCCTGATTTCTAAATCATACTCTAAGATAAGCGAAATTATTTTTCCCCTTTTACCATCAGGTTCTTGATTTAGAATGTCCTTGACAATTGTATGTGGGACAAAAGAAATGATATGAGATTGTGAAATGTATACTGGAAATATTTCAATGCTTTTATCGGGGCTAAGGCTTGTTTCTCCATGATGTTATATTTTAGTGGAGCATCTTTTAATGCTTTACTGATGAAGGATATTGGTTGTTCTTGCCCTATATTATTCTTTTGTAACAACACTACAACTATGGTGTGCTTAGATGCAAATGAAAAAAATGTAGAAATCCTTGGTGAAATCAGAACTGATAAGAATTGGTGTTTGAGTGAGGGCTTGTTTCACTAGTTCAAATGAATGTTTGGCTTCTAAAGTCCATTTAAATACTATTTCCCTTTTGAGCATATTTGTGATATTCCTTAAAAATTCAGCAAGGTTGGGAATGAACCTTCTCAAAAAGTTGATCTTCCCAATGAAAGATTGCAACTCTTTGAGGTTTCTAGGATGGATAATTTTAAATATGCCTTCAATCCTTTTGGGTTCTACTTTGATTCCTTCTTTAGAGATTATGTGGCCTAGGAGATTTCCTTCCTGTAGACCAAAGAGTTTTTTCTTGGGATTCAAATATAAACCATATTTCCTACATTTCTCAAAATATTTTCTCAAATGGACTAAGTGTTCTTTGTCAGTTTTGGAGAAAACAGTGATGTCATCAAGGTAAATGATTATAAAATAGCCTATGTCTTCTGAAAAATCTATTTCCATGGCCCTTTGGAATGTGGCCCCTGAATTCATCAAACCAAATGGAATTTTAACATACATGAATGTACCCCAAGGTGTGGTGAAAGCAGTTTTTTGTTGATCACTTGGGAGTAATAGTACTTGGTTGTAGCTTGAAAAACCATCCAAGAGTGACATTCTCTTAGATCTGACCACTTTTTGGAGTATGTGATCCATTTTAGGCAAGGGATAATTATCTTTTAGGGAGGCTTTGTTCAAATTTCTAAAGTCAATGCAAAGCCTAATTTCGCTGGTCTTCTTCCTAACAGATACGAGGTTGGAAACCCACTATGAGTATCTAAGGGGAACTATGATCCCAACATCATACATCTTTTTTATCTCTTTCTCAACTAAAGGTAATAAAACAAGCTTTATTCCTCTTATTTTTTGTTTGAAAGGTTTCTGATTTTCCTTAAGAGGAATTTTGTGTTGAATAATGCTGGTATCATATGATTTTAGATATTTTTACCCCCATGCAAACACATCTCCAAATTCTTTGAAAAGTTCAATATACTCTTGTTTGATATGAGTAGGAAGAGTGCTAGATAACTTGATCATTTTGGGTTCATTCATGCTGCCTATGTTATGTTATTCTACATTAGTTTCTGTAGGCTCCATCTTTGGTTTTTTAGCTATATCATTGAAGTCAAGAAGCTCCTCTAATGGTGTAAGACCCCTTTGTATTGAATCATATTTGCATTGTAAAACCTAAAGGTATTTTTGCTCTAGTTTGTCAAGTAATTCTGCTTTGTCAAGTAATTCTGCCTTATAAATATGTTCAAATTGGTTTATTTCAGCAGTAGGGGACAACTCTGTTTTAGGGACTTGTTTTTCATCAAAACAATCTTCTTTATGGATTGAGCTAGGAGTTGGTACAACAAAATCATTTTTAGACTGCAGAAAATCATCAATGTGTTTATCTCCCTCAAAAACTTGCCAATATTTTTCATTGTCAGGTACTGTAGGCCTATTTTTTACTTTGACAGTGAACAATTCATTTACATGAGGTACTTGACAATTGCTAGCAGCAAAGTCAAGATCATTTGCAAGGTTATTTTGAGCTCTAGGGATGAAAGTGAGTTCATATTTTTCAAAAAATTTCAGGAGATCTAGGGCAGAATTCCTATATTCTCTTAATCTTGTGTTTTTGGCTGAATACTCCCATTTTATTTGTCTAATAATTAGCTCTGAATCTCCTTGGACTAATATTTTCTTGGCTCCTAAATCTTTGATCAAATGTAGGCCAAGGAGGAGAGCTTCATATTCTGCAATTTTATTAGTGCATTGGAAATAAAGTTTGTAGGAATGTCCTTTGTTTGTATTTTGTATCCATATACCTTCTCCAGAACCAACTTTGCCACAAGAGCCCTCAAAGCTCATGTTCCAAAGTGTTTCTATCTCATATTCATCCTCATTTTGTTGTTCAAGGCTGCTAAAGTTTGAGCTGCTATGTTTTTCTTTTGAGGGTAGATTTGGATTTTCAAGTGGGCTTAACTCATTTTCATTTTCATTTTCTTGTATGCTGACTTCATCTTCATTGAAAAAGATAAATGAATCAAGATTTGAATGGATGGAATAAATAGGAGTGTTGTTTGGCCTATCTATGTTTCTTACCATATATTTCATATGATATTCCTTGTATAACCTTCTTGTATAGTGAAATACTGGAATGGTAGCATAAGACATGTCCATTTTAAGTTTTCCCTAAAGTTTGGCTCCCCACGATCTAGATAGAAGCATGCCATACTTTGGGGGAATGTCAGCAACAAATATGTCCATAACTAGACCCTTAGTAGGAATTTGTGCCAGATTGACACATAAATCTTTGATCATACCTAAACACTTGAATTTGCTTGAATAAAAGGAATACAGGTCTTTGTAAGGTTTAGTAATTTCTAAGCCTAATCTCTCCATCACCACTTTTGGCATAAGGTTGTGAGAGGCACTAGAGTCTAGCATGGCATTGTGTAAGATCTTATCATGTATATTTAAGCTAACATAGAATGGAGGGATAGCTCCTTCTTAGTATTTTCCTTCTATTCAGGACCAAACAACAATTCTGGTTTATCATTTTCCAAGTTTAAAATTGTTTTTTATATACATACTGGGTTACTAGTTCAGCTAAGGGTATGCTAATTTTGATCTTGGAAATTTCTCCCTCAAGGCTGAAAGGGACTAGTGTTTTTGACATATTTACATCTGATTTGTCAAACATAGTATTTTCAGCAATTTTTTTTGCTGAGTTTTATTAGGACTGCTATTTTGGATAGATTTCTCAGGGCCACTAGCAGAAGTACTAGGGAAGCTTGTGTCAACAATTTGTTGACTAGTTTTGTCCTTGTTTAAGTCATTTTTCTTAGCCACAGTGTTGGTAGTGTTTGTTGTCTTTTTAGAAATATTTTCTGAGGTATTTCTAACGGCAATTTATGTGTTATTGTTCTTGGAGGTCCCTTGGTTATTTTTTCTCCTAAGATCATATTGTCTGTGGACCTCCATTATAGCATTTTCAAATCCCAATTGGTAATATTCGAAATCCTCATGGTTGTTTTCAGTTTGGTCTGAGGAAAATAATCCTTGTTCTTCTTCATTGAGAAAGACATCACCCTCACTGTCAGATCCTATCATATTTACATGATTTTCCTCCAATCTTTCAGTCTGTTATCACAAAATCAAACCTGATAGGCCACCAATCAAGTTAATCTCATGTAACTGTTTCAGACCAATATTTTGGTTGAGGCTTAGCCTCCTCAACCTGAGAGGGCTCTCTCAAGGGTTTATGATTTTTGATAGAAATGTAGATGGCTAACTCTATATGGGGTAAAAGCAAATAAATGATATAAACTGGTTGTAAATCACATTAGCAAGTGTACATTGGGTTCATGGAGTCATAATAGCTTCAGAAAAACCAAACAATCTACCTAGCATTGAAGTCAAGGCATATCGAAGTTCAAGTCAGGGAATACACATATGAAACAGTAAAACACACAATCATTTTGTCTATGAAGGAAGTCAGAGCATCAATGATGAATTCTGAGTAACATAAGCAAACACCACTACAATAGGATATTGAAAAGATGTCATCAGAATAAGAGCATACAAGAAATCTTCATGAATCTTGAGTTGGCTAAGTAGAAAACTCTATATTAAGCTGAAAATAGTCACTTACAATAAACACAGTCTTTTTGATAAAAATGTCCAACCCTTAGCATTTCGATTTATTCATCTTTATAGATCATTTACAACATAGGATAACCTTATCCTCAACTAGATACATTGAATTCCTACTATTTGACACCTTTCCTAACCATATAACATGGTATTTATTACAAAATGACAACTGCAAACCTAATGAGCAGTCCTATTTCAAATAGGACTTAAACTCTTTGACTCTACTCCTAACAACTTTATCTAAAATAGATTACATATTTTTCCAAATGTATTCCCATGAGGTCAAATCCAGATGATAGGATTTAACATTTAATGTCTTCAATGCTGATCTCCTGCAAACTAGGAAATTGTGCCCTGTTTTCTAGGCTTAGATTTCTTTGTGTTTTTTAGGCACTTTAACCACCATGAACCCATGACTTCGAAATCACTTGCTGTCAGGAATTGAAATAACATGTGTTCAAAATCATCCATAAGTGCCAGCTGTACAAAATCATCATCGAACTGCCCAAAATAGCCAAAACACACCCGTGCTACGAAAACAACACAGTTTCGTAGCGCTTTTTGTAGCGCTGACTTTTAACTTATTTGCCTTCAAATTTTGGTTTCTTACCTTTGGGATTATGTGAATATTCACTTAACACACCATCGTTAGAATTTTAAAGCCAAAATATACAAGTATGCCCTTCAAAAATTTAAGGAAAAGGGTGAAAAACACTGCTACAGCAGTTTCGTAGTGCATTTCACCCTTTTTGCACTATTTGCGCTACGAAACTGCTGAGTGAGTAGTTTAGTTTGGATTTTCTTCAAAAATTAATCAAAAACTTGCCCAAAATTTCATAAATTCATTTGTTTCTTCAAGACAAACTGCCATATGAACTAAAGCATCATTTCATGAAGTTTATTCTTTATTACCCATTTGATTTTGCCTTTGAATTTTTCACTCTGCACCTTGGTTTTTTGGTCCATCCTGAGACGGTTTCAATTGCAGCTCCAAATCCTCCACTTGGCCTCTTAACCTTCTATTACTTTCTCTCAAATGAGTATTAATCACTCCGATAAATATTGCTTCTTTGATAGCTGGCACTATCCATGTGAAAAACTGCTCTGCAACACTTGGAATTTCAGACCTAGAAAAAGTTTGGCATTCCCATACTGCCTTCATCCTCTTAAACTCTATTTTTTCAATGTTGTGCTTTATGGCCCTCTTTCTCATCATTTCAATCTCTTGGTTTGCTAGCTTCAATCTTTCTTCAATAATTTGACACTCTTTCATGTGTTCCTTTCCCTTCATTGTCTTGCTGGTTGTATGCTCCACTATTGGTGATGAGAGATCAACCACCTCTTCAGGGACTCTGGCTGCTTCAATAGTTACTTTGACATTTTTAATGCCTTCTTGGAGTTTCTTTGCATGCCTGGTTAAAGGTTTCCTTGATTGGAAAATAAATGTTGCATTTTCACCCTCAAATTCAAGTTTTTTAGCTGATTTAACTCTTTTCTATTTGTGTTCATCCACTTCAATGAAATCTACTTGCACAATGGGTGATTCTTCTATATCAATTGCATGAAGTATGTCGTCCAATTTTCCTTTCATCATTGGGTTGTCCTCTATACTTGAAACAACTTCTTTTCCCTTTGATTCTATTGCTTGGCTTCTTGTCTTTCTCTGGATTTCCTGCTTGCTGGCCACTTGTTTTTGTTTTGCTTCTTTGACCCTTTCCAATCTTTGTTTTGCTGGTGATGGAGTTTCTGAAATAAGCACCTGTGTCTTCTCTGCTCTTTTCTCAACCTGTTTTCTTGGTTTCAACTTTACGAACCTCTTTTCTCTTGCAACCACAGGCTAACTAGACTCTGTTGTTGGTGGTGAAGGAGTATTTTTAGTTTTAGGGTGTCTAGCTAGGTTTAGGGTTTCCATTTCAAATCCACTCATAAACAAAAATGAAGATAAATCCCTACTTATTTTTTCAAGCTCATTCAAAACCAATAACTTTATCAAACCATGGTGAAACAGAGAGGTTTCGAAACCATCAGACTTGGCTTGTACTTTATCAGAAATTTTGGCAAGGCTCCTATGTAAGTAAAAGGGCAAGTCTAATGATATCCTACCTATGAAATGCAGTAGCAGCTTGAAATGATAAGTATAAACTTTATGGTACATGCCTTCACATGTAAAGTATCTTTGAATGTTGAACAACAGCTTGGCATAGGTATCTTTGATGCAGCCCCTAGGTATTGCATTGTTCAAGTCCATATCTGCATACTCAGGTTTTATGAATTCCTTGCATGGTTCAATGTCAAACTTAAAACCTTTAAACCAAGTCTCCTACCCCCTTGGTATTTCTGTCACAAAAGCAATGATCTCAGGTGTGACTAGCACATTTAACATCCCAATTTTGGTATTGGTTCCACTGAAGTGTAAGGAAAACTCTATAGACACCTGAGTGTGGCAACCTTGCAGCTTTTCACAAAATCTAAGACAGCTAGCTTTGCTAAAATCCTCCATCACTGTTTGATCCTCAACAATAGCATTTACATTCTCAGACTCACATCTTAGACAATGTCCCCCTTTGTGGACCTGCTTCTCCTCTGCCGTGCTTCCTTTTTTTAAAACCTGTCAGCTTCTCTGGAATCAGTAAAATAGCCTCGCTTGATTATGTATGAATAGCCTCGCTTGATAACATAGAAAAACCTCGCTTGAGAAAAAGGAACAGCCTCACTTGATTACAGTGAAGATAGCCTTGGCATAGAATAACCACAAGCTTAACTCTAATGCTTTAGAGCTTAAACAGTTGAGTAGAGGCAAATGAAAACTGGAATGACTGAATTACACAAGATTTTCGAATTTGAAATCCCATTTTACAACTGAATGATGCCCCTATCATGATGATGATGGATGTGAAATGGGTAAGTACTTTGAATCTGACCTCTAACTGACTCACCATACTGTTGCCCTATAATTTCTTAACGGATTTCTGATAAATTCTAGCTTTCTTGACATGACATTTAAGAAACCGTGCTTTCGTAGCACACATAGTGTATTTTTTGCACTTTGCGTTACAAAAGTAGCAGCACTTTCGTAGCGCAAAACCCTTTTTTTGAATTAACAGCATTATGAAATGGAGGATTCTTGGCTAATTGCGAAAATTTAGCCTGAAACTTAATGGAATGACCCCTAAATGAAAAAAATGAATCTTTGATCATGGAATGGACCTTGAAGGACTTTATTTGAACTTAAATGATGACCTTTAAACTTATAAAAACTATGACCTACCCTTAACCAAACTAAAAATGACTTTCAGACCTATTTAAGACCATGATCAAAAACAAAGTTGACATACAATATTTTGAAAAAAAAATTGGGTGATAACAGTGGTTGCACTTGGGATAGTGTGCCCCTATGGTACACAAAGAACCAGTAGTTCCAGTGTTGCTATCCATTTTCTTGACCAAAATAGTAAAAACTTTGAATTCGCCAAGCTTCCTCCTCAAGCTCTAATGGCCTTCACCTTGGGCTCAAGATTGTTGATTTAGCTTGTCATTATTATCATAAAAACTTATAAAATGGAATATATACAATGACATGAACAATCCATCAAATTTTAGGAAGAAAAATGCTTCAAAAACCTGCCATTGACAAGTCCTCCAACATATGGTTTTCCATCCATCTCCTGCATTATGTAAGTATTGTTTCCATGAAAATCAGCTATCTTGAAAGGACCTTTCCATATGTTCTCAAACTTACCATGTTTGCCTTTCTCTTCAATTCTAGCCTCCCATTTCAGCACTTCATTTTGAACTTGAAAACTTTATTCCTTGATCTTCTTATCAAATGTCCTCTTGATTATGTTTTGAGATTGTTGATTTCTGTCATAAACCTCATTCCTCTTCTCTTGGAGAGCTATCAGCTGATTAATTCTCCTCTGGATTGCATATGGTTCCTCTTCTAGCCCTTGAATCAGCTTCATAATAGGTACCCCTAGTGATGTAGGAAAAACAACCTTAGCGCCATATACCAATTCATATGGTGAAGTTCTGATTGACCTCTTTGTGCATACCATGTCATCCCATAAAGCATACTTCAGTTTCAAATGCCAAGCCTTCTTATTGTACTGCAACACCTTTTTAATGATCCTTACAATGCTTTTGTTAGAAGATTCAGCAAGGCCATTTCCTTGCGGATAGTATGCAGTAGAATGCCTGAGAGTAATATGATATTGATGACAGAAATTGATCAGCTTCTTAGACTTAAATGACTATGCATTATCAGTTATAATCTTCATGGGGCAACCAGATCTAGACAAAATATTATTTTCTAAGAAAGAAATAATCACAGAATCATTTCCTTACCTAGTTGGGATTGCTTCAATCCATTTAGTGAAGTAATCAGTCGCTGTAAGAATCCAGCGATGCTGACCTGATGATCGTGGATGAATCTCCCCAATAAAATCTAGTCCCCACTGCTGGAACGACGCTTCTACATAGTTAGGCATCAAAGTTAAAGGTACAAGCTTCTTCTTACCCTAAAAAATCTGGCATTCATGATAGGCAACAACCCTCTTGTAGACATCCTTAAACATTGTAGGCCAATAATACCCTGCTCTCAGAATATTATTCACCGTCGCCTTCCAATAATAGTGACCTCCACAATCTCCTTTGTGGAACTCCTCAATCACTTTATCGGATTCTTCTTCCAGCAAACAATTCAGCAAAATTTCGCTAGTATCCTTCCAAAACATATTTCTGTCAAATATAAAGTATCTCAAAGATTTCAGCTTAACAAACCTTGCTTTGGAATTTGTTAAATCGGCAAGTGCTTTATGGTGTTGTAGGACAAAAACAATTTTCTTGTACCAATCTGAAGTGATATATTTTTCTTCAATAGGAACTAGTTCCTCCTCATCATCTGAAATTTCTGATATTTCTGAAATCCAATTTATAACAAGACAGTCAAAGTTTGACTGCGCCATCAGCTTTGCCAAGCCTTGCCCTTTGAACAATTTTTTTGGTTTAATCTCTATATCATATTCTAGCAACTTGGAAATCCATTTTCCCCTTTACCATCAGGGTCGACTTGAGTGAGGATGTCTTTCACAATAGCATTAGGAACAAACGCCACAATATGAGAATGAAGAATAGAAATTCTAAAATCTTTGATAACCTTCACCAAGGCATAGGCCTGCTTTTCTAAAATATTATATTTCAGCTCGGAATTGGCTAATGTCCTACTAAAGAAAGAAATCGGTTGCTCAATACCTTGTTGTGCCTTTTGTAGCAGAACTCTAGCGATAGTATTCTCTGATGCAAAAGTAAAAACCAGAAATTCCTTTGAGAAATCTTGACTGATCAATACTGGTGCTTGTGTGAGTGCCCTTTTGATCTCCTCAAATGAGTTTCTTGCTTCTGCTGTCCACTTATTATCAACTCCCTTCTTCAGCATCCTTGTTATGTCCTTCACAATCTCAGCAAAATTAGGAATAAATCGCCTTACAAAATTAACCTTTCCAAGGAAAGATTGAATCTCCTTCCTACTTCTTGGAAAATCCACCTTCTGAATTGCATTGACCATGTTTGGATCAATATTAATCCCATCTTTAGAAATGATATGTCCAAGAAATTTACCTAAAGTTAAAGCAAAAATACTTTTGGTGTGAATTAGTGATATGCCAAACCTTCTACATTTCAGCAGAATTCTTTCCAAGTGTTTCAAGTGATCTTCTTCCCTCCTTGAGAAGACTGCTATGTCATCAAGATACACAACCACCATGTTGTCCTTCTCTTCAGAAAATGCAATGTCCATTTCCCTTTGAAAGGTGGCTCTTGCATTCATGAGACCAAATGGCATCTTGGCGTACATGAAAGTACCCCATGGTGTAGTAAAGGTTGTTTTTTCCTGATCATCAAGATGTACAAGGATCTCATTATAACTTGAAAAACCATCAAGCTTAGACATTCTTTGAGAACCAACAATATTTTTTAAAATTTGATCCATCTTTGGGAGGGGATAATTATCCTTCAGGGAGGCTTTATTCAAATTTCGAAAGTCAATGCATATTCTGATTTCTCCACTCTTCTTCCTAACCGGAACCAAATTTGCAAGCCAATTTGAAAATCTAATTGGGACAATGATTTTAGCAT
This sequence comes from Pinus albicaulis, assembly GCA_034641835.2. Taxonomy (NCBI): domain Eukaryota; kingdom Viridiplantae; phylum Streptophyta; class Pinopsida; order Pinales; family Pinaceae; genus Pinus; species Pinus albicaulis. The sequence goes on along the minus strand of JAXQQM020070595.1, from coordinate 22,873 downwards.
CAAAGATATTTTTTACCTCCTTCTCAATTAATGGTATGAGAAGTGGGTTGATCCTCCTCAACTTCTGCTTGAAGGGTTTTTCATTTTCTTTTATGGAAATAGTATGCTGAATAATGGTGGGATCATATTCTTTCAAATCAACATAGTTCCAAGCAAATACATCTATGAATCTCTTCGTCATTTCAACATACTTAAACTTCATATCAGCTGAAAGAAACTTTGAAATTTCAATCATTTTGGGCATAGCTATAGTACTAAGGTTACAACTCTCAACTTCTTCATCATCAGCTTGTATTTTAGGGGATTTAAAAACATCATTCTGATCAAAAAGTTTTTCTAGAGGAATAAGTCCCTTTGGTATGGAATTGTTCTTTAGTTGCAAAACTTCTGAATTCCCTTTAGATTCAGCCAACATGTTTTGATGATCTACTTGTACATTTTCAAACTCTTCTTTTAGCTCAATAAAGTTTTTCATTTGTTGATCATCCTCAAAAACTTTCCAATAAGTAATATTATCAGGGATAGCTGGCCTATGGCAGACCTCAACCTCATACTTTTCTGTGGAGTGCATAGGAATAATGAAAAGACTTGCAGAGACACCAAGAGAATTAGCAATGGAGTTTTGTTCTCTAGTTTTGACTATGAATGAATAGGCTTGAAAATTTTCTAACATGTCCAAAACAAAATTCCTATATGCTCTCGTCTTTTTGTCTTTTGTTTGATAAACACCCTCACCCTATTTGATGACTAATTCTGAATCTCAAAAAATAGAAATGTTTTGAGCATTCATTCTTTTCAAAACTTCTAGATACAAAATCAAAGATTCACATTCTACCATGTTGTTCGTGCAATTAAAGTTCAGTTTATAGGAAAATAACTTACTCTCATCACTTGGATTTATAATCCAAATCCTTGCTCCTGCTCCTTCTCTGCCTGTTGATCCATCAAAATGCAACCATCCTTCTTTCTCCTTATTGCTGACTTGCTGACCTTCTGTTTGTTGATTTTCAGACTGCTGAATTTCAGAATTATGATTTTCTGCTTTCCTCTCCTCTTCCGCTTCATTAGTCAACTCATTGAAAAGAATAGAAGAACCAAGTTCAATATCAAGAGCATAAATTGGAAATTTTTGGGGTTTATCTTTTCTATTCACCATGCAGGCCATTCTTGTCTCTCGATACAATATTCTTTGCTCTCCAAAGATGGGAATGGTAGCATAAGTAAGATCCATCTGCATTATACCTTTAATTTTTGCTGCCCATGACCTTGACAACAGCATACCAAACTTCGGTGGAATGTCTGCTACTACAATATCCATGACTACAGTCTTAGAAGGAACTTGCGTCAAACCAACAACAACATCCTTCATTAAACCAATGCATTGAACTCTTTTTGAATCAAAAGAAAACAAATATTTATATGGCCTAGTTATTTCTAACCCCATTCTTTCCATGATTACTTTGGGCATAAGATTTTGAGAGGCCCTCGAATCCAACATAGCATTATGCAATGTCATATAGTGAATGCTAAGACTCACATAAAAAGGAAGGACTTCCTCATTCTGTTCATCTTCTATTCTTGGACCCAAATATATTGTTGGATGATCTTCTAATACATTCAAGATATCAGCAGCTCCTGGTTGTGAGTTTAAAATTTTAACAATCTTGCTTCTATATTCATCTGCCTTGAGAATCTCACCAAAAGGGACTGATATTTTTATTTTAGAAATTTCATTCTCAAGATTGAAAACAGAAACAAAATTTTCAGTTTCTTTGATAGGAGGAACAGTTGGTGCATCTTTCTTACCTTCATCGACCTTAGGAGTATCCTTCTTGCCATCAACAACCTTAGGTGTATCCTTCTTAGGTTGTGTTTTGTTTGAAATGATAGGCACATTCCTATTTCTGATATTATATTGTTCTACATCTAAAAAATAGCATGTTGATACCCCTTTTGATAGTTTTATGTTTCCTCTTCATGATTTTTTGATCTGATTGATCATGTTCTTCTTTAGTCAAGAAAATTCCTGACATTTCTTCATCAAAAAAATGAATAGACTCCTCAGGAGCTTCAGGGTCATCTTCTTCATCAATCAAATTCTGCTGAAAAGGAGGTATCACTGGAGGATCAACCTGTTGATTTCTATTCTCCCTTGGTCTTTGTTGATTATGAGGACTCATGAACTGAGGGTTTCTAAATTGAGGTTCATGTTGTGCAAGAGGAGAAGATGTATTCCCAAGGGCTAATCTATCCATCAACTTTTCCATTGTTTTCATCGTTGAATCCATCTTTTCCTGAGAGGTAGAGGATGAAGGTTTCTCTTCTTCTTTCAACTTAGCCTTACCTATTTTTTACTTTTTAGCTACTATCAGGTTAACCTCCACCTTCACAGCGTCATTTTTCATTTTAGCAAGTGTAGGGGATTCTCTTTCTCTCAACAGTATGGAAAACTCATAGTTAAAGGCTTCAGCATACCTCATTTGAGCCAAGGCTTCTGGTGGTTTCAAATGGGCAGGAATAGAGTCTAACACTTTATTAAATCTCTTTGAAAAGTTTTGGACAGTTTCATCAACAACTCTCTTCAAATTACTATACTCAGTGAGGGCTTTTACTAGATTAGTTCTATTTCCCCATTTTCTTAGTAAAACATCTTCAAATTCATTCCAATTATGAATACTTCCAGGAGTAAGAGCTTTATACCACTTCCTAACCTCACTATTAAAACTCTGATAAAACAACCTTAACTTAACATCTTCATGATCAACCTCTTCCCTGTCTATAAAATCATTAAATTGATCCACATGATCCTCTATTGTAATGTCTTCATCACTTCCCCAAGTTTTGATTGTAGCAGTATATTTACTAGGGAGGTCATGAGCAGGTGCAGCAGGTGGATTTCCAACCATGCTTAGAGGTATTGTGGTAATTTTAGGAATGACAGAAACAGTGGATGACAAACTTCTATGAGGAGGACTGTCTGGTCTTTGTGAGCCACTAACAATTGAGCTCCAGTTTGGAAGAGGTAAACCAGCTTTACTTTTTAACAATACTTCAAAAGGATCAAGCTCTTTCAACTTATCTAAAGACTCTCTTTCCAACAACAACTCTGAAGTGACAGCTTCCAAAAATTCTTCTTTGTCTTCTTATGTTACTAGGGCTGATGTATCTATTCCTCTCTTATGAAAGTCTAAGATAATTTTAGTTATCTCCTTTTCACTTTTTGATCTAAATAAAACTTCATGAATTTTATCATCAACTCTTTTGTCTTCAGGACTTTTTGATATTTCAGAGGATAAGGATTTTGAATGAGATGGAGTACACGATATTTTAGAAATACCTTGACTCCCTCTTGAAATGGTGTTTGGATTGTCCACGATAGTAGGTGGATCTAGGTCAGGATTACTCCTCATGTATCTCCTTCTCGAAGCCACCTTTGAACATATAAACTTTAAATGGAGTCACCAAGGTAGATGCAGCCTCGAAAAACTTTCTGAGCTCCTGCTACCTTCAAAAGTTCAGCTTCAAAATCTCAGGAAAGTATAATCTTCAGACTCTCGGTAGACACACCAAAATGTTATCACAAAATCAAACCTAATAGGCTGCCAATCAAGTTAATCTCATGTAACTGTTTCAGACCAATCTTTTGGTTGAGGCTTAGCCTCCTCAACCTGAGAGGGCTCTCTCAAGGGTTTATGATTTTTGATAGAAATGTAGATGGCTAACTCTATATGGGGTAAAAGAAGATAAACGATATAAACTGGTTGTAAATCACATTAGCAAGTGTACATTGGGTTTATGGAATCATAATAGCTTCAGAAAAACCAAACAATCTACCTAGCATGGAATTCAAGGCATATCAAAGTTCAAGTCAGGGAATACACATGTGAAACAATAAAACACACAGTCAATTTGTCTATGAAGGAAGTCATAGCATCAATGATGAATTCTGAGTAACATAAGAAACACCACTACAATAGGATATTGAAAATATGTCATCAGAACAAGAACATACAAGAACTATTCATGAATCTTGATTTGGCTAAGTAGAAAACTTTGTATTAAGCTAAAAACAGTCACTTACAATAAACGCTGTCTTTTTGCTAAAAATGTCCAACCCTTAGCATTTCGATTTCTTCATATTTATAGATCATTTACAGCATAGGATAACCTTATCCTTAACTAGATACATAGAATTCCTACTGTTTGACACCTTTCCTAAACATATAACATGGTATTTATTATAAAATGACAGCTGCAAACCTAATGAGCAGTCCTATTTCAAATAGGACTTAAACTCTTTAACTCTACTCCTAACAACCTTATCTAAAGTAGATTACATCCTTTGCCAATTGTATTCCCATGAGGTCAAATCGAGATGATAGGCTTTAACATTTAATGTCTTCAATGTTGATCTCTTGCAAACTAGGAAACTGTCCCCTGTTTTCTAGGCTTAGATTTCTTTGTGTTTTTGAGGCACTTTAACCACCATGAACCCATGACTTCGAAAGAATTTGGTGTCAGGAATTGAAATAACATGTGTTCAAAATCATCCATAAGTTCCAGATGTACAAAATCATCGTCGAACTACCCAAAATAGTCAAAACACACCTGCGCTACGAAAACAACACAGTTTCATAGCGCTTTTCGTAGCGCAGACTTTTAACTTATTTGCCTTCAAAATTTGGTTTCCTGCCTTTGGGATTATTTTCATATTCACTTAACACACCCTCAGAATTTTCAAGCCAAAATATATAATTCTTCCCTTCAAAAAATTAAGGAAAAGGGTGAAAAACGCTGCTACAACAGTTTCGTAGCGCATTTCACCCTTTTTGCACTATTTGCGCTACGGAACTGCTGAGTGAGTAGTTTAGTTCGGATTTTCTTCAAAACTTAATCCAAAATTTGCCCAAACTTTCATAAATTCATTGGTTTCTTCAAGACAAACATCCATATGAACTAAAGCATCATTTCATGAAGTTTATTCTTTATTACCCATTTGATTTTACCTTTGAATTTTTCACTCTGCACCTTGGTTTTTTGGTCCATCCTGAGACAGTTTCAATTGCAGCTCCAAATCCACCACTTGGCCTCTTAACCTTCTATTATTGGCTCTCAAATGAGTATTAATCACTCTGATAAATATTGCTTCTTTGATAGCTGGCACTGTCCATGTGAAAAACTACTCTACAGCACTTGGAATTTCAGACCTATAAACAGTTTGGCCTTCCCATACTACTTTCATCCTATTAAACTCTGTTTTTTCAATGCTGTTTTTTCTGGTCCTCTTTCTCATCATTGCAATCTCTTGGTTTTCTAGCTTTAATCTTTCTTCAAGCAGTTGACACTCTGTCATGTGTTCCTTTCCCTTCATTGTCTTGCTGGTTGTATGCTCCACTATTGGTGATGAGAGATCAACCACCTCTTCAGGGACTCTAGTTGCTTCAATAGTTACTTGGACATCTTTACTGCCTTCTTGGAGTTTCTTTGCATGCATGTTTAAAGGTTTCCTTTCTTGGAAAATAAATACTGCATTTTCACCCTCAAATTCAAGTTTTTTAGCTAATTTAACTCTCTTTTGTTTGTGTTCATCCACTTCAATGAAATATGTTTGCATAATGGGTGATTCTTCTATATCAATTGCATGAATTATGTCATCCAAGTTTCCTTTCATCATTGGGTTGTCTTCTATACCTGAAACAACTTCTTTTCCCTTTGATGTTATTGCTTGGCTTCTTGTCTTTCTCTGGATTTCCTGCTTGTTGACCACTTGCTTTTGTTTTGCTTCTTTGACCCTTTCTAATCTTTGTTTTTTTGGTGATGGAGTTTCTGCAACAAGCACATGTGTCTTCTCTGCTCTTTTCTCAACCTATTTTCTTGGTTTCAACTTTACGAACCTCTTTTCTCTTGCAACCACAGGCTGACTAGACTCTGTTGTTGGTGGTGAAGGAGTATTTTTAGTTTTAGGGTGTCTAGCTGGGGTTAGGGTTTCCATTTCAAATCCACTCATAAAAAAAAAGGATGATCAATCCCACTTATTTTATCAAGCTCATTCAAAACCAATAACTTTATCAAACCATGGTGAAACAGAGAGGTTTCGCAACCATCAGACTTGGCTTGTACTTTATCAGACATTTTGGCAAGGCTCCTATGTAAGTAAAAGGGAAAGTCTAATGATATCCTACCTGTTAAATGCAGCAGCAACTTGAAATGATAAGTATAAACTTTATGGTACCTGCCTTCACATGTAATTTATCTTTGAATGTTGAACAACAGCTTGGCATAGGTATCTTTGATGCATCCCCTAGGTATTGCATTGTTCAGGTCCATATCTGCATATTCAGGTTTCATGAATTCCTTGCATGGTTCCATGTCAAACTTAAAATCTTTAAACCAAGTCTCCTACCCCCTTGGTATTTCTGTCACAAAAGCAATGATCTCAGGTGTGACTGACACATTTAAAATCCCAATTTTGGTATTGGTTCCACTGAAGTGTAAGGCAAACTCTTTAGACACCTGAGTGTGGCAACCTTGCAGCTTTTCATAAAATCTGAGACAACCAGCTTTGCTAAAATCCTCCATCACTGTTTTATCCTTAACAATAGAATTTACATTCTCAGGCTCATATCTTAGACAATGTCCCCCTCTGTGGACCTTCTTCTCCTCTGCCATGCTTCCTTTTTTTTTAAACCTGTCAGCTTCTCTGGAATCAGTGAAACAACCTCGCTTGATTATGTACGAACAACCTCGCTTGATAACATAGAACAACCTCGCTTGAGAAAAAGGAACAGCCTCACTTGATTACAGTGAAGATAGCCTTGGTATAGAATAACCACAAGCTTAACTCTAATTCTTTAGAGCTTAAACAGTTGAGTAGAGGCAAATGAAATCTGGAATGACTAAATTAGGCAAGAATTTTGAATTTGAAATCCCATTTTACAACTAAAGGATGCCCCTATCATGGTGATGATGGATGTGAAATGGGTAAGTACTTTGAATCTGGCCTCTAACAGACTCACCATACGATTTCCCTATCATTTCTTAATGGATTTATGAAAAATTCTGGCTTTCTTAACATGAAATTTAAGAAACTGCGCTTTCGTAGCGCACACAGTGTATTTTTCGCACTTTGCGCTACGAACATAGCAGCTCTTTCATAGCACAAAACCCTTTTTTTGAATTAACGGTGCTACGAAACAGAGGATTCTTAGCTAATTGCATAAATTTAGCATAAACTTAATGGAATGACCCCTAAATGAAAAATATGAATCTTTGATCATGGAATGGACCTTGAAGGACTTTATTTGAACTTAAATGATGACCTTTAAACTTATAAAAACTATGACCTGCCCTTAACCAAACTAAAAATGACTTTCAGACCTATTTAAGACCATGATCAAAAACAAATTTGACATAAAATATTTTGAAAAAAAAAATTGGGTGATAATGTTGTGAAACCAGCTCCAAAAATAGAAGAAAAGAGATATCAATGCCTTAGAAGTAAGCCATTTGGAGGGGGCAACCTCCAATACAGTACATGATTAAAAAATGAAAGTATTTGTACTATTGTTCAAAGTATTCATTTCCATTAATTTAAGTGTGCAAAGTGTTTGTATGGTCTTGCAAGTAAAACAAAGTGTTTTTGGTAACTGTTTATGAATTTAAGTGTGAGGGAGTGTTGTTTTAATTTACTATTTAACAACTTTAATCTGAATAACACAGTAGAATAACTTCACCATAAACACACAGCAACATGATGAGGCAGTTCACCCATCCTGGGCTACATCTGTCGGGTCCAAGGCTCCCAATGGGCATGTCCTTGATATATTATGATGCTCAAATTGGTAATACAGTGAAAATAAGGCCTAAACGGACCAAACTAGCTGTAAAAATGAATTCAGAATGCAGAAATAAGTATAAATTGACTTTTGTTTCACCTCAAATGGTTAAACATAGCCCAAAACAGCTCCAACACCCTCTAGGCCCTAATGGCTCTCCAAGCTTCCCTGAAGAAAAAGTACCTGAATATCAAATCTGTTGGCTCTGGAACCTATTCCAATGGCTCTAGAATGCTGAGAATAGACGAAATTGACTAAAATTTCATCCAAAAAGGTTCAATAATGGAGAAGTTATTATCCAAACAACATTTGTCCAGTTTGGCCTAAAAAAACTCCACCAAAGTTGGGAAACTAGAGTTAAATTTAGTAAAAACCGGCAAAATGGACGCGCTCCTCCAAATCCGGCGGACCACTAGTGGTTACATTTATTTTTTGGGCGCGTGGTCACATGTCCTCCAAATATACCACCAGTTTAGTCGTGTCTTATCTGCCCAACCATAACATTAAATATAACAAAGGTGCTGGTCACTTTTGACGGTTGGCCCAACCGTTATGTCTGCCATGACCACTTGTTGTGGAGCCCCCAGTCCTGGTTTTGGGTCATATGGAACATGGGATTTAAACCTGGAGCCTATCTCATTCACCGCAACTGTCAACGGCCGCTACTAGGTGCCCCGAACACGTTCGAGTCGGGTCGTTCACCGCTCGACCGACCCGTCACGTTCATGTTCAACCGACGCCCGGTCTTTTGTGCAGCCGTTGCCCATTGCTACGTGCAGACACTACCTGTTCAACCAATTCTGACCCCATTCAATGCTGACCCTCCTTCGTTCACCTCTGCCTGACCTCCGGTCGTTCACTCCTGCACGGGGTTGCGTTCACGGGTGACCCGTGACCTGTCAGCTCAGGTCGAGGCTGACCCAAAAAAATTTAAAACCAAATTTTTTTTTTTTAAACCAACAATTTACCCTTAGGCCTGGGGCCTTGTGGCAGCCTCCGAGCAGGCCATGTGGCACCCTCTGATTGGCCATCAATCTTTATTCGCAGGTGTGTCAGGGAGGATGAGATTTATGACATCTTGAGACCCTGTCATGATGAACCTTGGAGGACACTTTGCAGACAAGCAGAAAGCCTATAAGATCCTCTGCTCAGGTTACTACTGGCCAAGTCTTTTTAAAGATGCAAAGGAGTATGTTCGAAGTGTGATAGCTGTGAGTTAATGGGGCAGCCTGTACAATCAGACGAGATGCCTTTGCAACCACAAGTTCTCATAGAACCATTCAAGAGGTGGGCTCTTGATTTTTTAGGTCCCATCAATCCTATGTCCAAAGGTAAGAAGTATATTTTGGTTTGTATTGATTATGTTACAAAGTGGGTGGAGGGAAGAGCACTACCTAGAGCAACGGAGCAAGCAGTAGTAGGTTTTCTTTTCTCTGATTTTTTTGTAAGATTTGGGGTACCTAGAGAGATAATTACTGATCAAGGTACTCGGTTTGTGTCAAAGATTATGCAGAGAATTGTGAAAAAATATCAGATTACTCATCGGAAGTCCACCCCTTACCACCCACAGGCCAATGACTAGGAGGAATCAACAAATAAGGTGTTGGAGACAATCCTTACCAAGACAGTGCAATTACATAAGAAGTATTGGTCTGATCGACTTCTTGAGGCATTGTCAGCTTACAGGATTACATGGAGAAATACCACTGGCTTCTCTCCATACGAATTGGTGTATGGAAAGCAAATTTTATTGCCCATTGAATTTCATATCAAAACTTTCAAGATGGCAACATATTTGGGTATAGACCTTGATGACGCTCAACAATAGAGAATATTGCAGCTCAATGAGTTGGATGAGATTAGGTAAGATTATTTTCAACATACTGACTTGATCCAACAACAACGGGCTAAATGGAATGACAGATACATTAAAAAGAAGCAATTCAAAGGGAGAGATTGGGCATTGTTGTATGATTCAAAATTTAAAAACTTTAGAGGGAAATTCAACACACATTGGCTAGGCCCCTATGAAATTGAGAAAGTTTTTTATAATGGATATGTTCGGGTTAAAACTATTGATGATGGGAATGTTACCCTCTTGGTGAATGGGAACAAACTCAAGTTATATCAAAAACCCTAATCTAAGAAGGAATTTCTGGAAGAAATTGTGCAGAAGAAAGAGTTGGAGATGGTGAGAGAAGGAGTCATTCCTTCCACTACCTCTTGCTGATTTTCCCGCTGATACAATGAGCTCATTTTGTTCCTCCTCATGCTTGGTAAACCATGAGAGGAATGTATATTGGGTACAGGTTTATTCTTTTTTCCGGACCCAATGGACTAGTTACGAAAAAGGAGCCCCCTTTGAGTCTTATTTTTCAGTATTTCAGACTCTCTAAAATTGAAATATGGCGAGCATGGACTGCCACTGGGCTAGTTAAACACACGGGTCAGTAGATCCTTTGGGATCCTCTCAATAAATTATGTTTTTCAATTAATTTGTGGATTTCTCGTGTTGGACTGATGTGGGATTCCTTAAGGCCCTCCTTCCAACAATCTTGACCCATCGACATCAGCAAATTATCTAGGTGCAAGATTAGAGCCTTATGATGCCTTGAAGCTTGTATGCCCTAATGAAAAACTATATCGCCAGCAGCAATGGGGAGTCATTATGGCTCCTTGACTGCTGGATCCTTCAGGGGGTTCGACAACAACTCATAAATTCGTACCTAATAGGATGCATCAGGGTAGCTTGGTCCTCACTCTCATTAATGGTGATGGGCCTCGCATTGGTTAACAGTTGACCTCAATGGTTGGTAATCCAATGAGATCATTGCACATTCGACATCAGCACCTTCATTCATGTGCAATGAACTGTACATAAACGGGGGATAAACAATTTTTTCTGTAGAATAATTTCCTGCATAATGCTCAGCAGTCACGGCTTCATTTCCTACAACAACATCTTGGTTTCCTGAAGAACAAAAGTCATATACAAAACATTAGTTTAAATTATTTGACAAAGTAATAACAATTTTGTTATTGGTCGAGGTCATGAATTGTGTGATTATACGTCTGATGTAATTTTTGAGTGGGTTATCATTTCAAGAAACAAGCAAACGTCATCCAAGGACTGGACCGTTGGAAGGTAAGCTCAGTAAGGTACAACTAGTGGTAGGACACTTAAGGTGAGAGGTAATGATGCTTTAATTGTTTTTATTTATTTTTTAATGTATGATTTAAGCTATGGTAACCCTTGCAGCAAAACACGACCGTAAACCATTGTATCATAAATTGAGCTCCATGCCCAATCATCATGACTCTGACATCACTGATGGTTGTATTCTCGATATCCATTTCACAGGTTAGATCATGATCATGACCTACTTTTCGAAATCGTTTTGCTCTCAGATATTTCCAATATAACCCTCCCTTGTCGAGTGATCCATTGCAAGTCTTGGCACTGCATTTATGTCACCTGCATTCATTCTGTCTCTCACGTCCTTCACTATGTCGAAACTACATGCCCCTGTTTGATTCAAGTTGCAAGGCCCTACGCCGTTGGAAGCCGACCCTCGCAGTAAAGAGAGACTAGAGAAAGCAGGGTGGTTTCCCTTGTTTCAAAAATTCAACGGCCATAATTGTAGAAATTATACAACAAGCATGTATATCTTGGATTCACCTGATCTAACAATGTTCTAAAGTTAAATATTGAATCACTTCTACAAATATTTTGTGGAATTAAAAACACAATCTCTAATCACATGGACATGAAGAAAGATCAATCACACACAACATAGATAATTTCTCGGGGAAATTTTATAGCTAAAAACCCCACTATCTTCTATTGTATATTATATCATGGATCATGAAACAATTATATACAAACTCTTCTCACAAATTCCCTCAGTACATCAGCTAATTGTCTCACACTGTCATACAAAAACTGGCAAATTCCTTAGCCAATATACTGCCTCCAGACAACCTGCCCTACTTGCGCAATCCCTGCTGAATGCAATCCTGCCTTGCCTTGACTGCGTAAGTATCATGGGCACTCCAATGAGTGTTTGCCTACATGTGTGCAATTAGATAATTCACAACTGATATTCAACCTTCCTTTCACCTAGAACTCAACTGGGTCTCCACTGGATCTAACATGCATGCAACTAATAATAGTAAATCCTTAGTTGCATATGAGATCACTAATTGTGAATTGATTAATATTTAATTCACTAGTGTATCTTCAGTTACAACTAGCACAACTAAGTTTAACTCACTTAACTGAGTTAAACTAACTTACAACTTACACTAACTCATGCACCACTGCACTTAGAACTCTGTTACAACTATAATTACTTTGCATGTCCCACCAACCAACCTCTAACTCGAAATCCACTAGCTAACTGAATTTTCCATTTCAGTTAACTATTTCAAGTCCACATTGAGAATAGATTACAGTTTAATGTCCATCTAAATTAAGGGATAATAAAAATAGACATGCACCCAAAAATAGCACTGTGGGCCCCACCCTAGTGTAGGTGCTTAATGCAACCAGGTGCTTAATGCACTAGTGTGGGTGTTGAATCTCAACAATAATTCAAAGGTCACGAAATATTTCGCCCTGAATTTGAACGGTGAGAAAGCACAAATCAGGAACGTCCAATTTAGATTAACAGAGGATCTGGTGGCTCGGGCATGCGGAATTCCATAGGATGGGGAACGTTGGTTTAAGAACCAACGTTTCAATAAGGGAATTTGTGCGTCCTTTATCCAAAAGGAGCATTCAAATCCTGACTGGAAAAAAGGGATTCCACAGGAATTCCTGAGAAGTAAGTATCAGCACCTGTTATTTTTCCTGCAAAAGTATATAACATGCGAAGGTTGCTTTGGACTCACGTGTTTATTTCACATTCGGCTTCTCGGACATTTTCGAGACAAGCCTTTGAATTTTCCATATTACTTGAAGAAGTCCCTGATGAAAATGTCTACGAGCGCTAAGGAAAGGGTAGCCCACTTGGAGGAAAACCTCTATCATAATGGGTTGGTAAAAATCATCCTAATGGAGGTTTTGCAGAAGAAGAAGAAGATGTGGGAGGATTTTCTGGCCGAGAATTATTTTGTGGAGGACGAAGACTCTGAACCTTCAGAGACCAAGGAAGAAAATCCAACAAAAAAACCAAGGAAGAAGTCATGAACCCGTGGGCCAAAAAAAAGGAGGACTAAAAAGATGAAGAAGTGGTGGTGACTAGCGAGACTACAGGTAAGAAGCCCAAGTTGAAGGCCACCTCCACCCCCGCTAAGAGATTCACAAGGAGCCAGGCTTCCAAGCTGGCTATAAGGACACTGTAGAAAGGGGGGTACTGCCCAAGAAATCTGATAAAAATAAAGAAAAGCTCCATGGCCCACCTAAAGGAAAGGAGAAGGCGGAGACAACTCAATTCATTGATGGAGAAACAATGTCCTTCTAGGATTCCCCATTGCAGGAAAGCGAGAATGAAATAACAAAAGAACAGCAAGTGCCCCAATCTTCCCAAGAACATCATGAGGGGGAAGTAACCCCCCAGAAAAAACAAACTCTACAAGAATTAGAGGAGATTATCACTGAGCTCACTATATCATAACAAACTTTGAGGAAGGAGATGAAACCCTAAAAGAAAACATCCTACGCATGCAGAAAGAGCATGAGGAATGGCATCAGAGGGTGGCCCGAATCATGAAGAAGAAGCATGCTCATTTTGACCATCTGAAGAAGAAAAATGAAATTTACAGGGGTCAGGCTCAGGCAGAGTCCAATAGGGCCCAATTGGATCATTTGGCTGCAATAGTTGTAGCCCAAGGCAAGGACTAATTTCCTGTTTTGGAGGGTGCAACATTTTTGCTTGCATAGGGGACATGCAAGAAGCAAGGTGTGGGGGATATGTTGAGTCCCAATTTCACCTAATTTTGACATCTTTCCTAGACTTTACCTCTCTTATTTAAAATTCTCCTTGACCCCTAATGTGCTTATTTCACTTATATCATCTACGTTTTTGGCCAAAAGGGTGTTATATGCTTGAGGTATGCAAATTAACATAAAAAGTGTCATTTTACCTTTATCTTAAGCACTCCTTAAGCTAGTTATTTCCTTATTGAGTTATCATGCCAACTGATCTAGTAATCTTATGCAGACTTGCTTTGATTCGAAACAGCTCCAAAATTTCCTGAAGACAACTCGTGCAATCGCATTTCCTGCAGACGCTCCGAAATTCCCGTAGATGCAGATTTCCTGCAACTACCCAGCTTTCCTGCAACCGCCCAGATTTCTTGCAACAGAATTAGCAGTTAGCTATGTTCCACTCACTTCCAAATCAAACGAGAACATGGGTTTTGTGGGGAATTTTTCATACATGGAGGCTTTCCTATTGGTTTCCTACGACTCTCTTCCTCTGCTCTCCACTGCACCAACCTTCGGTTACACTGGCCGACTACCTATTTGTTCCTTTGCCAACGCGACCGTCAGTTTTCCCTTCTTTTCTGCTCTGCTGTTTGTTGCATCTCCCAGATCATTGGGAGTTCCACTATTTTTTCTTGTCGCTCCATTCTGCCATCTGTGCTAGCTTCCGCAATAGTTGTGCCACATGCTCTTCAGCTCTTCGCAACCGTGACAGCTCTCTAACTACCGTGGTTGCATTCTGCCACCTATTATTCGTGACTCATAACCATTTTATTTTCAAAACAAGGGCCCCAACAGGCCATGACCACATGCTATTGACTTGGTCCTGAGTCAATCCTTTTCTGATGCCTCGGTCTCCATCGGTCTACTTACCTCTGTGGCTGGCCCTGCCTTCTCCTTTTCCTCTCCTTGTCCAAACAAGGACCCCAACTCGGGGACCTTTGCAAACGCTGATGCTTTGAGTTCGACAAAGTCGACCATGGCTTGTTTCCATTCCTTCATGAGCAGGTATGTTTCTGTGGTGACTTGCTCTGCTTCCTTTTCTCCTAAGACAGCCGAGAGCTTGCTGATACTTCCTTAATTTTAATGTCGGCCTCAGCGGCCATCTGTTGTATTTTTTGGGTAGTAAGCTTAACAGGTTGCCTTAATTCTCGGAGGACATGTTTGGATGCCGCTGAGTGTTCTTCACTTTGTTGTATCTTAGTCTCCAGCTCCTCCACTTAGTTGTACCAATGGTTCAGGCCATCGGGGTCTGTGGCCTCCTTTATTTCTTTTGAGACTTGCTGCAGTTGTGCCGAGATCGGTTGTTCCTTCATAGACAGCAAGGTTGAACACTCGTGCAAATTTTTGAGAAGGTTGTAGGCATCCTTCACCGTGGTGCCCAGTTTTTCCTGCATCCCGGTTACTTGTTTCCGCTTCTCTGCTACCTTCTCTGCATATATGACAGTAGGGTCTGGCAGTGTCGGTCTGGTCTCTAACATTGCCTTCAGCTCTTGGTTCTCCCTAATAAGACTTGAACATGTTGTCTTGACCTAAACAGACCATTAAACCAGGGTACCAGCCAATATATCGCTCAGTGTCTGGTCATCTTGAGCCATTATGGTCGGCCAAAGATCCCTGAAAACATCTGTCACCTTCTCCAGTTGTTCCTGCAAGTTATCTTTTTCTACTCTCAACTGATTGCGCTCTTCAGTAAGCGCTGTAATATGCAGTTGTTGTTGATCAAACCTCTGCTAGAGGTCGGTATGGAGCCCCTCGGCTTGTTGCGCTGCACGCTAAATGAAACTGCATAGTTGTGTTGCTCCCCGGGTCTGCATACTCTCTGCCCCCGAAAAATCTTGGTTCGGCGGTCTCTCCCTGAGCGACTGACCGCTGGCTATTGACCTAGCCGAGTGCTACTGTGGTGATGTTGGCTGGGTCTGTTGCGATGATGGAGTGCTTGGGTTACCCATGCTTGGAGTGGGCTGAATCTATTGTAGTATCAAGTTTGCTTCTTGGAACAGGTTCAACTCCTTGGGCGAGGGTGTTGTATCTGCAATGAAGGATCTGTTGGGGTTCCTATGTTTTGGCAGGTTTGGCTCTACCAAAAGATAAGACAACATCAAACCACTTCGGGACCTTAGAATCTAGCCCTCCTGGGTCCAGAGAGGTATCTCTCTATAAATTCAAAGGTATATGTCTTTGAAGTTCAGTTTCAAGGTATTAGGCTAGTTATAAGGCGCAAGGTTTGTTTTGTTTTGTTTGTTTGTTTGGTTGTTGGGAAACATGAAAGAAGGGTTCAATATAAGACAAAGGGTGAGCTAAGAGGATTTTAGGCAAAGGATAGATACTTCAGAGAACACTCAAGACCACTGGGCAATGGAGTCATAAAAGGGTTTACTTGCTATTCAATATCCAAGGCTTTCAATTGGGCTATTCATCTAAAACAAAGGATCTTTAAAGATGATAGTGTGGTATGAAATGATAAGGAATGAAAGGTGAATGACAAGGAAACCTCCGAGGTGACCACTTAAGAAACAAATCTAGGGACAAGGCATGCCTTAAACACCTATGATCCAACCCCTAAAAGGCTAACTCTTCAGACAACAAGAAACACTTAAGATTTAAACACAAAGGTGAAGCTTGAGATCAGAGAAAGGCTTTGAATTTTCAATGCTTCGACATTCAACTCAAGGGAACTTATAAAGGTTCAATTGATTGAAAAAGGCCCTAGTGAGACAGAATCAACATTCTAAACTCCCAATATCCCAATTCTTTCAATTAAAACCAGAAAAGAACATCTAAGAACATATTCATAAATTCATACATCAGTTAGCAGTGAATAACAACTACTACACTGGTTAAATTATATTGAATTAGTTCTCATATAGCACAATCAGTAGAAACATCAAAGATAAGAAGAGAAGGAGCATTAGGGTACCATGCAAGGGTATATCCTAAACCAGATTTCTGATTCTTACTGGAGAAATGAAATGTAATGAATTACAGAAGGAAAACAGAGACAAAGGTAGAACAGATCACCACTGCTTTAAATCATGATCCAAAGAAATTGCTTGTCATATTAAAGAGAAACACCAGTCATATACAACGTTGTCCAACAACTTGATATTCAATCTGAAATCATCTCCTCAACCTATTTTACAACTTTACACACATAACTATATCTCAAGAGAAACAGCTTACAATTCACAGATATCCGATCAACAACCTTTGCAATGTGTTTTTTCATGAGTTTTATATCTAAAGAGGGGCAGAGGAGGTAGATAGAACTTTAAATGAGACATTAAAGCAAAGGAAGAAGAATGGCTCGAGGCCCATTCTGTTTTAATATCTATGCATTGATCTTCAGTACTCTTTGGATGAAAGAGTGGTCTTCGACAAGCTGATAGTAATTCCAGGTATGTTCTTTGATGTAATTTTTGGTTGTAGTACTCTATAGTATTCTGGTGATAAGAAAAGGTAGATAAATGAATTTTAGGCCTACCATACTGCATGACAAATGCTTCTGGAAACATTAGGACTTTCTGTGAGGGTGGAGATCTTCTCCGGAGCTTGATGTAGAATAAAAACAATATGGGAGCTTATCCTTTCTCGGGAAAGAACCTTCTGCTGATGTGAGACACTGATAAGATTGTTTTCTGTGCTTTAGGCCTCATTAGGCCTTCTATGTTAATCATAAGGTCTTCTATTTGGTACACTCACCTTTTAAACATTGAATTTAAAGCTTAAAATATTCAATAATGGGTGTTAAACCTCTTTAACTCTTCACTGATACTCTTTGCCGCTCCTGTGACTGTCTCTGTCTGTGGAAATGGAGTTTTAATGGCGCTGGATGGTCTTATAGAGTTAAACAATGGTCCTTTTAATGGGATTTTTCATTCAGGAGTCTTCCCAGGCATTCTCTCTGCAATTTCTGGCTCAGAAAATGGCCTTCTCTGCGCTCTGTGTCACTATGACAGTGATTGTGAGCAATGGCGGTTTCCACCGCCTGTAACCCTGCAAAACACACAAATATCTTAAGAAAATCCATGCGGGAGTGGTGGTGGATGCTATGGAGGATCGTGGGAATGGCAACACAGCAGTGGAAACAGTGGCTGAAGTGGAGAAAAAGGTGAAAATTGCAACGTAATGGTGAGAAAATGGCCTGATGGAAGTCTGGTGGGAAGACGGTTCGCAGACCGTTCGATTAGATGGACATATGCGACCAACAGTCAGGATTTACCGGGGAAACACCTTTTAGAAGGTTAAGTGGAAGAAATAGGATTTAATGTTAAAACCCAAAGTTTAACGTTTGGGTGATTTACAAAGAAAAAAAATGAAAACAAATGAAGTCGGGGGCCTTTGATGGTGGGACTTGGCGGGTGGAGGGCGATTAGTTTTGGACCGTTGGATCACAGGAGGAGATCAACGGCGGAGGTTAAGTGATGAAGTTGATAGAGGTGCCGATGAAGAAATATGATGGAGACGCGATGCAACATGGACTGTAGATCTTGGATTGAACAGGTGGTCACGATCGAATCGGAAAATTGCCATCGGGGGAGATAGAGGGTGACACTTTAAGAACTTCTGATTGGCAATGGTGCGATTGAGCGCCAGCCATCCGATCTGGAACAAGATCGACGGCTGAGATTAAATATGCGGGGAGAAAGACGGGTACAATCAGTGGGGAGCGATGAAATCTGGACCATTGGATCTCAAGAGGTCAACGGTTGTGATTGGATCAGAGAATTGCAATCGGAGAAGACAGAAGGAGGCACTTTAAGGTTTTTCCAATTGGCGATCGTGGCGGCAATGCGATGGGTGCGTGACCGTTGGATTTAAAGGGGAATCAATGGTGGAGATCACGATCGGGGGTAATGAAAATAAAGGATTGGCGGAGAAAGGTTAAAAGCGACAGCCGTCATATCTATATAAATCAATGGTAGAGATCGAAGCGGAGGTTCATAGACCAAAGTTTCAATCGAATCGGAGAAAACCATTTAACAAAGAAATGCACACATATGGAACGCTCCGATTGTGATAAGCGCCCAGAGCTTCAGCGCCTGGTCCTAGGCGCGGGTCACGTGGTGGGGAAGTGGTTAGGGGCTTAGCCGAAAGAGGCTAAAGCCTATTATATGGAAAAGTGGGTTTTTGGCTTAATTTTAATGCTTTTTAAGGCCAAAAGAGGGATTCGGTAGAGGGAATAAGGGGTTTTAAGACCAAATAAAGGATATTATGAGGTTTTAAAGGGGAATTAGGGAGATTTGGAGGGTTAATGATGGATTTTGAGAGGAAATTTGTGAGGGGAAAATGGGATGAAAAGTGGGGTTTTGAGGGGACAAAATGGGCAGATGGAGGCCTTTTGAGCAAAATTCTTTCACAGACAATGAGGCTTTCTTGATGGAAACAACAGTGAAGATATTTTCAAAGGAAAAAAACACACAGAGGCTTCAAGGATGAGATATTTTCAGAGGAAATGTGTCTCTTGAAGGCTCAGAAAAATATTTAGCCACCTGTTTGCTTGAAAAAAAAATTATAGGTGGCTAACAGTATCCAACTTGACTTAAAAGGTCTTGAAAAGTGCTCTGTTCAACCAGTGGTTGGTTAACCTCAGTTACCAATGTTGTACTGGAGTTAACCTCTGCTTCGTGGTCTCCATTTGTTTTCCCTTTTTCTCTGACCGGGTCTGAAATGGTTGCTAAAGTGGATGGAGTTCGAGTTGAATGGTATTTGGAAGTGAATGATGTGTGAGGTGATGAATGGTGAGTGCGAGGCGGAGATGTATGAATATTTAAAAATGAGTAGGGGTTGAACATAGGTAGCTCAAGAGTTACCTGGGGGGCTGTCTCTGGCTCCTCCTGAATTGGGGCTCCTGTATACGTTGGTTGCGCTTGATCCTCCCCAGCGAGATCAACGACCTAGCTAGACACTATAACCTTTGCCTTCTTGGCCTTTGGTGTAGCTATGGGTGGATTAGGTGCTTTATTCTTTTTTATTGGGACTGTGGTGGTTGTCGGTGGTGGATTAAACAAGGTGGACGACAGGGCTGTGAATATGGGTTCAACTATTGAAGAAGATGCGGAATTGGAGGCCTGAAACTCTGAAAAGTAGGGAAGAGAGGAGAAGCACTGGTTAGAGTTTGAATTACCCGATTAAAGCCTTGTACCTTCATGTTCAGTTCCTTGATTATTGGCTTCAGCTGCAACCGAGACGCTCTAGTCATTTTTTCATCCGACGTCTCTCCTGGTAGTGGATTCGAAAACATATCATCGAACGAATAGTGATAGACCCCGCTTCTGACCTCCATGTCCACCACTGGCCAAGAACATACTTTCGTGAGGAATTCTTTCTCATCAATTTGAAACTTCAACAGTCTCATTTTGAATGTCGTTTCTGCCACGCAGGTGGGTCGGATGTAGGTTTTCTTGTGGTTGACTCCAAACCATATCTGCGAAGAATAATTATCCAACAAACTCTTTGGGATTCTATGTAGTCTCGCCACTATGTCCAACATCTGCTTGTACCATAATGTGAATGCTTCTTCATTCACCTCCTTGGCACTGGGATCTCCTGATAACTTCCAGGGCTTAAATTTCATCACCAATGACTGACCTCTTGTGAGTTCGATGGGCTGTCTGACTCTCAGGAAAGTCCATTTCCACATAGAAAACACCATGATAAGGTAATCGTAAATGAACCCAGTGGCTCTTTTGTAGTTATCCTGACAAGCTTCGGATAGTTCATTCAGTAGAAATGAGCACCAATTCAATAATGTCCCTTGGAGGGAGTGCTCTGCGACTGAGATGGTATCAAGTGCACACTTCCCCTTCGTATAATGCCTCATGGTTTTGCTGGCAATTAGGTAACAGGATAATTTGACTGTTGGGCTGTTTATAAGGTCTATTTTTGCCCCCTTTCCTCCTCTCTTAGTATCGTATTTCCTGTAGTAGTTACCATCTCCCGCCTTCTTCGCTCTCTTGGAGACAGTCTGGAACGCTTTGGAGACATCCCTTCCTTCTGCTGATAATCCAATTAGCCTGTTAATGTCTTCTGCGTGTATCGGTATTTCCCTTCCTAGCCATAGTGACCCATTCTAAATCCTGCTCAGCAGGAATTTTGTACACTACATCACAACTCTTGTAGTTCTGAATACTGGAAAATTTCTGAGATTCAATATCGTTGATTGCTGGGATACCTCTGAATTCTGGGAGGACTCTTGCTGCTTCTTCTCCTGCTTCCGTAGCGTAATTTTCCATATAGACTTGCCTCTTTATTGTCGGGAATTGGTAGGAATCTGTAAGGTCTGTATCGATCTACAACACATTGTCGTATTTCCCCACCAGCGACTCCATTTTTTGAATTCTCTCGTCGAGCTCCTCCTCAATGAATGCTGGTGCTACCTTGGTCATTTTTGCTCTTCTTTGGTATAATCACAAAGCTACTCCTACTATCTCTTTTTAAATTCCTGCCTCTGGATGCTCGCTCTAGACTTCTTATGATGAAGTTTCTCTTGTCATTGTTGTTGTTTCTGGTTCTAACTTAGACTTCTCTGGCATTCTCGTGCTTTCTTTCATGCAGGTTATGTAAGTAACCGACACGAATGAGGTTGATAAGACCCCATAACTAATTATTTTTTTCTGCTTCCCCCAGCTATAATCGTGTGATTAGTTACCGCGATGAGGTGGGTTCTGACATGGCTAACTATGGCTTCGGGATTTGGGCAGACGTGATGGGTAATGATTATGGCCTAATATGGAAAATTTATTGCGGTATGGACGATACTAATTATAGCAATTACTTCTCAAATCTAGGTAATCCTACGAATTGACATGGGAATGATGAGTCATGATGATGGAATGATATTCGACATATTTGGCTCTCTGACATGGATGACACACTACAAGGAAAAGACCCTCTAGCGGATGGATTTGAGGAACCCCACAGAAAAATACCCCATACATCTGTTTCTAGCGGAGGTTACTATAGGAGGTTGGTGGGCGGAGGTTTTTGCAGATGTTTTCCTCTCGGTGCACTTATCATTACACGTCGCCCCGGTGCTCTAGAACCGAGAAAGCACCGGTGCGGACCAAAACATTGGCACACCGGACACCCTGCTCGGTGCGTCTTATTATTCTATAGCACTGGTGCGTCACAACCCTTGCGCGTCAGTGCATTATAAAACACTGCGCCAAAACCGAAACCACCCAATGTGGTAGAAAGAAACCGCAACGGTGCATCATAATACATCGCGCCAAAACACAAACCGACCTGTGCGTTTGTAAGAAACAGAACCGGTGCGCCTATAAACCACGTGCACCGATAAAGAGTTATATATATATATACGGCAAAAAAACCCATATTTTTCAGTTTTCCAGTGCTCCTGAGCTCTCAATTACTGGTGCGCATGAAACATTGGCACACCAGACAGCGTGTGCGACATACACACACCTCCTGGGCATCCTATTACTGTAATGCACTGGTGCTTCACCACTCTTCCGCACCGGTGCATCATAAAACACCGTGCCAAAACAAAAACGCGTCGGTGCATTCTTATCCAAGAGCACCGATGCGCCTATAAACCGCACGCACCGGAATAGTGTTACATAAAAAATAAAATTAAAAATAAATGAATAAATAAATATTAAGGCAAAAAAACCGATGCTTTACGACTATTTTGCCCCGGTGCTTTATGGATATTCCGCCCTGGTGCATCATCAAAATTTCGCGCCAAAACTGAAAAATCCCGGTGCAGTGTTAGGGAACCGACCCGGTGCATTATAAACAACGCGCCAAATTTGACATAGCCTGGTGCGGTTGTAGATAAGCATACCGGTGCGCCTATAAAAACCCGCGCACCAGAACAGGGTTATATATATATATATATATATATATATATATATATATATATATATATATATATATATATATATATATATATACATATATATATATATACATATACATATACATATACATATACATATACATATACATATACATATACATATATTACGGTCAAAAAACCTCATTTTTCACTTTCCTCAGTGCTCCAGAGCTCTCGAGCATCGGTGCCATTTCCCCTTGTCTGAGCTGCCCTAACATCGGTGCTCTCATTACACCCATTGCACGC